>CM062809.1:321556277-322156277 GCA_031772625.1 Pinus tabuliformis
CCTATGGAAGAATTTGTGTTGAAATTAATATCAATAAAGGGCTTCCAGGAGAAATCAATTTAAAATTCAGTGATTTTCACTAGACCCATGCTCTAGACTATGGGAATACCATTTTTTCATTACTACTTTTGTCATCAAACAAGCCATTTACATAATTCTTGCTCTGTGTTTAATTCTCAACATAAGTGGAAATTCACAATTCTAGATCTAAAAGTTGGAATCTATACAACCCTCCTCCTATTAAGGGAAAGACCTCCTCTTTGTCGGACAAGGACGATGTAAAAACTGATGATGAAATCCATTTGGGAGACAAGGTTCAAGACTCAAGTCGTCAAACATCTCTAGAGGATCATGGTGTCAACCATGCCCTTTTGGCAAGGAAAGAGATATTGAATAGTAATGATCCTCTTGGTATATTTAACGAGATCATGAGTCGGGTTCTTGATACATTGATCAACAGTCTCCTTCTACACACAATGATAATCTGCATATCACTTTGATCCAACTTACTTTGGAAGGTTGTGTCAAAGTTTCGAAAAAAGGAGGGAAAGAAAGATCGCCTTGAGGATCAATCCCAATTTGGGTGATTCTCCTCTATAGTTATTTCATATATCCCTTTATGCCTAATTTGTTATTCTATCATTCATCTCTACTTTGATGGCATTAATATAGGAAATGTTGTGAGAGAAAGAGTCATAATGACAAATGATGTAATTTTATTTTTGTTTGACCAATAAAATTTTTAGACTTAAAAAAAAAGATGTATGACTTTGATCTAATTCTGAGGTTACAAATTATAAAGTTGTTTTCCATTTACTTATTCTTTCTTGAGATTTTTCTTTAAAGACTATATTTTCAAATTTTATATAAATACTCATGATGCTCATTTATATTGTTAAACAAAAAAACTTGATGGAAACTATACGAAAATTCATAAGTAGGCTAATATATTTTTGTGATGAAATTATTATGAATTTGTCTACCAATATCATTAAATCAAAGCCATACTAGATTAATAAAAAACATGATAAAATTGAATTATTTATATTTAATAAATATGGCCTAGAATGTATGAGAATGAGTTAAGTAAATAGGTAATATTAAAAATATCAATTAAAGAAAAAGTAAATCATTCATAAATTTAAAAAATGGGTCTATTATAAACTAGTTATATCCATTTTAATTCGGGATCTATAGAGTTCCTAGAAACATCAAATATTTTGAGACATTAATATTTTTTCAAGATTTTCATTAAAAAAGAGTTTGATATATCCAAAACTAAGATGAATCAAATTAATTTAATTTTGAATCTACTATTATATATTTATTTTAGCCTCAAATATCAACATAAAATTATCATGTTAGATCTAAGGCTTTTGTAATCCATAATGTAGAAATGAGTCTTTCAGATTAATCACATTGTTAGGATTGGGTCTGTTAGGTCCCTATAATACTAGTGATTACTCCATTACTATTGTAGTTGTATCCCTTAGTAATATTGTTGTGCCCCTATTGTCCCCATATTGTTATTACTGTGCCCCATAGAATCCCTCTATTGTTATTTTTGTGCCTTTATATTATTATTGTTAGGTCGGTTGGCTTATATTGTGACTCCTTAGACTCTCATATATAGAAAGGAGGTTTTTTTTTTTGAATCATCAAAGAATCATTCATTTGTGTAATGTAAAGGAGGTTGCCCCCTCGAAGAGGCTGAATTCTAAGGCATTGATCTATATTTTCTATCTTTTTGTGAGCTGGTTTCACAAAATTTGGTACCAGATCTTTGGATTCTAGGGTTTCCCTGCTCCAAATAGGTCAATGTGGCATTTTCACTATAACTTTTTTCTGCGATGTTTCAGAAGCAAAAAAAAAAACCATTTGAGATGAAATCATACTGAAGCTTGGGTCTGAATTTCAGAGCTTTTTGCACTATATTTGTGGAGATATGATCTGAGGAAGTTGGTCTTTCTGCAAACTCCTGAATTACATTCCAAACAGGTGACCTACGAAAAATAGTCATAACTTTCTCTGTGAGCATCGAATTGAAATTTCGTCAGAAGGTATAGAAAGAGGACGGATTGTAGTTTGTTGTATATATTTTTCAGAGCCAAAGGTCGAAACAGGGACACGTGGCACATCGTACAAGTTCACTCTCACTAAAGGTCATAAGTGTGCTGAGAAGAAATTATTCTACATAGATTATGAAGAGGAAGAAGAAAAGGAGCAAGAAAGGTAAAAAGAAGAGGATATACTCCAGGAACAAAGCCTAGATAAAGAAGAAATGAATCCGACCATATCTTGTAATGCATTGGCTAGAATTACCACTCCTCAAACCATCAAGATAAAAGGACAAATGAAGAAGAAAAAGGTAATAGTGTTGACTGATTCAGGAAGTACCCACAATTTTATTCATTGTAAGACAACAAAAGAATCAAATTGCTTCATATATCCAACACTAGAGTGTCAAGTCATGGTTGCAAATGGAGGAACGATAAATTGCTCTAGAAAGTACCATAATATCAAGCTATCCATGGGAGAATATGTATTGACTAGCCCAATGCTTTCCATTCCAATGGGAGGTGCTGATGTTGTACTAGGAGTTCAATGGCTACAATCCTTGGGTACAATACCTTTTAATTTTCAAGAACTTTTCATGAAATTTTTTGCGGAAGGAAAGAAAGTTGAATTAAGGGGTACTGCAAGAAAACCAGGAAAGTTAATCAGCTCTAATAGTATGACAAAGCTTCTAAAGAGGGAACAAAGAGGTGTCATTGCACAATTATATTCACTAGATGTTTCCACATCGAAATCATCTATTTCTCTAGATCTCCAGAAAGTTTTGGACAATCATTCCAAGGTATTTGAGACTCCCAAATGTCTCCCACCTATTCATGTCATGATCATGCTATTCATCTGATTCCAGGAAGTGTTCCTCCAAACATCAGGCTGTACAGATATCCCTATGCCCAAAAGAGTGAAATTGAACATATGGTTGTAGAAATTCTAGAGGCTGGTATAATTCAACCTAGTCAAAGTTCTTTCTCTACTCCAGTAGTATTAGTGCACAAGAAGGATGGATCATGGCACATGTGTCCGGATTATAGGGAGCTCAACAAGCTCACTATTAAAGATAAGTTTCCCATTCCTGTCATTGATGGATTACTGGATGAATTGCATGGATCAATTTACTTCACCAAGTTGGATCTTCATTCAGGATATCATCAAATCAGAATGAGGATTGAAGACATTACAAAAACAACATTAGGAACTCATGAGGGTCATTATGAATTTTTGGTCATGCCTTTTGGCCTTACCAATGCACCTTTTACATTTCAAGGTTTGATGAATTCCATTTTCAATCCCTTAGAAAATTTATGTTCGTATTTTTTGATGATATACTAATCTACAACAAGTCTCGGAAGGATCATGTTGAACATGTTGACAGGGTGCTGCAACTATTGCAGGAGAAACAATTATATGCGAAAAGATCCAAATGTTTCTTTGGAGTACAAGAGGTGGAATATCTGGGTCATATTGTATCTCATGATGGAGTTAAGGTAGAACCTAGCAAAATTAAAGCCATTAAGGAATGGAAAATATCCACATCCATAAAGCATCTGCGAGGATTTCTGAGGTTGATAGGGTATTATCGCAAGTTTGTTAAGAATTATTGGAGAATAGCAACACCTCTAACAACATTATTGAAGAAAGATGCATTTTCATGGACTCCAGAAGCAACAAAGACATTCGAACATCTTAAAGAGGCAATGTGCCAAGCACCAGTCTTAGCTACCCCGGATTTCACAAAAACCTTTGCTGTCGAATGTGATGCTTTAGGAAATGGAATTGGTGTTGTTTTAATGCAAGATGAAAGACCCATTGCTTTTGAAAGTTGTCCAATCAAGGGAAAGTTTTTACACAAAGCTATTTATGAGAAGGAAATGTTGGCAATAGTACATGCACTTAAGAAATGGCGACCCTACCTAATGGGAAGACACTTCAAGGTAAAAACAGATCATGATAGCCTTAAATACTTTTTAGAACAAAGATTATCCTCTATAGAGCAACAAAAGTGGGTCACAAAGATGTTGGATTATGACTTTGGAATTATCTACAAAAAAGGGAAGAAAAATGTGGTGACAGATGCACTCTCAAGAAAGGATGAGGATGTGGAAGCATTGTTGTGCGCCATTTCGATTATCCAACCAGATTGGATAAATGAAGCAAGGGACGAATGGAAGAATGATGAAGAAGTATGGGCACTTATTCGAAAGTTACAACAAGATTCCAGTACATTTGATACATTTAGCTAGCAAAATGATTCGTTATGGTATAGAGATTGCTTATACCTCTGTAAGAATTCCCAACTCAAACAAAAGATTCTTATGGAATTGCACACTTCTCCCTTAGGAGGGCACTTAGGATTTTTAAAAACTTACCACAGGGTTAAGAAGGAATTTTTTTGGGATGGCCTTAAATCAAATATTCAAAAGTTTGTGGCAGAATGTTTGGTTTTCCAACAAAATAAAGTTGAAATAATTAAGACCCCGAGTCTATTACAACCTTTATCCATTACAAGCCAATGTTGGGAGGAGGTTTCAATGGATTTTATCATAGGTTTACCCAAGTCTGAGGAAAAGAGTGTCATCATGGTGGTAGTTGACAGACTTACCAAGTATGCACACTTTTGTGCATTATCACATCCATTTAAATCTAGTACAGTTTCTACTGCATTTATGGAAACGATTCAAAAGCTACATGGAAACCCAAAGATTATTGTAAGTGACAGAGATCCCATTTTCACTGGAATTTTTTGGACAAAATTATTTTCTTGTCTCGGTAATCAGTTAGCTCATAGCTCATCTTATCATCCTCAATCTGATGGGCAAACTGAGATAGTAAACAAATGTTTGGAAGGATATCTTTGTTGCTTTGTCTCTGATAAACAGACACAATGGGTCAAATGGTTGCTTCTGGCTAAATGATGGTATAACACTTCCTTCCATACAGCAACAAAAATGACCCCATTTATGGAACTTTATGGATATCAGCCACCATCCATCACATCATATTTAAGAGAAAATTTTAAGGTTCAAGTAGTGGAACATCACATTGAGCATCAACAACAAGTCCTCCAACTCTTAAAGGATAACCTTGTGTTGGCACAGAATAGAATGAAACAACAGGCAAATCAATATCGCAGTGAAAGAAGTTTTGATGTAGGTGATTGGGTATTCCTACAGCTACAACCATATAAAAAAATGTCCATCAAGAAAGCTAAGAAGGATAATAAATTATCACCAAAGTATTATGGTCCGTACAAGGTGTTGCAAAAGATTGGTATTATGGCATACAAATTGGAGCTTCCTACAACTTCTTGAGTGTGCCCAGTTTTCCATGTTTCATGTTTAAATAAGGTTATAGGCGACAAGCTCCCAGTTCAAACAATATTACCAGAACTTGAGGAGGAAGGAAAAATTATATTTGAACTAGAAGCAGTCACAAAAACAAAAACTCGACATCTACGAAATCGATCAATTTGAGGGTATCTCATCAAGTGGAAGAACTTATCTGCTAAAGATTCCACATGGGAGGATGAGAATTTTATACAGAAGCATCCAGAACTACTCAAGCGTTGAGGAAAACACTTTTTTGAAGGAGAAGGGCATGTTAGGTCCTTATAATACTAGTGATTACCCCATTACTATTGTAGTTGTATCCCTTATTAATATTGTTGTGCCCCTATTGTCCCCATATTGTTATTACTGTGCCCCATAGAATCCCTCTATTGTTATTTTTGTGCCTTTATATTATTATTGTTAGGTCGGTTGGGTTATATTGTGACTCCTTAGACTCCTATATATAGAAAGGATGTTTTGTCATTTGAATCATCAAAGAATCATTCATTTGTGTAATGTAAAGGAGGTTTCCCCCTCAAAGAGGCTGAATTCTAAGGCGTTGATCTATCTTTTCTATATTTTTGTGAGTTGGTTTCATAACAGGGTCAATGTTTTGAACCAACTAATGTGGTTCATCCTCGGGACAAGGTGAGAAATCAATCGATTCGAATGAATAAATAGCAGGGATGCATCATTGTTCAGGGTTAGCCATTTAAAATTAGTTGATGGTGAAATCATTACTGAGGAAAGAAGAAAATATTTAGAATACATGACAAATAGACGTTTGTTAAATTACTTAATATTTAGTTAGAGACTAGGTGTTATGTAATAAATAAATATTTTATATAATAATATTATCTAAGGATAATTAATTTATATAATATTATTTGTTAGGGTTGACCTATTCAATATACAATTGGTTGAAAACTAGTTGCTACATATAACAAATTAATTGTCAGTTTATATAATAATATTAAAATAATAATTTTTTATAATATTATTTGATAGGGGTTGACCTATCCAATATAAATTTGGTTGAAAATTAGTTGTTATGTTATAATTGAATATATTAATTTCAATATTACAAATTAATTATCAACTTCTATAATAATATTATCTAAAATAATTAATTATAATGTTATTAGTTAGGGGCGACTTATTCAAAATATATTTGGTTGAAAATTCTCTGTTAGGAATAAAATCCTTTATCTCATTATATTTTAGTAATATTTTATTAATATTATCAATACCTCTAATAGGACTAATTATCAATATAGAACAATTGATGTGACCATTATAAGATAGAGGATAGCTTATCCTCCTTGAATAGGAGGAAAGCAAATATAACAATAAAGGTTTACCATACAAAAAGATGAAAGCAAATAAATTAAGGACGGTTAAACATCAGAAGATAAAGAAAATAAAAAAGGAAACCAGGGATAAAACAAGAAGAATAAAAATAAAAAGGCGAGGAAAGGGAGGAGGAGTTATGAAGAGAGAGTCGGAATCCAACTTTTACTTAATTTCCAGCCATCATTCCTATTAAGGTTCTGGCATGACTCTCAATCTCAATTGCTTCCCTGAGTTTCCTCTGGTGGAAATGATCAATTTTAGCAATGACTTTGGATTCTTCAATGCAGACATGGTGTTTTGATTTCTCAACATGTTCTGCAAGGGCTGACATGTGGGAGTGATTGTGTCTAATGTCAACAGCATGTTCACTGATCCTCTGCATAATAGACCTTCCTATTTCTCCAATGTAGGGGATACCACAGGAGCAGGGAACGAGGTAGACCCCTTTCGTGTCCTTAGGCTCAATGGGATCCTTAACAAATCTAAGAGAATGTTTAATGGTATTGAGCGGTTTGAAGGAGGAAGAGACATCAATCTTCTTAAGAATATGGGTGATCCTATATGTGGTTCCTTGGATATACGAGAGATGAACCTTAGAGATAGGATTAACATGAGCAGGTTTAACCATAGGTTCTTTGCTAACTTCATGAAAGGTTGGCTCTAGTAAACCTTTATTGTTATCTTTTATTTCCTCCTATTCAAGGAGGATATGTTGGTTCTCCAAAACTCGAATTACTTACTGTGAGAACCACAAGGAAATTTGTTTGTTGGCAATGCAAATAGAGGATTTGTTCCTGAGTAGTGGCTAACTGAGTTTGGAAATCACCCACACTCTGCCGCAGCTGGTAAATTGGGCCTGCAAAACCATACACAAGATCCCATAGTCTTGTCTTCGCTTGTTACACCATACTACTCACTGCATCATCTCTATGCTCTTTATCAACATCCTGAAATAAACATAGTTATAGTAGTATTGGAAATATGAGAAACCATACATATATAATTCTCTCAAAAATTAACACAAATGAGTTCATTTCTTATCAATGATATAGAAATCAATATATATCCAAATAACTCAATTAGTTTCCTATTAATATAAATCAAATTGGTGTCATTGAATAAAAAAAAACTTCATTATTATCTAAAACAATTTCCTATTAATCGAATTTATAAGATTATTACAAATGAATGCATTTCTTATCAATGATATAAAAATCATTATATATCAAAATAGCTCAATTAATTTCCTATTAATATAAATCAAATCAAATCAAATCGGTGTTAGTGAATAAATTGTTTTCATTATTATCTAAAACAGTTTCCTATTAAATGTATTTATAAAGTCATTAATAAAGTAATTGTTAGTTTTTTAAATCCCACTTTATCTAATACAATTATAAATAAAAATTTTGGATTTTTGGAAGGGAGAAAGATTCATGAGACTACTTATCCAAAGCATACTATCTAGTTAGCTTATCTTTTCATACTACTCCTCACTTATTTATATTTTGGATTGGTTATTGTAAATTGGGTCATGAGTTGTATATCTAGCGCCTCATAAATGGCTCTTCCCCTTCTTTTTCTCATGCACAAAGAGGACTTCATCAAGGGTGCTTATTATCTACCCATGACTTCTTGTTCTTTGCAGAAGGATGTTGGGAGAGGCCAAGCATAAAGGGGAGCATTCTAAGTATTGCTATTAGACTAGATATCATGTCTTTTTTCGTTGATGGCATTCTTATTTTCTACAACTCATTGAGAAGAGATGCAATTTTGATAAAGGAGGCTCTCCCCCTTTTTGGAGCAGCCATAGGTATGATCATAAATTACTATAAATTTACTTTGTAGTATTTTGTCTTAACAATTCCAAGCTCCTTAGTTTGTAAAAGTATTTCCCTCTTACTTTTCCCAATGCGGAAGAAATTTTTAAATACCTAGGACGTTTTTTAAAGCCTAATTCGTGGAATGCGATAATTTCCAAAATGGAAGAAAGGTTAGAAGTTTGGAGCCTGCAATGGTTGTCTAGAGTAGGGAGATTAGTTTTACTTAAGTTTGTTCTTGAATCCATTCGAGTTTATCAGATGTTTCTTTCTTGGATTCCAAAAGGCATTATGGAAAGGATGAGGAAACTAGGTCAACTTTCTTTGGTTAGGTTTGTATGATCACTTTGTTTTTCCTCGGGTGAAATGGGACGAGATTACTCTTTGAGTATTTTAAAGCCTAATTCCTATAAGACAGTTTTACTTAATTTTGTTCTTGAAGCCATTCCAGTTTTACTTGATGTTGCTTTCTTGGATTCCAAATGGTATTATGGAAAGGATGAGGAAACTATATAAACTTTCTTTGGTCATGTTTGTATGCTCATTTTGTTCTTCTTTGGGTGAAATAGGACCACATTGGTCTTCCTAAGGCTTGGGAAGGATGGGGACTAAAAAATTTTCCATTCCCTCAAGATCTTTTGCTGCAAAAGTTGGATGGAGATTGATCACTACTTGAAGTTTGTGAACAAAGGTAGTACACATGAAAAACATTCATGCACTATCCATAGAGGAATGGATTTGGAGTCCAAATAAGTAGAGTCACAATGCTTCAATCATGTGGAAAGTTATCATTTCGTCCTTTCCATTGATAGAATTTGGTCTTGCCTAGAAAATTGGAAATGGATCCCACTTAAGAATATGTTTAGACCCATGGTTTGGAGTCAATAATGGTTGCATATTGGTCGTGGGATTGACAACTTATCTACAAGAAAGATGATAGATCACATTGAATAATGTAGCAGATCTAGTTCAAAATAATATATGGGCCCAAGAATGGTTATGAGGTAGACAAATGGGCCTTCCTTAGGATTACAGTTCCTATGGTATGGTTATGTAGAGACTTTAAAAGTAGCTCATATTAGGCTGACTGAAGAACATGGTGAATTAATTTGGTCATTTGATCCAAAAAGTTTTTATTCTACAAAAATAGGATACTCCCATTTCATCACAGATAAATTATCTAAGCATTACCATAAAACTTTCAACGAAAAGGTCCAAAAAGACCAGATGTTTAAGCTATAGATTTTTAAAATATACTATAGATTTATAATTAATATACTATACATTTTTAAAATAATTATAGATAACAAATTAAAACAACCTTTATCTGTTTTTGTTCTCCTATCAACACTCTAAAATATGATTCTACTTTTTGGAATGATTACACCGTATTAGTCCTCGATATCTATTCTTGTAATAAAATTACCCTGGGAAAATAATAAAATTAGGTTATGGGCTCAAGATGAAGATCTCTAAAATATGATTCTACTTTTTGGATTGATTACACCGTAGTGGTCTAGTAGTCCTGGATATCTATTCTTGTAATAAAATTACCCTGGGAAAATAATAAAATTAGGTTATGGGCTCAAGATGAAGATCATTATGATCATGAAGGTTGCCTTAAATCATAAAATGTGAAGAATCCTTACGATGTTGCCAGCTCCAAATTTTCTGTGCGCAGTTGCAAACTTCTCAGTATCATTTGATGGGAAGTAAGGAGCCAACAGACATTTGTCTCCACATCGCCTTCGCACCGTCCTGCAAGCCCAAGAGGTCCCCACTTTCGCTCTCGGATTGCCTCTTTCACCTGCATCATAAAATATAGGTTTATGAGATGTCAATACTATGAATATACCATGAAATGATGTAAACGACCAGACAATATCTGATCAGGCGAGGCCTATAATTAATTACTTCTGACATTATAAATTTGTAGGGGCCTTCAGATCCAATAGTGGTCATAATATGGGATGGAATGATGAAGAAAGTGGATTGTAGGCTTCAGATCCCTTAGAGACGTTTGATTGACGTGGAAACCTCAAGCTAGCTTACTTTCCCATGGAATGTGATTTCACCTACCGACAACTAGATATTAAAATGACCATTATTTTATGTAAAGTGAAGAATCCTTACGATGTTGCCAGCTCCAAATTTTCTGTGCGCAGTTGCAAACTTCTCAGTATCATTTGATGGGAAGTAAGGAGCCAACAGACATTTGTCTCCACATCGCCTTCGCAGCGTCCTGCAAGCCCAAGAGGTCCCCACTTTCGCTCTCGGATTGCCTCTTTCACCTGCATCATAAAATATAGGTTTATGAGATGTCAATACTATGAATATACCATGAAATTATGTAAACGACCAGACAATATCTGATCAGGCGAGGCCTATAATTAATTACTTCTGACATTATAAATTTGTAGAGGCTTCAGATCCCTTAGAGACGTTTGATTGACGTGGAAACCTCGAGCTAGCTTACTTTCCCATGGAATGTGATTTGACCTACCGACAACTAGATATTAAAATGACCATTATTTTATGTAAAGTTTATCCTTTTCTTTAAACAGAGAGTGACAGGCGATCCAATGGATGATTAGTGGGCGCTGGTTTGTTGACCCTTCCCCACCGCCACAAATCTTTTGGAACGGGTATTGGATCTTCCCCTCGCCTTGTATAGTTGGACCACGTGCTTATTCCGCACAGAAGACCGTATTGGCATTCTCCTCTAAAACTATTTCTACTGCAGATTTATTTAACCAGCAGAGAGTCTTGATATATTAGGAGGTATTGCGTGAACGACGTTACCTGTATTTGGTATCATTGATTGCATTGGCATGTCCCTCTTTTGACCTATCTAATTATAATTTTATAACTTTGATTTCGTTTAATGGCCGAACCTGTGTAGTTACTCATTGTTTTTTTTTTAAAGACCGCCTTTTATTTAGATATGCACTTTTATTTGGGCATTCTTATATTGGTTGCAGGAGTATAGAGCAAGGTGAACAATTGATTTTTTTCCACATATTGGAGGTTTAAAATTGCAACTACGATAAACAAACGTAAATTATCTAAGCATTACCATAAAACTTTCAACGAAAAGGTCCAGAAACACCAGATGTTTAAGCTATAGATTTTTAAAATATACTAGATTTATAATTAATATACTATAGATTTTTAAAATAATTATAGATAACAAATTAAAACAACCTTTATCTGTTTTTGTTCTCCTATCAACACTCTAAAACATGATTCTACTTTTTTGAATGATTACGCCGTATTAGTCCTCGATATCTATTCTTGTAATAAAATTAGTTTGGGAAAATAATAAAATTAGGTCATGGGCTCAAGATGAAGATCTCTAAAATATGATTCTACTTTTTGGATTGATTACACCGTAGTAGTCTAGTAGTCTAGTAAGTCCTGGATATCTATTCTTGTAATAAAATTACCCTGGGAAAATAATAAAATTAGGTTATGGGCTCAAGATGAAGATCATTATGATCATGAAGGTTGCCTAAAATCATAAAATATGAAGAATCCTTATGATGTTGCCAGCTCCAAATTTTCTGTGCACAGTTGCAAACTTCTCAGTATCATTTGATGGGAAGTAAGGAGACAGCAGACATTTGTCTCCACACCGCCTTCGCAGCGTCCTGCAAGCCCAAGAGGACCCCACTTTCGCTCTCGGATTGCCTCTTTCACCTGCATCATAAAATATAGGTTTATGAAATGTCAATACTATGAATATACCATGAAATGATGTAAACGACCAGACAATATCTGATCAGGCGAGGCCTATAATTAATTACTTCTGACATTATAAATTTGTAGGCGCCTTCAGATCCAATAGTGGTCATAATATGGGATGGAGTGATCAAGAAAGTGGATTGTAGGCTTCAGATTCCTTAGAGACGTTTGATAGACGTGGAAACCGCGAGCTAGCGAACTTTCCCATGGAATGTGATATCACCTACCGAAGACTAGATATTAAAATGACCGTTATCTTATGTAAAGTTTATCCTTTTATTTAAACAGGGTGACAGGCGAGCCAATGGATGATTAGTGGGTGCTGGTTTGTTGACCCTTCCCCACCGCCACAAATCTTTTGGAACGAATATTGGATCTCCCCCTCGGCTTGTATAGTTGGACCACATGCTTATTCCGTACAGAAGACCGGAAACTATTTCTACTGCGGATTTATTTAACCAGCAGAGAGTCGTCATATATAAAGAGGTATTGCGGGAACGAGGTTACCTGTATTTGGTATCATTGATTGCATTGGCATGTCCCTCTTTTTACCTATCAAATTATCATTTTATAACTTTGATTTCGTTTAATGGCCGAACCTGTGTAGTTATTCATTGTTTTTTTAAAAGATCGCTTTTTATTTATATATGCACTTTTATTTGGGCATTCTTATATTGGTTGCAGGAGTATAGAGCAAGGTGAACAGTTGATTTTACTCTACATATTGGATGTTTAAAATTGCAACTACGATAAACAAACGTAGGATTTTAAATAAAATAACCTATGGTGAGAGTATATTTAATAATTATGGTTTTTTTTTTTTAATTCTTACCATTTAAAATTAATTATTTGATAGTTAATTATTGAATTAAAAATGTCTTTATAGTTGGTGGAAGATAGGTGTATAATTTCTTAATGGAAAAAATATATTGTTGATTGGTTAATTAGAAATGTCTATACCGGACAAATAGTGGTATATAAAGAGTATATATGTTTACTTACTTTTAATTACACCATTATAAAATAATAAGAATCTCATTTTATGTGTATTGGATATTGAATATATGGTAAAAATATTTCATTCCTAATCTCAATCATAAATAAATTATTTCAATGTTTATGTAAATAACATAATATTATATTAACTTTAAATAAAGATAAAGTAACTAAAAGCTGGAAAAAACTTGTATTTTCACATTAGATGTATAATTCTTATATTTTTTCCAACCTTTTGAATCTTCATATTAACTAATCTATTTCAATATCAATTCTATATAAACAAAGAAAGTTGGAAAAAAAAATGTTGAGCATAATAAATATTCCAAAACATGATAATAATAAGTAATTTATTTCAATATCAACTTCAGCCAAATAAAAGCTCAATTGGAAATCGCCTTGTTATGAAGTATTCTGTAAAAGCTATGAGATCCAAAGTTTGAGATTCAAAGTTCAAATCCCAGTGGACCGAAATATATATAAACTTAATATAAAAATAGAATAAAATATTTTAATGTAGAGCATAATAAAATATTTCAAAACTTAAAAAGAAAAATAATTAAAAGGAAAAAAAAGTATTTACTTCTTAAAGAGCAATGAGAGAAAGAAGTATAATTAATTTAGCTTTTAATATACCATTAATATATAATAATAATAATAATAACAACTCAATGTCTAGATTTAAGTAATATTAACATGTATTTAAAATCATATTATTAGCATTAAGTTTTTTTAATGTAAATAAGTTAAGTAAAATATTTTAATGTACATGTTAAGTAAAATATTTTAATGTGGATGTTAAATAAAATATTTCAATGTTAATTATGTGTATATTATATAGGATTTTAAAAAGATTATGTATATTATATATAAATCAATTGAAACAAATTCTTATTGTTAAAATATTTCATGTAATCTAAATATTTTATTTTTTAGCTAATAATTTTGCTTGATATTCAGTAAAGAATTGTTGGAATTGTAAGTTTAAACTTTTTTGTTTGCACAATTTATGTGTTAATGGAGATTTTCAAGGGGTTGAATTTATTTATGCATTCCAAAATACAATTTAAATAACAATTTATAAACCATAGATTTGTCAAGGAAAAATAAAGATGACAGGTGCAAACTTATTTTCAAGTTTTGCACTTTAAAAAAGATTTGCACCTGAAAATACTTAATGTCTTTCAACCTTTACTTAAATTTTTAATTAAAATAAATCTATACTAAAATATTTATAACAATGTCACTATAAAAGATTAAAAAGATTAAAAGATTAAAAAGATTAAATAATGGAGAAGAAAATAATAACAAAATTATATTTAAAATTATAATAAATTCATTCTATAAGAATACATAACCGGTTTCTCTGGGATATATTACACTATTATCAATTAAATATAATAGATTTTTGAAATGAGAAAATTCAATAAATAAATATATATATATAAATAAGCTTGGTTTTTAAATATAAGATGTAAGTTTGCATAATGACGATGCAGTTATTATTTTTTTAAAATTCTATAACCAAAAACTATTTTATGATTAATTATTAAATTAGAAATGTTTATATATTTGATGATAAAAGTGTGGTTAGCTAATAAGACATGTCTATAATATTCACAAACGATGACTGGGATCTTTGATTAGCGGATGACAAATGTCTATATAATTAACAATTAATTAGCTTATATTATTGACAAATAATTATTTATTAATAAATAATAATTTAGGTTGATTTTTGAATGAAAAAGTTCTATATTATTAACAAATAATGATCTCTATAAATATTATCCATACACTATTGATACAAACATATTAATTTTATTATAGTAAATATAAATTTGTATATTTACCATAATATTATTGAAAATGATTTATAATTGAGAAGAGAATAATGTCAAAATTACACTTTAGATTAGAATGATTTTAGGAAATAAGACTACAAAAGCCATTTCAAAAAAGAAAGGAGGTTCTCTCTGGAATATTACATTACTGTCACTGAAACACAATATATTCTCGTAAATGACGAAATTTGTTTTATGTAAGGTTATAATAAATGTATGTATTATGGTTATAATATTAAATTATTATTTTGAACATCATTCTGTAAATATGGTTAACATGATCTTTTCAAGATTTGTTGTAGATTAGTGTATCACCAAAAAATATTAATACAAATTTTCTAAGGAAGGGTTTGAAAATGGAATTCATCAAATTTTGAAATGTAGAAGGTGCATTGGTAAGGCCAAAAGGCATGACGAAAAATCCATAATGACCATCATGAGTTCTAAATGCTATTTTTGGAATGTCTTAAGTCTTCATTATGATTTGATGATATCCTAAACAAAGGTCCAACTTGGTGAAGTAAATTGCTCCATGTAATTCATCCAATAATTCATCAATGATAGAAATGGGAAGTTTATCTTTAATAGTAAACTTGTTGAGCTCCCTATAATCCAGACGCATGCACCTTGATCCATCCTTCTTGTGTACCAATAACACTAGAGCAGGGAAATAACTTTGACTAGGCTGAATTATACCAACCTCTAGCATTTCTACAACCATACATTCAATTTCACTCTTTTGGGCATACGGATATCTGTAAGGCTTGATGTTTGGGGAAACACTTCCTGGAATCAAATGAATATCATGATCATTATCATGAATAGGTGGGAGGCCTTTGGGAGTCTCATATAAATTGGAATGATTGTCCAAAATGTTAAGGAGATCTAGAGAAATAGGTGATTTCGATGTGGGAACCTCTAGTGAACATAATTGTGCAATTACGCCTCATTGTTCTTTCTTTAGAAACTTTGTCATTCTGTTAGAGTTAATTATCTTCCCTAGTTTCCCTACAATACCCCTTAATTCAAATTCCCTTCCTTCCAAAAAAAATTCAAGAAGAGTTCTTGAAAATTGAAATCTATCATACCCAAAGATTGTAGCCATTAGACTCCTAGTATAATATCAGCACCACCCATTTGAATTTAAAATAGTGAATTATTCATTACATATTCTCCCATGGATAGCTTGATATTATGGAACTTTTGAGAGCAATTTATGGTTCCTCCATTTGAAACCATCAGTTGACACTATGGTGTTGGATATAGGAAGCAATTCAATTCCTTGGCTATCTTACAATGAATAAAATTATAGGTATTACCCGAATCAATCAACGCTATTACCTTTTTCTTCTTGATATGTCCTTCTATCTTGAGAGTTTGAGAAGTGGTAATTCCTGCCAATGAATTACAAGATATGGTTAGATTCATTTCTTCTTTCTCTAGAGTTGGTTCATGGTGTATATATTCTTCTTTTGACGTTTCTTGTTCCTTTTCTTCCTCCTCTTCACAATCTATATAAAACAATTTCTTCTCAACACACTTATGACCTTTAGTGTATTTGCTATCACAATTGTAACAAAACAATTTTGCTCTTTTTTCTTCCAATTTTTGTGGTGTTAACCTTGTAGGTTGTGGAAGGCTAGGGGAAGATACACTTCCACATTTATAGTTGTGAGTGGTAGGCTTCCTTTTTTCCATAATTTTGCTTTCAATTTTTCTTTCCAACCTGAATGTCTTCTTCAATGAATCAAGTTCCCAATGTCAAACCTCATGTTGGATGTTATCCTTTAAAGTCCCTATGAACACATCAATTTTATGCTCATCTGAAATATGTTTCACCCTTATATTCAATTTTTGGAATTCCTCAATGTGCTCCACCATTGAACCCTTTTGTTTGAGATTTATCAATTGGCTAAAGAAGGTGTTTCTTTTTGTATCCTCATAACGTTCTATCATTTCTTCCATAAAAATTGACCAAGTGGAAATTTGTTTACGAGGGCAAAGCCATCGATACCATACAAACTGATTGGGTTCTAAACATAAAGTTACAATGTGTACCTTTTCTCTAGTTTGCATATTATGGAGATCAAAATATTGCTCCATTTGTAGTATCCATGTTACGAGATCCTTGCCATAAAACTTCCTCATATCGATCTTTGGAACATGGTGGGTCTTCGATCCAACATTAGATTCTATGGAATCATGATTAGCGTTTCTTTTGTTCTCATCATGAGTTCCTCTACTACCTTTTCGCCATTAGGAAGCATTTCTTGAAGAAACTTTGCCAAACCTCCTTTTAAAGCTTCCACGTCTTTCTTCAAATCTTCAATGTTTACTTCTAAACTAGCCATATTAGATTCCACAACAGTCAATCTTAGATTCCACACCATTCATATTAGCTTCCACGCCTTTCTTTAATCCATCTATCTTAGCTTCTGTTACTTTTCATGAGAGTGAAATTTGTTGCACTTAGTCTCATAATTTTGATATATCATGTAGCATTTCTTCCTCTTCTTCATGAGTCATGGTAGAGATTTCAAATTTCTTACGAGCTGTTTCCATTTTCTTTCTTTGGGGGATCAATTAATGATAATTATGCTTCATTATTCCCTTTGAATTACTTCAAACTAATTTTGCAAACAAAACTTATGCAGAATTTTAAAAAGACTACACACCTTTTTTTCGCTTTGTAGGAGTTTGATATTGAATCTGTTATATCTATGTAATTTAGGATCTACAAGGTCTGAAAGTTCATCATATGGTAGCCCTCTAGGTCCTCTTTCCAACTACACAAGTCTAATCAAGATTGGATTCTCCAAGAAAGATTTATTCCAAATATCCCACGATGGCCTGATTATAGACTTGTTGAGTAGAGGGAACTTGTATGAAGTGCCATGTGTCACTGTTTTGACCTTGAGACCTGGAAATGATATACAAAAAACTATAGTGTGTCTTATTTCTGTAATGTCTTATGAAATATCAATCTGATTCTCAGAGACAAAGTTATGAAGATTTTCCCGAGGTCACATGTTTGATATATAATTTGTGAGCTTGAAAAACCCTAACATCCTTGGCTCATATCACCAAAAATATAGTGAGGCAAGATCTGCAATTCAAACCTGAGGTTCATCAATATTTCAGCTCAAATGGATTTTAGTTTTAGCTTTTGAAAATTTGTAGAAAAAAGTTATAGTGAAAAGGCCACGGTGACCCATTTGAAGCAGCAAAACCCTAGAATCCAAAGCTATGATACGAAATGTTATGAAACCCACTCACAAAACATAAGAAAAGATAGATCAACGACTTCAAAATCAACCTCTTCAAGGAGGAAAACTCATTTACATTACACAAATGAATAATTCTTGGATGATACAAATGACACGACCTCCTTTATACATATAATCGTATAAGGGGCCCCAATACAATCAGAGCCTACATAACAATAATATTGTAGGGGCACAACAATAATAATAGTGGGCTTATATGAGGCACAATAATAACAACATGTGGACTGTATGGGCACAATAATACAATCAGGGGGTTGCACTAATAACAATAAGGGGTTACACTAGTAGTATAGGGACCTAACAATGTATTTACATTTAGTGATAGAAATGATTCATATTATGATCATATGGATGGATTGATGAATCTTGGCTTGATATTACTTGGGTGTGAGATCTAATTCGTACTTGGATTAAGGATTTTGATAGTGATATATATATATATATATATATATATATATATATATATATATATATATATATATATGATGCAGGAGCATCCAAACATAGCCAACAATGTGATTGTATGTTCACATGTTGTGGCTAACAAGAGATGAATTTCATTCACCTGAGTGGTCAAAATCAATTCTTAGTAGAGAGTCCCGTTGGATCTCTCGAAAATTATCTTTACTTCAATTATTGTAATAATTAGAATATTGTATTATTTTTAGAATAGGAGATAATTTGTTAGGTTAAGTGTGTATTAGAGCTTGAGAATAGGGATTTCATGGTTGACTTGATAAAAATAGAGATTGAGTTGTCAATGCAGTTAGGATGGGATTTGATTCATAAAAGAGGAAAGAATGTAATGATAGAGAGATGAGATGATAGAGAATAGAGTGAGTAAGTGAGAGTTTGAGTGACAGAGATAGGTTTTGAGATTGAACAGAGGTCAGACAAGTTGTTTTAATCAAGCCAAGGGGACAAGACTCTGTAATTTCTATTTTGTTGAATAATTGATTGAAGTGTGGTGTGGACGCATTTTTCTGGTGCAAAAATTCATTTGTAGCTGTGTATTGGCATTTTGGACCCTAATCAGGTATTTTTCTTTGTTTAAACACTTTATTTATAAATCATAGTCGATTAATATTAATGATTAATATTGAGCTTAAGCGTTAAACTTTCCTTAAGCATCTTTCTTAAAATATGAATTAAGCACGTGGGTAGTATTTGGAAAGTGGTAAGTGGTATATCACACGCCCTAAAAGTGGTAAATGATATTTCTAAATTTCATGCGATTAACCTTAGCGGGTGACAGGTAGCACGAGAAAACTACTTTTCTCGCACGCTCTCAACCTGATATTGGTCGTGCAAGAATCTGCGCAAGATTGCACGACAATCATTCAATTGGACGGGTCACATAGATAGTGGAGATCGTTTGGGTTAGTTGGTGAGCGGACAATGTGATATCCGTTGGATCTGGAGAAGTGGGATCAACGGAGCAAATTGAAGTGCTTGATAAAAGGAGAAGTCAATGAGGGACCGATAATGATTAGTTAGATAAGCAAGACCCTCAGGGGGAAAATCCACGTACATAATCTGTTTGTGCGTAGATGATTGTCTCTAAAGCAAAATAGTAGTCGAGTTACAGACTACCACCTCATTTTCGTCAACCTCCTGCATCATTTTGGTATCAGAGCACAGAGATTAAGTCTGCTACAGTAAACATGCCACCAAGGAGAGGAGCTGGCATAGGTCGGGGGAGACCTGTAGCAAATGTAGTTCTACTGGATAAGATCCACAATCTACGTATTAGGATGGAGACAATGGAGACTGCTCAGAGGAGAGCACCTGATGAAGGAGATACCAGTGCTGCAGAAGAATCTTCTTAGAAAGAAGAAGAGGATGAAAGTGAAGCTGCCAAAGTTTTCAAGATATTTTCTAAACCAAGTGGAAGATCAAAGGTGGAAATACCTTTATATGATGGGAATCTCAATGTAGAAGAGTTGATGGACTCGATCAGTTCATTGGATAAGTATTTTGACTATGAGGATGTTGATGATAAAAAGAAGGTGAAATTTGCAGTTACCAGATTGAAAGGTCATGCAGTTATCTAGTGGGATGAGCTACAAACATCTAGAGCAAGGAAAGGAAAGCCCAAGATCAAACAATGGGATAAAATGGTGGGTAGATTGAAAGCTAAATTTATGCCAAAATATTATCAATTAAATATTTTCAGACAGTTACAAAATTTGAGGAAAAAAGGAATGACTATCAAAGAATATACAAAAGAATTTTATAAGTTGAGCATTAGAGCAAGACATGGAGAGGATGATGAAGAGGAGGTAGCCAGATATATCAATGGGTTGAGCTATGACATACAGGATGAAATCAGCTTGCTAAGTCTGAAGAAAATTGAAGATGCTTATCAAGTAGCTTTGAAGGCAGAAGAGAAGACGCTGAGAGAAAAAAATCTGAGGAATAGAGGGAAAATTTCACTAAGAGCTAGAGGAACTACTAGACCAAGATTTCAACACCATCAAAGTGAATAAGGAAGTTCAAGTAGTATACCACCACAGAGAGGAGACTTTAGTAGAGGAATATTTTCACCCAGAGGAAGAGGCCGAGGAAGAGAAATTCGGTGTTATACATGTGGAGAATGGGGACATGGATCATGGGACTGTCCTCATAATAAAGCAACAAATTAGTGGAATGTGAATGTGACTGAAAAAAAGGAAGAAAAACCTCAAACTAAAAATAAGGAAGAATCACCCAAAGTAGGAGAATCTTTTTTGTTGAAAAGGGTATTGCTTAAGGCAGAGAAACAGATAGTAGAACCAGCTCAGAGAAAGAGTTTATTCAGAACTACATGCAAATCCAAAGGAAAATGTTGTAAAGTGATAATTGATAGCGGAAGCACTGATAACCTTGTTTCTATAAAAATGGTGGACAAGTTAGGGCTAGTGAAAACAGTACACCGTACTCCTTACAAAGTATCATGTCTGCAAAAAGGACATCAGCATATTGTGACAGAAAAATGCAAGGTACAGATACAGATTGGTACTTATAAGGATGTGATATTGTGTGATGTAATGTCAATGGCTGTATGCCATGTGTTGTTGGGAAGATGTTGGTAGTTTGATCGAAAAGCTATTCATGATGGGAGAAGAAATACTTTTTTTTTGGTAGGTAAGCACCCACGAGGGATTTGAGCTAGTGACCTATCACAAGGAGTGCCTTAACAGTGCACCCATTCACCGTCAATCCAAAGCCCCATGGGTGGGAGAAGAAATACTTAACCTCTGGAGAAGGATGGAAATAAACACACACTATTGCCATTGAAGGATGAAGTAGGCAAAGAAGTGCCTGGAAAGAGTGTTATGCTAATGAGTGGGAAAGAATTGCTGCAAGAAGTCAAGAAGGATGAACATATGAATTTTGTTGTCATAAGGAGACCTAAGTAATTTTAACTTCCACAAACTTAGATGATTTATCTAAAGAAATCAAAACTTTGTTGAATGATTTTGTTGATATTATTGTGGATGAGTTACCAAATGCATTGCCACCAATTAGGAATATTAGTCCTCACATTGATCTAATACCTGGAGCAATTTTGCAAAATAAAGTAGCATACAAGTTAACTCCTCAAGAAAATGCAGAAGTTGGGAGACAAGTGGAGCAACAGATGGATAAGGGATTAATCAGAGAATGTATTAGTCCATGTGATGTACCAAAAGTACTCAGTCCAAAGAAAGGTGGTGAGTGGCGCATGTGCACAGACTCCACAGCCATAAACAATATTGCTATCAGGTATATATTTCCCTTACCACGCATGAATGATTTGATGGATTGTTTAAGTGGGTCAAAGTATTTTACTAAGATATACCTAAAGAGTGGATATCATCAAATAAGGATTAGAGAAGGAGATGAATGGAAGTCTACATTTAAAACAAATAGTGGGTTGTATGAGTGGTTAGTGATGCCTTTCAAATCACTAATGCACCAAGCACATTCATGAGATTGATGAATGAAGTCTTGAAGGAATATGTAGGCACATTTTCCATTGTTTATCTTGATGATATTCTAGTTTTCAGTAGAAGCAAAAAAGAACATCTGGAGCATCTTAAGTTAGCTTTAAGAACTCTACAAAAAGAGAAACTGTTGATAAATCTTAAGAAATGTAGTTTCATGAAAGAAGAATTAATCTATTTGGGATTTGTAGTTTCTAAAGAAGGTCTGAAAATGGATCCAAAAAAAGTCCAAGCCATTTGGAACTGGTGTACTCCAAGAAACATATTTGAGGTAAGAAGCTTTCATTGTCTTACAAGTTTTTATAGAAAATTTATGAGAAGTTTTAGTTAGGTTTGTGCACCAATTATTGAAACATTCAAAGAGACTAATTAGCCATTAAAGTGGACAAAAGCAGAAGACCGAAATTTTAAGTTGCTAAAGAAGAAAATTACAGAAAAACCAGTTTTAGCTTTGCCTGATTTTGGAAAAGTTTTTCAAGTTAAAACTAATGCTAGTGGAGTTGTAATTGGAGCAGTTTTGAGTCAGGAATAGAGACCAACAACCTACTTTAGTGAGAAACTAAATTAATCTAAGAAGAAGTATTCTTCTTATGATAAATAATTTTATGCGATTGTGCAAGATTTAAACAAATGGAGACATTATTTGCTACCAAAGGAGTTTGTATTATATTCTGACAATCATGCATTGCAGTTCATAAACAACCAACCAAAATTGAACCAGAAACATGCCAAGTGGGTAGATTTTTTACAGAGTTTTACTTTTGTGATAAAACACACAAGTGGTAAGTTGAACAAAGTTTTTTGAAGATTCTTCGGCGAAAATCACATAGAGAAACATTTGTCGACGCATTTCGAACAAACCAGTGTGGTTCATCATCAGGACAAGTTAAATGAGTAGATCTCGTTTTGCACATTAAATAGACAGGGCAGAATATCCCATGACCCAATTTTCCAGACAAGTAAAACTGGAATAGTGGTGGAATCTCTGCACCTTTTAAGAAAAGCGAGATCTGCGTCGACAAATGTTTCTCTATGTGATTTTCGCCGAAGAATCTTCAAAAATTTGATATGGATCACAGAAGCCTTAATTCAATAATTGAACAAAGTTGTTGATGCTTTGAGCAAGGTAAATTTCATTGTACAAGAATTAAAAGTTAGTGTTGTAGGATTTGAAGAAATTGTTGATATGTATAAGGATGATGCAGAATTCAAAGCTATTTATGCAGTTGTACAAAATCCAATAGTTCATAATTGAAGTCAGTGGTTAGATTATCTTATCCAAGGAGGTTTACTATTTAAAGATAACAAATTTTGCATTCCCAAATGTTCTATGAGGGAAAACATAATCAAGGAGAAACATAGTGGAGGATTATCTCGTCACTTTGGACAAGACAAAACCTTTTCTCAAGTAAACGCTTTTTACTATTGGCCAAAGATGCAAACTGATGTTAAGAGATTTGTTGAGAAGTGTAGCATATGTCAGCATGCTAAAGGGAGAAGCCAAAATATAGGATTGTACCATCCATTACCAATACTAGACCCACCATGGGATGTAGTTAGTATGGATTTTTTTTTTGGGATTACCTAGAACTCAAAGAGGAAATGATTCCATTTATGTTGTGGTAGATAGATTTTGTAAAATGGCACATTTCATTGCATGTAAAAAGACTAGTGATGCAACACATATTGCAAACTTGTTTTTTCAGAAGTTGTAAGGTTACATGGATTTCGTATAAGTATTGTGTCTGATAGGGATACAAATTTTGTTGGGCATTTATGGAGAACTCTTTCGAAGAAAGTAGGTGCCAACCTTAGTTTCAGTTCAACATATCACCCTCAAACAGATGGACATACCGAAGTAGTAAATAGAAGCTTGGGAAACATATTGAGAAGTTTAGTGTATCAAAATCCTAAGTAGTGAGATTTAGCACTTGCTCAAGCTAAGTTTTTTTATAATGACACTACAAACCGATGTACTAGGATGAATCCATTTCATATTGTGTTTGGAATGAATCCAAGAGGTGTATATGAGCTTAGAAATTTGAGCAAACAGGAGACAAGAAGTGCAAAAGCTGAAGAGTTTGCAGAGAAGGTGCAGAGACTACAAGAAGATGTCAAAGACAGATTGCAGGAAAGTAGTAGAAAATACAAACAAAGAGATGATATGAAAAGAAGAGAAAAAGAATTCCAAGTGGGGGATCTAGTGATGGTATACTTGAGAAAAGAAAGATTTCCTGTTGGGACTTACAATAAAATAAAGATGAAAAAGATAGGGACATGTAGAATTGTGAGGAAGTTTTCAACTAATGCTTATGAAATTGAATTGCCAGAGGGGATTGGAATATCACCTATCTTCAATGTTGCAGATTTGTACCCATACAAAGAGACGGAGTTAGAGCTACAGAAGGAACTTGCAGAAGATGAAGTTCACACTTTAAATTGGGAAGAAAAAATTCCAAAGACAATTAAGAAAGAGGTGGAAGTTATTCTGGAGAAAAGAGTAACTAAAATAACAAGAGGACATGTTTATTTCAAGTATTTAGTCAAATGGAAGGAACAACCAATAGAGGATACCAGTTGGTTGACAGCAATAGAGTTGCAGAAGTGTGGAGTAAATCCTGAAAGTGTGATGGAAGTTTCTTTTCTTCCCCGGAAGTCTAATACATGATCATCCAAACTTAGCCAGTAATGTGATTGTATGTTCACGTGTTGTGTCTAACAAGAGATGAATTTCATTGACCTGAGTGGTCAAATTCAATTCTTAGTAGAGAGGGTTGGATCTCTCGAAAATTATATTTACTTCCATTATTGTAATAATTAGAATATTGTATTATTTTTAGAATAGGAGATAAGTTGTTAGGTTAGGTGTGTATCAGAGCTTGAGAATAGGGATTTCATGGTTGCGTTGATAAAAATAGAGATTGAGTTGTCAATGTAGTTAGGATAGGATTTGATTCATAAAAGAGGAAAGAATATAATGATAGAGAGATGAGAAGATCGAGAATAGAGTGAGTAAGCGAGAGTTTGAGTGACAGAGATAGGGTTTGAGATTGAACAGAGGTCAGAAAAACTGTTACAATCTAGCCAAGAGGGAAAGACTCTGTAATTTCTATTTTGTTGAATAGTTGATTGAAGTGTGGTGTGGACGCATTGTTCTGGTGCAAAAATTCATTTGTAGCTGTGTATCGAAGTTTTGGACCCTAATCAGGTATTTTTCTCTATTTAAACACTTCATTTATAAATCATAGTCAATTAATATTAATGATTAAGACTGAGCTTAAGCGTTAAACTTTCTTTAAGCGTCTTTCTCAAAATATGACTTAAGCATGTGGGTAGTATTTGGAAAGTGGTAAGCGGTATGTAGCGTGCCCTAAAATTCGTAAACGGTATTTCTAAATTTCATGCGATTAACCTTAGCGGGTGACCTGTAGCATGAGAAAACTACTTTTCTCGTGCACTCTTGACCTGATAATAGTCATGCAAGAATCTACACGAGATTGCATGACAGTCGTTCGATTGCACGGGTCACATGGATAGTGGAGATCATCTGGGTTAGTTGATGAGTGGACGACACGATATCCGTTGGATCTTGAGAAGTGGGATCAATGGTGTGGATTGAAGCGCTTGATAAAAGGAGAAGTCAATGAGGGATCGACAGTGATTGGTCAGATAAGCGAGACCCTCAGGGGAAAAATCCACATACAGAATCTGCTTATGTGTGGCTGATTGGCTCTAAAGAGAACCAGTAGTCGAGTTACAGACTACCACCTCATTTTTGTCAACCTCCTGTGTCAATATCGCTTTGATATTAGTTTGGTTTGGCATTAAAGGCTTGATAAGAATACTTGGTTGATTTGATTACACAACATTCATTTCTTTGAGGCTGAGCATATTGGTTTGGTTAGTATTACATCTGTATATTGAAGGAAGAATTATGTGGTTTGAAGCAAGCTCCCCAAGTCATATATTCCTTTGATTTTGTCTTTATGTGTTGAAAATATATTCTTAATGGGTATTGAGCCCCTTATGATCAAGTGTTAGAAGGAGATGGCCTCTGAGTTCAAGATGAAAAATATTGGTTTGAGATATACTTCTGGAAATAAGAGACTACATGGATACACCAATGATGATTGGGTTAAAAAAAAGACAATTTTGTTAAGGAAGATCTTTGGAGAGTTGTTTGAGCAAGTTCTCGATATGAAAATGATATATTATGACAACAAGAATAGGATCCAATATGCAAATATCTCATATATAGCTGAGACTGAGATATATTCATGTGTTGAGATAGTGTTGTTATACAAGATAAGATTAGGCTTGTAGTTGTTGCTTCCATCAAAGAGATAAATGATGACTAAGGTATCCTTTTTATGACATATATTTTCTCTAACATAATATTTGAAATGATGTCCTACATGAACAAGAAAATAAAGAATTGCTTCTCTTGGTAATTTATGAGGCAATTGTTCCTTAAAGAGAGAAACATCTATTGATGGATATGACCCTCTTGGGTAAGGGTTTGAGTTGATCGAGGAAACTAAGATAGCTCTTCTCCCCTTGTATGAGCTCCCAAGGTAAGTAATTGAGCCAAAGAGATCCTAGGGTTGAGGGAACTTGTGGACTACAGTGCACATCTGATCCTTACCTCACCGTAAGTGTGTATCCCTCCCTATGGAGTATACCTCAGTTTTCATCTATCTTTCCCACCCATATGACTAATGGGTGTTGGATACTTGAGTTAGGCATGATCCTTACCATTTATGGTAAGTGGAATCCCACTCAAGCAAGAGATTCAGGTGTTATACCACTTGACTCTTCAACATCTTGATGGGAATATCAATAGACAATAGGATAATTGAAATACTTACCTCACGGTAAGTTGTAACCTACCTATTTTCCTTAGATAGTGGGTTGAGATGGGCTCCCCTATGATGTGGCTTGAGTTGGAACTCCCTAATGACAATGTTTCCTAGGTTGTACCATTGGTCTCCTCGCTGGCAAAGTTTCACGAGTTATAGCATTGGGCTCCCCACTACAGAGTTTCCCGTGTTATAGAATTGGGCTCCACATTGGAAGAGTTTCATAGGTTGTAGCATCGTGCTCCCCACTAACATATTTTTGTGAGTTGTAGCATTGGGCTCCCCACTGATGGATAGATGATCGTAGTTTGAGCCACCCTTCGATGTCATATTCTTCTTCTTTTAGATTTCAGAGTGTTCAAAATATGATTAGAGATAAGAATATATGAGCAGAGATGAGATGAGCACTGACAATATTTTTTGATGAGATACTTGTGATGGGACATATGTTATAGTCTATAATTTCACCCTAGTTGAGAGGGAGTGTTAATTTGGCAGCTCAGGGAAATATTCCCTCCTGTGGACAATATTCCTCATCAGGAGATGCCCCTCCTAGACATTCGAATAATTTAATTTGGTTAAGGAAAAATACACTTTTAATATGTAACCCCACATGTGCACAAAAGGACAGGTCAACCCAAATGAAAAATTGGACACCCTTTGATAGCTATAAATACAAGTCAAGTGACCCTCATTTCGACATCTTCATCAAGCATTTTCTTCTTCTCTCGTCATTGGTTTGGCTTGAATTTGTTTGAATTTGGTTCATAAATATTAGTTCATACTAGTCTGAATTCACAAGGTCTAAAGCTCACACATGCGAATTAGGGTTTTGGTATACAGTCGCTACTATTGAGCATTACGAAACAATGTGGCTTAGGAAATTTCTTCTTACACTTGGAGTAATGAAGAAGATTCTTACTCTTATCCACTATGATAATTTGTCTTATGTTAAGATAATAATCCTATGTTCTGTGATAAACCAAAAGACATTGAAACAAGGCATCATTTTATTAGTGATCTCATTAGTGAGATTGATATGGAAAATTGTTATACTAAAGACAACTTAGTTGAGATTTTCACAAAAGCATATGCTAAAACAAAATTTTAAAATTTCAGTTATAGAGTTTTCTTACATGTACATACTACTATTCTCAAAATGGAGTGTCAAAATAGTGAGGTTATTGTTACATTTCATTGCCTTAGAAAGTTTGGTTTTTTATTTTGGAAAATAAATATGTTTCTAGAAGGTTTGAGTTTTTTTATGAGATATCCACTTTTTTTAGGCTATTGTTGTGATCTTATGTTATATTTTCCTTAACTTGGACAAAATTGTATTGTATTTATTTCAGTTCTAGTTGAATTGAATGTTTAACAATTCTTTTGTGTGTATCTTTTCCTTCTATAATTCATGAGATTTATTTTCTTTTGTAAATTCTATGTTTAACTTTTGGGTTGGAGAGTAAATAGTTGTTGAGGAAATTTCTAGTCTTCATCACATGAATAAATCATTTTCCCATTTAGCCCTCAACAACTCCCCTTAATTTTTGAAAGCACAAAGGGGCCCCATATAAAATTTTGAAAATATTCCATCTATTTGCATTTTCTTTTGTTTTCTTTTATGATTGATTCTTTATGTTTCATAATTTCCCATTTTTTAGGTTTCCATATTCTTCTATTATTTAAGGGCTTTCCATTGATATAAAATTTTCCTCATTTTGAGTTCCAGATGAAAAGTCATGGCCCTCTGAAGTTTTACATTATTGTAATTTTTTGATGATATGGAATACTGACATGGAAGGCGACATGGAAACTAACATGGATGATGAAATTGTAGGAGGTCTTGTTATGTTGATTAAGGAGATGATGTGTATCATAGATCTATGTGGAAATTCATCATAAGGAATGAGCTAACATAGACGTTAATGTGATAGATGATGTGGATAGATCTAATTTTAATTTTTTCTTTAATTTATTTTAATTTTAATTTTGTTTAATTCTTATTTTATTTCATTTTATTATGACTTATTTGATCAGATAATCCTCTCTGAAACAAAGCTTCAGCTTCACCTCATCACCTTATCAAGCTCACTCATTTACCTGATCCATTGATTATTTTTAATTTTTTTATTTATCTTTTTATCTACCTCACTTAATCTGGTGATAACATAAATAAATTAGAAGAGCAAACATGGTGCACAAATTACTCACAAATGAATTCGTATGTTACTCACAAATACAAATTACAAGCCACAAATAGTCCTCATGAGATCCAACAAATTCCAAACAAGGAGAATATTGTTGAAAAAATATATCAACAAAAAACCATCCACCAACAACCTAATGTTACCTATATACTACTGTAATCATTATTCGAAGTCACCCCTTTAATGCTTAGATTACATAGATTAATAATAATAAAATGGCAAATTACAAAGCGTCACATTTGTATGATCTTTCTAGGAACTTATCTCCACTCTAAATCTCCCCTTTTTACCACCACAATCTTTGAGCTTCCCATTTAACTCATTTAAGATATAATGGCCTTTAATCATCTTCGATGAACTTTGTTTGATTGATGCTTCTAGATCTCCCAAAGGACAATTTAGATAATGAAATGTATCTAGAAGTCAATTATTTCATTGACCTCTCGGAGGTATGGAAGCCTCTAATTCTTGATGCAATTAATATCTACCACTGTGCTAGGGGTTTCTTTATAGTAGATTTCGAAAACCCTGAAAGCAGACAATGTGTTCTAGATTTCGGCCCTTTGTTTTGGGAAAAATTAGGCCTATTCATGTGGCCATGGAACCCATCATTCGATCCTTCAACAAGAGTGATAACATCACCAATTTGGGTGAGATTTCCAAACCTACCCTTGCATCTCTGGAATTTCTCTTCGCTAAAAGCCATTGGAAATGCGATTAGGAAATTTCACTGCAGGTGTCGAGAAACAGAGGAATATGCCAGAACCACCTATGCACGCATTTGTGTGGAAATGGACTTCAGTGTCAGATTCCCAACTGAAATACACCTAACAAGTAAAGACTATGTGTGGAACTAGAAACTCGATTATGAAAGTGTCCTCTTCAGATTCTGCTTTGAGACAGGCCACCTAGCCAAAAATTGCCCAAAAGTTCCCCAACAAAATTCTGCTAGAAAAAATCACCACAGATCTACATGGTGGGAAGGAGCACAAAAGGAACACTACACTATCATCAAAGAAGAATACTCTCAAGAAAACTCTGAATCACAAGAAATCGGTGAAGAAAGAAACAACTCTTAAGACAAGCAAGGGGAAATCCCCGCCCAACAACAAAAGAGTGAACTCGACAATCCCTCAAGTTATGAGGGTACGAACACCGCACAAAATAAATCTCCATTTAACAACAAAGCAGATCTCGTAGACCAAATTTCTTCTCCGACTATCTTCAAAAGGACTAACACAATAGATTGCAAAGCTAAGACACCAATGTCCCAAGAATCAGAAGAGATGAAGGAAATGCAAGATAAATAAAGTTGGAAGATGGTAGAGAAGAAAAAGAAAGCTACAGCACCAATCTCACCAAGAAAGACAAGAAGCAAGACAATTAGAAACTAAGAAAGAAAATTATAGGTCCGATAGACCAATTTGGTCTCAATGGACGGTAACCATCATCATCATCATCACCATCATCATAATCCGTAACTGATTTTCTTGAAGCCAGAAGCGCAACAATATCAATCAGTATATAACAAATTAACTCCATTAACTTAGTGATGCATTCTCTTAGCACCTCAGAATGAAGAGAACCACTAATTTAATTACATGAGAACCACTAATTTAATTATATTAGTTGGTTGATTAATTGGTTTTGCACTTTTTAAAAAAAAAGAAACCACCTCTTTTAGAACAATACCAATAACTATTTTCCTTTAAGCCAGTTTTCGTTACGGGTTCTATTTATGTGATCGTTAACGTAAGATGTAATCATGCGCAGACAATTTAGAAAAAAGTAGTATGATTTCCTGTAGCGATCCTCCTTGGTTGAGTCGATTCCATCAGCTGTAACGATACACTTCTTCAATTTGGGCTCTCGTGAAATAACATCGCAATTCCGGAAGGGCCAGATTCATAGATTTTCGCTCCTGGTGGAATAACATTACAGGCGCTTATGCATACTTCCAAAATGCATACGTTAGTGACACAATCACTGATGGGATGACGTTCAGTAGCCAAACTTTACAACGGTCCTCCACGAACAACGAACAACAACCCGCCACATATTCATTAAATATTAGCGTATGTACAGGTCACTGCCTTATGTCACTAAGGATCTCTGGTCAAAATCCACGCAGCTTTATATTCCATCCACACGAACTGAAAAATGGAAATGGCGCCCATTCTAGCCCTGAAGCCCCGAATCTGTTATTTACTGAGAACTGTAAATTCAAAACCGATTATAATCGCCAAATCTGTCATGAGTCGAGAACTGTCAAACCCATTTTAATCTTGATTCTAACCTGCTTGTTGTAAGTAAAGGAAACTCAAATTTGTTGCAATGTCGATTTGAACCCACAAGAGAAAGATGTGGGAAGACTTGTGTGCTGAAGAGTTATTGGCAATTTCTCTGAGGTTGATACCAATGCGTTTCGACAATTAAGGCCTTCATCAGGTCATGGCAGATAATTCAAAGAATATTAGAGCAACTGAAGCATGTGTGACTTTAGTAGCCGAGTCTCCTCACTGGATAGAAAATGGTCTCATTAAGGAGTTCCTGCCCGACGTGCAGGCCAGATATTTGGCCAAGCAATGCAGCGAGATGTCATACAGTGGCTGAGCGATTTGGGACAATCTAGAAGTCCAGGCCAGCGGAAGGGGTATAGTCAATGATGCCAATGCTTCCTTCACGACATAATAAATAGTCTGTGGCAGATGAGTGGAAGTTTCGGTTAGACGCTGATTCCTTGCAACGAGAGATAATAGAAATGTAAATTTAAGGGATTTCCTCCGAGAATAGGTGTGGAACCTCCACCATCTTCGGACTACTTCCTCTGGCACATTATCTTCCACCGATCTCATTACAATATCACATAAAAACAAAAATAATGAACTGATCTATAGATCCACAAAAAAAACACACAGAGACACACATTTAGAGTAATTTACGTACAAAGAATCAAATCAGAGAATCTATCATCCTCTTGAGCTCTCCGTTGACGGAGTGATTCCCATATGGGCTTTGATACTAACAAAGAAAATGGAATAACAAAGAAATTGGAATATCAGACATGGTGGACAAATTATTTATATATTACTCACAAAACCAAATTACAAACCACAAAACCAAATTACAAACCATGTGTTTATAAAATGTAACATATTTCAAACAAGGAGAATATTGTTGAGAAAATTTCCCAGCAAAATTTCAACAATCAACAACTCAATCTTATCTATATATTAATATAATATAAATATTATTCCAAATACAACTCTTCTCTGCTAATTATTTTTGCTTTTTATATTTATTCTAATGGCCATTATTGATAACTTTCTAATCACATGGATTTAAATGATACAGAAATAGATTTCAAAGATAAATTTGAATGAATCAAAATATAAATTGAAAAAAAAAAAAAAAAAAATATTTAAGAGACAACATAAACATAATCCTTTCCATTTCTGCAACAGATTTATCTTCATCAACAAATTCTATATTTGCATATTTAATTTAGCAATAAAGAGAAGGATAATATGTTCATGTTAATTGAAATTATTCTATAAATTCAACCCTCCAGAAAGAACAAAGCAGAATGCTTAGGTTGGGAAAAGGATTATGCTATCAGAATTGGTCCTTGAAAACATTGTACCCCGAGAGTTGAGGCGATATTTGAGTTTTGCACGCTGTTGTCAAAATTAGAAGACGTGAAAAACCACAAAATATATATGAGTGAAAAGCCTTAAAGTGTCTAATTTGTAATAAATATCAATAATAATCATATTGTTTATGGATCAATTATACAATTCAATTTTGATTTGTTACCTTTTCTCTCTTCTTTATATACCATTACATAATAGTAATAATGAACATAAAAAATATTTTGAAACTTTTTGAAATATGCACGTTACAAAGAACATTAAAAATATTTTGAAACTTTTTGAAATATGCACGTTACAAAGAACATTAGGGATGAATTTTTTTGGGTTTACTAATAATATTGAGGAGGGATGAATTTTTTTGGGTTTACTAATAATATTGAGGATGTTATCAACTTGAGGGATGTCGAGATGTCTTCAATAAAATTAAATATATTCTTAAAATTATTTCAAATTGTAATAAACTCGTCATTTGTGATGAAGAGAATAGTGAAGAACTAAAATTTGAAACTCGAATGTTGGTCTTTAATAGTAATTATTATTTTCATAATAGGAAATCTTAACCTATTTATTAATTTTAATTCATATGACCATGACTTTTTTATTAATTTTATTTCATATGACAATGATTTTTCCACTTAGTAGTTCGTTCACATACAGGTTCATTTTTAGAAAATAGGGGAACTATTATGAATTATCTATCAACCATGTTCAATATGGTGAAATAAAATATGGTGAAATAATAAATGAACATTTCAATTATAGCTTTGAAAAAACACATGCCTGTACGTTTAGATCATCTGATAACACTTATATTTTTGAACTATGTATTAAGGAAGAGAGATAAATAATTTTTTATGAGTTTAAGTAGCACTTCACCCTATTGTTATGTCAAGTTCTGACGTCAAACATTCCAAAGGGGAATCGAAAGTACAACATGAGATATATATAACAAATTATTTATCAAAATCAAAATAGTGCCTATTTTTCAGAAAAAGCATTCATTCCGAAAAATGATTCTGAACTTACCAATCAAAATCCTAGTAAAATGTGTTATAATCTAAATATGCGATAATCTTGAAAACTCCTTGCAAATATGTAGCAATATTAATTTGATCTCAATTTTTGAATTAACATAAATAATTTAGCATGAGCTTGTAATGGTAATGTACTTTACGTAAATAAAATGGAAATTTATTTTAAGCATTGTTAATTTATATGTTAATATTTTATTAATTATTTTTAATGTATATATAAATGTAATATCTTATCTATTTAAGGGTTTATGTTGGTAGTTTAAATGTTTTAGTAATAATTTTTTATAGACATTATTTAATTCAATTAATTTTTTTGAAAGGGATGGAAATTTGAAATATGAGTACGGGAATATCTATCAAGAAAGTAAATCAATGTAATTTAAAATAATGTTTATTTTTCTTCATATTGCTTGTAATATCTTCTAATATCGGGATTAATGATAGCATTAAATTTAATAATCTTCCACAAGCTCCCATACTTGAAATACTTTAAATTGCTTCACAAAATACTTATAAACGATATTACCCATCCATGAATTCTTCCATTTCGGTAATAGTTTTCAAATTAGTTTTAATGAAACACTTGAAATTTTGTTAGAAACATCATTCTCGAAGGGGGTTTTGTTGTATAGTAATATTAACACATTTCATGATGTAAACAATACAATAAATACTAACATGTTTCTATCGGATATGGTGCATGAATTTTCTTCGCATCTCTTTCAGCAAATATCTAATTTAAATGCATTTTTCTTCTAATAGTTTCACGTATACCATCATGATTTTTATGATAACATAGAAATTCTGTTAGAAGATTTTTCTGTGAAATATTTTCGTTAGAAATGAAAATTGTTTTCTTGTAAGTGTCATAAATAGGCATATAATTTTAAAATTTCTCTTTTTATAGTTTATTATTGATTAAATCTCTATTTGTAATTTCTATTGTATATATATATATATGTTTGCAGGTTTAAAGAAATATGATTGACTATATTGGCGTTAGGATATACCGACATAGGAAATAGTTAAGTATAAATTGGTGTAGTGTATAGTTAGGTAAAGTGTGTTTCTTTAGTATGTACTTTTTGTAACTTACAATCCGACGGTCATGATACTTTCTAGACATGAAGTGATCCGACGGTTCATTCTCTCCTTGGTATTACCAACACTTGATTTGTGGCTTAACACCCGATTGGTCCATGATCTCTATTTAAAGAGCATGGAGTGTCATTTGTAAGGTGACTGTTCATGAGAAAATCTTATGTAATTTTTCTTTCTTCTACATTAATAAATTTCCTAAAGTGGTCACATTGGCTTAGGCTGTGGACTCTTTTTTTTAACCAGATCAATAATACTAGTGTATTGATATGTGATCTATTTTTGAGCAGTCTTCTTTGGTATTCTATTTGAGGAACTTACCCTGTAAATTCCCTACATGGTATCATAGCTAATTGAGGTCCGCATTCGTTGGTGATCCAAATCCAAAACCGGCACAGCTGCATCTGACTATCATTTCATAGCTCTATTGTTTCTGACTGCCTTTGAGCCAAGAGGACTGCTCTATTGTGTTAGGAGCATTTGTTCCAGTGAGGTACCCTTTTTGTTTCATGTAAAAAGGTTTCTCATAGCCCTAGCTACGTCATTTTTAAGATCTGAAAGTATACAGTCTTTATTTGCAGTATTAGTTATTTATCTCTCTATTCATTTTGGTTTATTTATCTCTTTGTTTTTTATTACTAGATCCATACCTTTTATTTATGCGTATGCTCTTTTCCCTGTGACTCTGTGCGATCTGGGAAAATTAGAAACATAAAGGAATGATTTTTCTCATGTGTATGCTTTTTTCCACCGCACCTTAGTGTGATCTCGAAAAATCAGAAACAATGAGGAAATTATTTTGTTTCCGGCATAATCTAACTTCAAGCCATAAGGTTTGGTTTTTTTGCATGTCCATTTTGGGTTGTGTGGTTTTTTGTTTTATAGGAAAAAATGGCTTTCTCAAGTAAGCATGCACTCCAAAGCATCAATGATTAAAAAAAAACATCATCTTTTTCAAAAATTACTAAGCTTTTAAACTGGCTCACTTGGTCCAAAGTTACTTTATGAGAATAGAGGTCTTGGGTTCAAGTATTTCCTTTTGTTGAGTTACTTTTTCAAAAAATGTAATTTATGCTTTAAATTTACTTTATGTAAAAGTGTTCTCACCCATTATAAAAAGTGAGTCACTTATAATTCTAAAGTCCCTTTATCTTTTATGTAAATTACAATTTAGTGGATAGCTTATCAAATACCATTGTAAAAGTGACTTTCGCTTATTTATTAAAGTGGGTCACATAATTTTTTTTAAAGTGAGCCAATTAGATTAATTTTGGAAGGGGGAGGGGCTTTTCTAAAAAATATAACATTATTATTCACTTCCACACATTCACGTACTTCGTCGGCGTCTTCAACAACGTTTCTTCAAAAAGTCATAACTTCTTCATCTGGAAGCCATTTTCAGAGTCGCTTTTTTTTAATCGGCCTAATTTTTCGAGATATTTCCATTGAAACACTTAGTTTCAGCATCTACACCTTTAGTTTTTGTTAAAATGGAAATTCCATGCCAACTTATTCTTAACAACACTAACTACTTCTAATGGTTGTCCTACATTAAGGATTTACTTACAAGGTATTTATAGAATAGCCTTGGGCCAAGAGGCTAAACCTAAAGATGAAGATAAGAAAGCTAAATGGGAAAATAGGCAAGATCAAGAACGTGGGTTGATAGGGATTTCTATTTCTCCAGACCTTAGATTCCATATCGTAGAACTTGATACCCCTTTTGAAGCAATGAAACAGCTAAATAAAGTTTTTGGAATTAAAAATGAAATTAGAGCGCATCAACTCAAAAATGAGTTGCTTACGTTGGACCCCAATAATTTTTCTCCCACTTAAGACTTTTTTGTCCTAGTTCAAGACCCTTAGACTTCTCTTGGAAGGTGTTAAGGTTAAGAGAGAAGATGGTAGCATTATCTATTCCATTCTTACTAAGTTGAGACCATCCTACTCTATGTTTGTTTCCACCTTCCATTCTACAAAAGAAGTCTTTATTTCTCAAGGACAATACTATAAGTCCCCCTCTTTTGTTGCATTTTTTAATTCTTTAATAAGAAAACAAGAAAAACTATTACATCTTGGTCTTCTTAATATTGGAAACTCTTCTAAGAATACTTTAGAAACCCAGCAGTGACTAAATTCAAAAAATCCTAAGACCCAACATCCTAAAAAAATGGTCCTAAACTAAACAACGGTTCTAAGCAATCTAAATCTCCAAATGAAAAATCAATTCAACAAAATGATAAGGAAAATAAAAACAAAGGGAAGAAGACTGATAGACATTGCAACTTTTGTAATCGTGATGGCCACTTAGAATCCAAGTGCTTTATAAATATGGAAGCCTTCGAAGCAGCAATGAAGAAGCATAACATCCATTTGGAGCACTCTTCAACTTCAACTTCATCTTCAAGAATAACACTTTCTGCATGTGGTTGTCAAGCATCTCGATCTAGTTATGAACTAAATGTATCTTCTTCTTCTCGTTCTCATGAGTGGCTCATTGATTCTAGAGATTCTTATCACATGGCCAAAAACAAAGCCATATTTTCTTCTTTAAATGATTTTAACACCAAAAGTATATATGTTAGTGATGATAGATCTCTTAGTATTGTAGGGACTGTAACTATTCATCTAGACAATGGTCAATTTAATGATGTATTATGTGTTCCCACCTTATCCTACAACCTTCTATCTGTGTATCAGATAACTCATTCAAGTGAAGGTAAAACCATTGAATTTTCACCTCATGATGTTGTAATTAAGGACCTAAGAGATCCTAAACATATTTTAGCTATTGGCATTGCTGATGATTCTACAAGGTTATATAACTTTAACAAATTTGGGTCATCAACTCTTCCCTCAGTATTTGTTGCTCATAATTATGACGTGAGCAAAATTTGGCATGAGTGGTCACTTAAACTATTGCTCCCTTCAAAATCTATATAAGGAAAATATGGCGACAAGTCTTCCTATGGTATTTTGCAGAGATTGTGTTTGTTTCAGATGTGTACTCGGAAAACATCATTGGGATAATTTTGAAAAATGTGCCTCTTGGCATGCTTCAGCCCCTTTATAGCTTGTGCACAGTGATTTATGTGGTCCACTTCCAGTTGTTTCATTCTCTAGCTACAAGTATTTTTTAACTTTCATTGATGATTTCTCCATACACACTTGGCCATACTTCCTAAAACTCAAGAGTGAATTCTTTAACATGTTCTTGGCCTTTAAGGACTTTGTTGAGAAACAATCTGGACATCAAATTCTTAAAGCTAAGATCTGATAATGGCATAGAATATGTTAACAACAAATTCATCAACTTTTTCACTGAGCATGGAATTCAATTGCAACATATTGTTCCATATACTCCACAAAAAAATGGTGTAGCTAAAAGGAAGAATCACACATTAAAGTAAATGGCTAATTGTATGCTTCAGTCTAAAGGGCTTAGTTAATTTTTGGGCAGAAGCAATTAAATGTGCAAATTTCATAGTAAATCACACTCCTACTAAGGTCCTAAAGAATATCACTCTAGAAGAAGCATGGAGCTCAATTAAACTAGATGTAAGTCACTTTCGTGTTTTTGAAAGTGAATCATGGGCCCATATTCCCGATGAGAAACATAAAGCCTTAGAACCTAAGAGTGAAAAATGTATTTTTGTAGGATATTCTAAAGATGTCAAAGGATATAGACTTCTTCCACCTAAATACAAAAATGTTAGATGAGAAGAGATGTAAAGTTTTCTAAAAGTATATCAGCCTACAAGCCTAGTTTGGTGGATCTCCCACCTTTCTCTATACCTTCTACTTCTAAAAATATTTCTTCTTCAGATGATGACATCAAGGATGATGATCCTCCCCCACCTTCTTGGGATACTCCTTCATCTCCTTAGCTTCCAAAATGGGTATGTGCTACTTTGTATGCAGCAGTTTCTCTTGCAGGTGATTCTACAGATCAACGATGTACACATTCTCAATTTGATAGAGCCTCTTCTTTGCTAGCTCAAGCTTCAACGAATTATGATCCTTACACCTTTGCAAAAGCTTCAGGACATCCACATTTGAATGCATGTATGAATGAAGAATATCTTTCATTATTCGCAAATGATAAATGGGATCTTGTTCCTCTTCGAAAGGGACGAAAAATTGTTAGATGCAAATGGGTTCACAGAACTGAGTTTGGACAAGATGGAAAAGTTGATAAACATAAAGCTCGTCTTTTTGCTAAGGGTTTTTCACAAGTTGAAGGCATTAACTATATTAAACCTTCTCCCCTATTGCCAAAATGAAGTATATCTGCCTTGTTCTTTCCCTTTCTACCTCTTTCAAATGGGAAGTCCATCAGATGGATTTTAAATCTGTCTTCTTACATGGGGACTTGCATGAAGAAATCTATATGGAATAACCTCCTCACTTTATAAAAATAGACTCCAGCCTTGAATGTTAGCTTAAAAAATCTCTTTATGGTCTGAAGCAAGCCCCTTGAGCTTGGTATGCCAAAATGGATAGCTTTTTTTTAGATACTGGCATTTCTAAGTGTCATTCTGACAATATTGTCTACACCAAGAAAGTGGGTAAGTCCCTTATCATTCTTGTTCTTTATGTTGATGATCTTATCCTTATTGGTAGTGATCCCAACCTTATAAACCATGTGAAGTCTAGCCTTAAAAAGTAGTTTGAAATGACAGACTTAGGACACTTTCATTATTTTCTTTGTCTTCAAGTCTTGCAATCCAAGGAAGGTATTTTCTTTTCCTAGTCCAAGTATGCCTATGATATTCTAAGCCACTTTCACATGGAAGACTATAAGCCAGCCCCTTCTCCCTTTCAATATGGAGCAAAAACTTTCAGTCACTTGTACTTCCCCTAAAGTTGATGCTACATTATACAATCAGCTTATAGGAAAACTTTTGTATCTGACCCATACCCATCCTGACCTTTCCTTTCTTGTTGGCTTTATTCCTCGTTTTATGAAAAAACCACATGAAGGCCATTGGAAAGCAGCTAAAAGAATACTTCATTATGTTCGAGGTATAGTTCAGTTTGGGATTCATTACAGTGCAGAAGCATCTTGCCTATTGGTTGATTTCACTGATTCCGATTGGGCTAGTGACCCTGATGATCGAAATTCTATTGTAGGTTATGTCTTCACTTTTTGTTATGGACCTATTACATGGGCTTACAAGAAACAAAGTGTCATTTCTCTTTCTTTAGCAGAATCAAAGTATCAAGGCATCGTAGAAGCTAGTAAGGAAGCCCTGTGGCTTCGTCAGATCCTATCAGAGTTTGGCTTTCAGTAGCAGCATCTGACTACACTTTGGTGTGATAATCAAAGTGTCATTCAACTATACAAAGATCCAGTCCAACTTCAGCGAAGCAAACCCATTGAATTACACATACACTTCATCAGAAAACCCATTCATGACCATGTTCTTGAAGTGCAGTATTGTTCAACCAATGATCAAGTTGTAGACATCTTTACAAAGGTTGTCACAGAGGTGAAGTTTACTAAACTTCGATTTATGGTTGGAGTTCAAGAAGTTGTCACTAAGGTGGGATAGCCTCTAATGTCTCTGTGCTTCTCCTATTATGTCATATTTGTACATCCTTCAATCCTAACCCAAGTTGTTCTTAAGGGGGGATATTAGGATATTCCAACACATAGGAAATAATTAAGTATAACTTGGTCCAGTGTATAGTTAGGTAAAGTGCGTTTATTTAGTATGTACTTTTTGTAACTTATAATAAGACGGTCATGATATTTTCTAGACATGAAGTGATTCGATGGTTCATTCTCTCCTCATTATTACTGACACTTGATCTGTGGCTTAACACCCGATTGGTCCATGATCTCCATTTAAAGAGCATGGAGGGTCATTTGTAAGGTGACCATTCATGAGAGAAGCTTGTGTAAATTTTCTTTCTTTTACATTAATAAATTGCCTAAAGTGGTCGCGTTGGCTCAGGACGTAGACTATTTCCCTCTTTGAGGGTTTTAACCACGTCAAGAATACTAGTGTACTGATCTGTGATCTTTTTGTGAGCAGTGTCCTTTGGTGTTCTATCTAAGGAACTTACTGTGTAAATTCCTACAATTGGAGGCTTCGTTTTAAATAGCTTAAATCATCAAATTAGTTTAGAATAGGGTTATAAGTAGTGTAATTTGCAATTAGAATTTATTTAGTTTGTTTATTCTTTTGAATTTTGTAGTTATGGTTGGTATTTGTAGTATATTTTTTATTTTATGTAAAGCATGTTCTTCATGCTCAAAAGAAAAAAATAAAATATTTGTGTATTTATCAAAAGATAAAAATATTTTTTTTCTTTTGCACCATAATTACTCAAAGTTATCCCTCTACCCTTCCAGTCATCTCAGTTATTTTTGGCACCCATTCGATCCATGGATTCACTATATATTGAAGTCATTTGTCCTCCTCTCCAACACATTCAACCTAAGCATCAAGATAATATATTCAAGGCATACAAAGAAGGGAAGGGAGCATAGCTAAGGTTAAGGAGAAGATAAAAGTTAATTCAAATCTCTTGAAGGGGTTGAATATTTTCTATGATATATCTCTTTATTGAAATATCAAATCTTTGCAAACTAGGAGGCTGCACATCTATGAGTTATCCCCATGCAAGAAGATCGAAACATCTCTATGAAAGAGGATGCAAATCTTTTAATCGTCTCTATGAAAAGAGGTTGAGACTCTATGAGTAATATCTATGCTAAGGGGCTTAACTACTGAGATACATCATTGTACATAAGGTCTGCAGCTTCTATGATACTTCTATATGGAAAAGGAAGCCAAACTACTAGTACTCTTGTGATTACAATAAAATTGAGGAGGGATAACTTGGATAGTTGGTAGATGCACTTGTTGGTTAGTTTTTCCACAGATTTTAATTTCATATATCTTATTGATATGGTCCTCTAAGGAAAGAATTGTTGGGTTCTTACCCCAAGTGGGTTTTCCCAAGGTAAACTTTGTCTCGTGCTTTTGCATTGTGATCTCTTCATTTCTTCTATTGTTAATGGTTTAATTTCCGAATCATAATTCCTTGATGAATAATTTGTAAATGTTAAAAGAAGACATATAATCCTCAAAAGTATTTTTTAGTGTTTAGAAATAAGTACTAGTCTACATTGTACTTGAAAAATCAACACGGTATCATAACTTTCATGAAAGAAGAAAGGTGATAAGCACATCCAATTCAATTTCTCTCTCTCTCAAGAAAGAATTATTATATCTCTGTGTCCATGATTTCTGGGAAAATGGCTCCCACTTGCAAGGAAGGAAATAAACTTGAAGGAGCCTTTAACTTCAAAGCATGGAAGAAGATAATTTATCTTTTCATAGAAGAACATGAAGTTTTGCAATATGGTTAAGGAAAAGTACCTCAGTGAGATGAATATGATAATGATGATCTAAAATAAATTTTTAGGAAGTGTGAGGTTAAAGCCTTTAGAATTCTATTTGAATCTCTTAATGACCATCTAATTCCATTTATTTCAGAAGTTGCTACTTCAAATGGAGTCTATGATACTCTTGTTAATTTTTACTCAATCAACAACATTGGTCAAAATATATCTTTGAGGAATCAACTTTGTGATACAAAACAGTCAATGGATGAACCCATGGCCTCCCACTTCATGAGATTTTTTCACATAAAATATTGACTACAAAGCATTGGTGAAATTATTTCCAAATCTTAAATAAGTACTACATAATCAATGACCTACTAGAGTTATTGGAATCATTTTCAACCGACATTTGTGCTAGAAAGGATGCTCTAATATTTGAGGCATTATGGACCTCCTTCACTCATGAGGAATATAGGCTTATAGCTAAAGGAAAGATGCATAGCCATGAGAAGAGAAATCTCAATATTTTGCTGCAAGATCTAGAAGGAATAATGGAAAGAATAAATTTATCGCTCAAAATAGAAATGTAGGTACAAGATCAAATTCATAAGGAAAGAGAGACTTGTCAAATGTGCAATGTTTTGGATTTCACAAATATGGACATTATAGAAATAATTTTCTTGGGGAATTGAATGACAATATGAGAAAGAAATATGATGATGGCGATGAGCATGCTCATCCGAATAAATCCATGAATGATTCCTCCAAAGCTTTAGTAGTTGGTGATAAGGATTTATTTTAGTAGAACTACTGCAAGTAGGCTAGCATCAAGAGGGAGTTAAAGGGGTCCCTCACATCAAATTAGAAATAATATAGATCCCTTCTTAGAACTATTTAGTGAACCCTAGAAATTTAAATTTCTCGGTAACAAATATCTATTTTTTATGGATAAAACCCTAGAGTTAGACCTATTCTAATATTTCCATTGAAATGTGCAACCCTAGCTCATCAAAGGAAGGAATGATGTCATTGGAGAGAAGGATTATATCAAGAGAAAGTTGATCCTTTTTTCCTCAAAATATAAGTATCTTATATCTCTCTTGTTTTATTATCACTATTGTTGTTATTTTACTATTAATTAGTCTCTTGTCTTTGATTTCTTTGCTTGGTTGTAATTTCCCTTCCATGGTATCCTAGTGAGGATTACAAGACATAGTAAAGACCACCACAACTTTGAAAAGTAGATGGTAGAAGTGCAAGAATGAAGGAAAGAAAGAGGACTTTCCCAAAATCATGACTTATTGTATCGAATGAGATCAGAACTTAGAAGGAACTATTAAATAAGAAAGCTTGAAGTATGTTTTGACCAAAGTGTCTACAAGGTTTAGCAATAGAACTTTCTCCTAGTGAAAGGGAGAGGATCAGGACAAGATATTTATCCTTGATATGAGGTACACTTCAATTATCATTATTTTTGAAGATTGTACCAAATTTATGCAAAAACTATTTTCCTCTATAATTGAGAGGGAGAAGTGTACATAATAGCTACCTCGAGCTTGTGAGTAGAAAATCTCACTGGATACTTTAGATGGAGCTGACCTATAAGTTTGATATTATGGATTATCATTGATCGATTATACACTAAAAGGAAATAGTGGCAAAGGGAGCAACTTGAACTACCACATGAGGACATTTCTCAGTCTTAGAGTGAGCACCTAGTTTGGGTGTCTAGAAAACAAATTGTGATCTAGTGAAGGGAACATAATAGTTTATGGTTAAGACAAGATGGGTTTCTCAACATATGGTACCACCATGGATGATAAGTACAACTAAAGGCCTAGTTTAGGAAGAGAGTGTTGAAGATAGAAATAATTTTTTGCTTTAGTTCTAGCTCCATTATAATTTTCTTGGATAAGTGTAAACTAGTCATCTGTTGCACTCAATATCGAAGAGGTCAAGTGTATTGTAGATGGATTGACAAAATTAGATTAAGTATGACTTATGAGGCTATTTGATAGATTAGTTTTCACCAGGTGCTGGTAATGACCATGATGACATGGTGCAGCATGTATCACTTCATTCGAGACATGGTGTTGGTGGAAGCTATGAAGCTCCAATACATATCCATTGATAAAGAGATAGTTGATATTCTTACGATGCCTCTTTCTAGACGGAAGTTTATGTACTTCCGGGACAAACTTGGGCTTGTGGAGATTGCCTCACTACTTGAGAGGAGAGTTGATGAGAGTTCAATATGTATGTAATAAACCAACATAATGTAAATTAATTTTCTAACAGATAGACTTAGAAAATTCAGCACGGTATTGGAGCGTGGTTATAAATCATAAGAAAGTTGAAGGCATTAACTGAGCAGAGCATTTGCAATAGAATTAGTTGTCCCAAGTGATAGTAGTTGATCCTTGTAGAAGCAATAGAGCAAGGATTAACGTAGAGGGACTATGTCATTAGTCTGGTCCTGAGAGAGGTCAGCGCAGAGGCTGAGGAGGGTAGAAACAAGCTCACGTAGAGGCCAGGAGGGCTGATGCAGTTGGCTGAGGGAGATATTTTACCATGTTGGGGTTTTGTAGAGCCAAGAGGTTGAATCCTTCAGTTGTTGGGACAAAGGAAGCTATGGGAAGTTTGCAAGAGCAAAGCTGGTGGGGTACTGTGGTCAAAATAATAATTAACAAGGAAAAACCAAGGTAGAGAGACTTGCTTTCGAGGTGGATTTCTTGCCAAGGAATCTGGATCAGTGCTAAAGTTGCACAGAATATTGAAGAAGGGAAACATGATGGTTGGCAGAAGGATTTACAAGAGTGAAATTGGGACTCAGAGGGAGTCTAGAAGAGAACTTTTGGATGAGAAGCAGAGAGACTCTGAGGATTCAAACCGAGAACTTCGAGACAGTAAGTAGAGAGACACAGTAGAAGTCGAACCGAAAAGTTCCAGACGGGAAGTAAAGAGACTCGAAGGAGTTGAGACAGAAGAGCAGAGAGATGGTCATGAATGGGCTAAGGGATTAGGATAGGTTGGACTAAGTGTCCAACTTTGTGGTCTAGAAGGCCAGGATCGTGTCCATTCTAGACAGACATCACATCAAGGGCTTCATCTTAAGAGTAATGGCTATCCCAGTTGACCCGATAGCTAATGAGAGGTACAAGGAGGCAATGGCTAAGGCAAAGTGCATCATCCTTGATGGGTTCAAGGATCATGTGGTCCAACATATTTCCGCAAAAGAAATGAAAAAGGAGATGTGGGAAACTTTGAAGACATTGTACCAACATACTTCTATGCAGAGGAAGATTCTCCTTAAGAATCAACTATGGTCATACCAGATGCAGAAGGGGGAGTAGATAGACCTCTTTCCCCATTGGTTAAAGGAGATCTAGGACCAACTAACTTCCTTAGGGTCCACGCCGGATCAGGAGTTGATGGTGAGGACCGCACTTAATGCAGTCTCTGAGGAGTGGGAGACATTTGTTCAGAGCATACTGGGTAGGGTGAGTCTTCCATATTAGGAGGAATTGTGGGTGGATCTTCGCTAAGAGGAGATCAGATGGCTAACCAAGATGGGAAGTAGCAACAAAGGAGTGTGGATCAAGAAGGAAGAGGAAGACGATGCATCTCTCACATTTGTGGGAAAGTAGGAGAAGAGGAAGAAGAAGGACCTCTCTAACGTCAAGTGCTTCCATTATGGGGAAATAAGTCACTATGCAAACCAATGTCCAAGGAAGAAGAGTAAGGGAGAGGCTTCTGACTCTAAGTCAGTACCAGAGAAGTTGGAGAAATAAGTTATTGTGCCATGAGTGCTCATGTGCCACTTGAGAAGAAGTGGGGAGACATTGAGCTATAGTGAGGAGGACTATAGGCGATGAGGGGCAGGATCCTTGAGGTACCCAACCTCTTGGATTATACCTTGCTACGGGAGCCCCGAAGTGTAGTAGCAGGACTCGCGGATGTTAGTAGAAATGGATGCAGATGAAGCAACAGAGAGTCCTACAATGCAGGAGTACCCGGCAAGCTCAAGGCTAGTAGGCTGCAATAGTGCGAGAGGCATGGGAGTGTTGTACTAGTGAAGGATGGGAAAGAGAGGTGTGAAACAATGCGATATGCAGGCAGTTGTTGTAGCAGCGCAGAGGTCAGTAGAGGGAGCACTTGACAGTGGTAGAGGGAGCTTCAGCATCGTTAGTGTTTCTAGCCTGACTGGGATGTCAGATTTTGGGTGGATTGGCTACTTACTTATAAGTAACTGAGTTGTAGTGCAGTAGCAGTATGTAGTAGCATGATGTAGCATGATGAGAGGGGGTTATAGTGCAGATGCAGTGTTGGGATAATGGACCAGTAGCAGCACAGATGCAGAGGGAGTTGTCATATGGATGCAGCAATGGCAGTGGAACCCCATGGGAAACAGTACAAGATGCATCAGTGTAGAGGATGTTGGGCAGGGACACCTAGCATTAGCATAGGTATGATGCTAGATAATCAGAGTGATGCTTAGTGAGAAGTATTACTAGAGCACAATCCTTGCTAAGAGGGAGTGTTGATTTGGAGTGGCATCAGATGTGCTCTAGCCATGAAAATTGGTGGAGAGGCTAAAGCACATGAGATCTCCAAGACCCGGAAATCTTTTGGACATATTGTACCCGGTTTGGGAGATATTAAAATAATCAATATTTTTAATGGAGTTCTTAAGTCTAAACTTAGGAAAAATAAAATATTAATGGGTATTAATATAAAACTAGGTTAGAAGGTTCCAAAAGTCATGGATCAATCCAAATCTAATCTTAGTTGTTTATTAGAGATTTAATCTCGGTCATTGAAGGACCAACAGGAAAAGTATAAGAGGAGGCTTGAGGTTTAGTTGGAGCACACATCAGAGTGATCAATCATTCATTTTGCTAGAGCGAGGTTGCTAAGAAAAAGTGAATAAATGATCAACAACGAGGGGCATTGAGTATTGGACAGAGAGGTAGAGACAATACTGAGAGACCAGCACAGAAGTGAAGAGAGCTATAGAAGCAACCAGTTCAGGCCATGCAGAGCCCACGAGAGACATCGCAGAGACTAGAGGGACTGTTTCATCCACGCAGAGGCTGCTGGAGTGACACAGAGGTTCCCAAAGGTTTCGCAATGCCTCCGAGGGCTGACGTAGAGGGTCCTGGGGATAATGCAGGTTAGCAAGAGGTTGACACAGAGGCCAGAAGGGCCAACATTGAGCTTCAGATTCATCGAAGATGGTTTCGTGGGATAGGTTCTTTGAATACCTATTTTCAAATAGAGAGGTATTTCTGCCATGTATTTTTCTCTGTTGGGTGAGCTGTTTAGGCACCCAATTGTACTCAAGGAAATACTGCATAATAATAAACCCTCAGAATAGCTGCACCTGTTTTCCAACATTGGGTTTTTCTGGGGACATTTGTCCCAAAATAACGTTTTCACTCGTGTGTTTGTTTTCTATCAGCTGTTGCTCTATATATTTCGTGACCATATTGTGTTTATTTCAGTATTTAAATGTTTTAAAAAACTTGTTCAGAATTTACAAGTAGAAGAAATAAACCAGCAGAATACAGATTAATTTTCTAATGGATAGAATTAGAAAATTCAACATTTTTTCCCAATCAAAATTTGTATAAGTGGCAATGGTTAATTCATTTCCTTTAGGATACCATAGTCCATTTTTTTTTGTTCCCTTGAGATATCGAAATATTTTTTTCATTGCAATGACATGAGATTATTTTGGTGCTGCTTGGAATCATGCTACCTATCCAACTGCCTGCATCACATATGGCCTAGAAGTTGTTACATATAGAAGACTACCATTCATAGATCTATATATCTTTTGATCTACATCTTTGGATGAGTCATCGATGCTTAACTTGAAACTTGTCACCATTGGGGTGAGAACTGGGTTGCAATTTACCATCTGAAATATCTTCAATATTTCCTTGATATATTTGGTTTGACAGATATAATCCCCTCATCTTGCTAAGATACCTGAAGTCCCAAAAAGTATGTCAACTCACTAAGTAATGACATTTGGAACTCACTTTGCATATCTACTACAAAATTCTTGCATAACCTATCACCATCACTTCCAAAGATTATATCATCCTCATATAGTTCAATAATTGTCAAGCTATCATGTTCAAACCTTACATAAAGATTTCTATCAGCACTTCCTCTCTAGTTAAGTGTAAAGGAGTAAATAAATGGAGCTATTGGAGAATTTCAAAATAAAGTATGGAAACCTCGAAGATTGACAACAATAAAACTCAGTAGCTACAAGAAGTGAAAGGGACAAAATTAATGAATTTCAGCTTTAGAACAAAGTTAATTGAAAATGTTCATGATAATGAAGCAAGTGGACAACAATAAACAAAGTTTGGGATCCAGGAGAAGAGAAATTGTAATAGATGTACCTACAAGTGTACAATGTCAAGTAACAAGATAGAAGGTACATCTAGCAAAAGTAGTAAAAATTCTCATGAATAGGACTCTATGATTTTTTTTTAGGTCGAGATTTTGATGCAGGAGCATTTCTTTCAGTTCAATAGTACCTATGATGTCTAGGCCATATTTACTTAAGGGAGGGGATTCCCTTAATTTAATTTAATTTAAATTAATGTAATTAAATATAGGGATTTTATTTTATAGTTGAAATAGAGATTTATTTAAGAAACGAGGTATTATTTCGTCATCGACACTCAATACACTATTAAAGCAGAGTTGTTGAAGAGTTAGATATTTTATGCTTAGATTTGATATTTTATATGTGTGGATGCCAAGTAGATCCATATTTAGTGGATCTCAATAAACCATCCTTGTTGTATATAATTGATTTTTATAAATAAAATAGGAGAGGAGGAATAGAGTGAAATAGTCAAGAAAGGCTAAAGGAGTGAGAGAGATCTCTCATATAGGAGAGGGTTAATTATTTGTGTAATGAGGCTAGACTTATACATGTGTTGCGCTAATGAAGATAGTGTGAGTATCGCGCACTGTGTGTGTCTAATTTTTGTGTTTCTAAATTGATATGTTTATATTATGTGGATTCTTGAGTTATGAAACTTATTATTGTGATTAACGAAATGATTCATATTTGTCGCAGGATCAATAGTTACAGGAGTGGTTTGGATTCGATATCGACTTTGCAACATAAGATTTTGTGATCAATTCTTAAGGTTATTTTGGACTTGCATCGCAAGTCTTTCTAAACAAAGGAAATTGAAGTTGATCCTTTACCAGAGCCAAAAACTATATAATGTGGACAACAATACAAAATCTGAGATTAATAGAGGATACATTAATTAACGAGGAAATAATTCATCGTCAAAAGGTTTATGTCTATCGATCATTGAAAATCAGAGTTAGTGAAGCCGTGGTGCAAATGAGGCCTTGCTGAGCCGATTTGAAAAGTATTGAAGTGATCTCATTAATTAACGAAACCGACGAAGCCTTTCTTGTCAATGTTTCCATCTATTGGCCATCGGCAATTAGAGAGATCACAAATGCTAGCCGATAAAACCTATTCCAGTTTGATGTGACAAATACCAGAGACTTAATAAGAAAAAATTACACTCAAGAAAAAATATTACACATAAAAAGAAATTTACATATTAACAAATTTGATCTCTCTCAACAATTGATAAACCCAAAATATATATATAAACAAAATTACATAATCAAAATAAAATTAATAATAAATCAACATTCAATTGACCACTATATATTCTTGGCCTTCAAGCTAATAATAACTAATTACACTACCTTTACAAAGTATATATAAACATGTCTAATATTAAATCAAGTATATATAAACACATCTAAAATTATGATTGATTTAAAATACCAAACACATTAAAATAGATGAATAATTTAAAATAATAATTTATACATCCCATTTTCAATCATTTATAAACTATTATATGTTTGCAATGGAGTTCCAATGCTTTTGAATATGTCTAAATTTCCAGGACATCGTATACCATAATGAAATGGTTTGAATATTCGTAGTACTAGCATTTGCACCTTATGTTGCAAAGGAAATGCCGTAAGGCATAGAGTTGTAAGGCATAGAGTGGAGAAGAATAACGACATGTGAATGGAAATTGTTGAAAGCAAGGGTGGATGATAATGAGTTACAATTGCAATAGCTAGTTATGTGTATTCTGAAAATGGATATTTTGTTATGGTCAACCTAATGCATTCATTAATTACCATCACGAATCTTTTCTACAAGACTAAAATTGCCTAAATGATTCCTCAATCAATGGAAATAACCGTTTCCCTCCTTTGATACCTAAAATACATTGCAGGAGACCGATTTTTAAAGTAACTTAATATAACTAGAAATTGCCCCAAAAGGTGCAAAGAGAGGCCGATAGAAATGTTAAATTGAAAGAATTGTATTTTGGTTCAAAATAATAAATATTATAACAATTCAATCATTCAAACTAAACCTAGTCAATGAATTGCCCAAAATAAAATAAATCCTTAATCAAAATTATACAAATTATTATTCTTCATTTCTCTCAATTATTTATATAATAAAATCCAATCAATCATTCAAAATTGAGCACATCAGGGCAGGCCATTTTGCTTTTCCCACAATAAAACTCACTAGGCTTTCAGACCCATAGGTTGAGATTGAGCCCCTGCTTTTCCCATAATAAAGCTCACCGGGCTTTCAGACCCATAGGTTGAGATTGAGCCCTAGCCTATTGCTGCTGGTTTTGCTGGTAATTCAAAGGTCTTCTAAATAACATGATGTGTGGCTCAGGATAATGAATGGCATAGTGCACCCATCCACGAGACTACTAAACTCCAATGGCTCACCATTCGTTCTAGACCAAAAAGAATATCAATTTGGTTAAAATTATTAATATGTTTATAATAATAAAAATAAAAAATAAAACAAACAAACAGATTATCACATTAAAAATGACATTTGAAAACAAATTAGGTGCTGATTACAACATTAGGAAGTTGGCAAAATAGATGCATTTGCATTAAAAATAGCATTTGAGAACAAAAATGTGGTGCTTACCTCATTGAGAAGTCGGTTCTTGGGAAGCAATTTGGTAGTTTCCGGAGGGAGAACCACATGTCTGGAGATGACACATAACGCCCAATCATCAAAATAATCCATTTGGGTGAAATAAAAACCTAATTACAGATATTCAACTCGTCACCTAGACAACCAGCAATCAAGCATACCCACACTCAAAGATAAAACAATAAATATCTCAAAGAAACTTTGATATGCATCTGATTGTCACTGACCAAAAGAAGTTATCGGGCATTTATTTATTATATGTCCAAACTTCCACAAAATTATTTGGAATGTAAGAACAACGTGTACACATCGACTCGTTCTCTGCATTTATTTAATTACCTGGCATTCTAATTTTAACGGGACCTACATAAATTCATGGAAAACCTTCAATCTAGACATCAATAGGTTGTCTTGGGTGGAGGGCCATGATGACAAAGAATTTTGAATACATCTTATAAGGAGATTTTGAAGTTAATAGATATGATTGCGAGATTAGAATGGTCATCGATCCTTCAGCTTAGCAAAAGCAAATTTCTTAATAAATTAGGTGCTGATTACCACATTGGGAAGTTGGAAAAATAGATGCATTTGCATTAAAAATGGAATTTGAAATTAGGTGCTAATTACCACATTGGGAAGTTGGTAAAACGGATGCATTTGCATTAAAAATAACATTTGAGAACAAAAGTGCAGTGCTTACTTCATTGAGAAGTCGGTTCTTGGGAAGCAATTTGGTAGTTTCTGGAGGGAGAACCACATGTCTGGAGATGACACATAACGCCAAATCATCAAAATAATCCATTTGGGTGAAATAAAACCCTAATTACAGATATTCAACTCACCACCTAGATAGCCAACAATCAAGCATACCCACACTCAAAGATAAAACTATAAATGTCTCAAAGAAACTTTGATATGCATTATCTCAAAGAAACTTTGATATACATCTGATTGTAACTGACCAAAAGCAGTTATTCGGAATTTAGTTAATATATGTCCAAACTTCCAGGAAATTATTTGCAATGTAAGATCAATGTGGACGCATTGTCCTCTTCTCTGCATTTATTTAATTACCTGGAATTCTAACTTTAAAGGGACCTACATAAATTCATGGAAAAACTTTAATCTAGACATCAATAGGTTGTCTTGGGTGGGGGGCCATGATGATAGAGAATTTCGAATACATCTTATAAGGAGATTTTGAAGTTAACAAATATGATTACAGAATTGGAATGGTCGTCAATCCTTCAGCTCGGAAAAACAAAATTTCTCAATAAATTCCAGATATCATGGGCAATGATTGCTTCAATTTTGTTAAGATATTTTACATTACATCCTTTTATATACTGACTGTGAGGTTCTTATTTTCACTTGACAGAAATCAAGCAGGTCTAAAAACAAAGGCTTGTCCAACAAAGAATGAAAAGCTCAAAATTGGATGCAGGGTCTGCCCCTAGCTTAAGGCCTATTCTACGACTAAGAATACATGTTAATTCATGACAGGCATCAATAACACGGTTTGATAGTGATGATTATTAAGCATACGTCTATTCCACAGAAAAAAACAGAAAATGAGTACATGACCAAGCCTCTACATGTGTGCAACATAACCTAACCCCATCATATAAATCCACACATGAAAAGTATTACAATATTTGAAGAATGCACCTAACCCAATATAAACTAGGTATCTGAGAGATGAAACTATCATTTTGCCCAAATCGTAGAAGAGGAAAAATATCACCAACATCAGAGGAATTTCTAACAAATTACTGAAAGTTCACCATCCAGCCAAAAAGCAAAACAAATATTTTATTTAACAAAAAAAACAGCGCTAGCTCTGAGTTACAAATCTGTATTCATAAGTATCATTAGTGTATTTCTCTGAGTACTGAATTTGAGGCATCCTGTTTGAGCGAACTAAAGGCTTGAATGATCTGAACCAAAAGAAAGGAAATAAGGGCCAATGATTCAAATCCATCCATAAATTGCAATTAAATGATACAATATTTTTACCCACATAACAAGGACTAGCATTTAAGACAAAATAACGATAAACCCAAAAGTAATCCCCGTAAAGCCTGATTAAATATATAAAATGAAGGAATCTGCATCACATTTTAGCACAAGAAATGTAAAACAAATGCAACAGAGAACAGACTTACTCCAAACACTTAAGCGATAAAAGAAACACAAGATTTCAAGTATTTAGAGATAAAATGCATTAGATGTTTTTCATAAAATAAAACCCCAAAACCTACCACTATAGATTATAAAGGCCAAGAAGAATTAACCACTAAATTGTTCTACCGTGATCAATTCAGAGCCTGAAATACAAAAATCTAAAAAGGCTTTTTGTAGATCCGAAAAATGTGGGTAAAGGGTTAGTTAATGCCAACCTGGAGGATAATAGACAGGTAGAATTCCACCGTGAGAACTTGAAATGCCCTACAAACAGTGTTGGAAAGCTCTGATAAAACCTTTGAACTGAAAATTAGTGAGTGAGAACCTGAGATTGGGCGAATGAGATGACGCCTTTAATTTTATTAAGATATTTGACATTACATCCTTTTATATACTGACTGTGGGGTTCTTATTTTCACTTGACAGAAATCAAGCAGGTCTAAAAACAAAGGCTTGTCCAACAAAGAATGAAAAGCTCAAAATTAGATGCAGGGTTTGCCCCTAGCTTAAGGCCTATTCTACGACTAAGAATACATGTTAATTCATGGCAGGCATCACTAACACGGTTTGATAGTGTTGCTTATCAAACATACGTCTATTCCATAGAAAAAGACAGAAAGTGAGTACATGACCAAGCCTCTGTATGTGCGCAACATAACCTAACCCCATCATATAAATCCACACATGAAAAGTATTACAATATTTGAAGAATGCACCTAACGCCATATAAACTAGGTATCTGAGAGATGAAACTATCATTTTACCCAAATCGTAGAAGACAAACGATATCACCAACATCAGAGCAATCTCTAATAGATTACTGAAAGTGCACCATCCAGCCAAGAAGCAAAACAAATATTTTATTTAACGAAAAAAATAGTGAAAACTCTAAGTTACAAACCTGTATTCATAAGTATCTTTAGTGTATTTCTTTGAGTATTGAATTTGAGGCATCCTGGTCGAGCGAACTAAAGGCTTGAATGATCTGAACCAAAAGAAAGGAAATAAGGGCCAATGATTCAAATCCATCCATAAATTGCAATTAAATGATACAATATTTTTACCCACATAATGGGGACTAGCATTTAGGACAAAATAACGATAAACCTAGAAGTAATCCCCATAAACCCTGATTAAATATATAAAATGAAGGAATCTACATCACATTTTAGCACAAGAAATGTAAAACAAATGCGACAGAGAACAGACTTACTCCAAACACTTAAGCGATAAAAGCAACACAAAATTTCAAGTATTTAAAGATAAAATGCATTAGATGTTTTTCATAAAATAAAACCCTAAAACCTATCGCTACAGACTGTAAAGACGAGAAGAAGTAACCACTAAATTGTTCTACCGTGATCAATTCAGAGCGTGAAATACAGAAATTTAAAAAGGCTTTTTGTAGATCTGAAAAATGTGGGTAAAGGGTTAGTTAATGACAACCTGGCAGATAATAGACAAGTCGAATTATGCCATGAGAACTTGAAATGCCCTGCAAACAACAGTGGAAAGCTCTGATAAAACCTTTGAACCAAAAATTAGTGAGCGAGAACCTGAGATTGGGAGAATGAGACGACGCATAAAAGGTCGAAATGATGAACTTAACGAGGAATAAACTAAGCAGCTTGCAAGGGCAGAAGGAATACAACAGGAGAATGATAGGAGAATTGCTTTTAATCGTTCAACTTCCAATTGAATTGGACACTGAGAACTTTGGTCCAATGCGATTTCCACAAGCAACTGAGATTTCAAAATGAGAACAATCTTTCAGTCGCAGGAACCGAGAAGCTTCTCCATGGACGGAACATGCGTCTTCATTAACCATTTTCATAACTTATTTCAGTGTTGGATCAACGATCAAACTTTGTTCAATCGTCTAACACCACAAATCCATGGTCAACAATACGACACGGCGTCGGCTGGGCTAATTCATTTCAAAGAGAAACACCTTATGACGTAATTATTATCCTAAGGCTCGGCGGTATAAAGTCAATTTTATGTAATCTATTTTAATTTAATAAAATTTAACTATATAAATAAAAAATATATATTTTTAATAAAAAAAAATGATTAGTATATATTTTTATTGTTTTTGTTTAAAAATTTCAATATTTTATTGTATAATATATATTTAAATGTGATTTTGTAATCATTACTTTTTATTAATAAAATTTACTCATTCTTCTCATATCAATAAATTTTATAAACTTTTATATATATATATATATATATATATATATATATATATATATATTCAATTTTAATAAAATAAAATATATGTATTTTAATAAATTAATAATTATATTAAAGAAATTTTTTATTGAATATTAGTTTAGATTTAAAAAAACAAAATATATATCTATTGATTTGAGGCAATTTGTATTGCTAATATAGCAATCTTAATTTGTATAATTAATGTACTTCACATGCAAATGTAATTATAATATATTATAATTTTTATAACTATATTTATATAGGCATTAAAATCATATTGTAGAAACTTAATTATATATATATATATATATATATATATATATTAATTTATTTTATTAATAAAAAATATAACATAAAAATATAATTAAAGTATTGATCCGTCTTGCCTCGTCATGACTATGTTAAATAAAAAATAAAATATTATGTTTATGATGAACATGGTATTATATTCAAGATTAAAAATTTTAAATATATTATCGTCCTCTTTTTCATGTGTAATGTCTCTTGGTATATTTTTCATTCGTAATCTTAATATTTTGGTAATAAAGAAATGGCGTAGTTTAATTATTATGTTTTTTTCTCTGAAAGTTATAGAAATTTTCGGCATATTTTGAAAAAATCTAGAAAGGATTTTTGTGAATTTAAATAAAAGTTGTCAAACTTCATAATTTTAGGTGCTTTAGAGGTTTTTGATGGTGGTGAATCCATTTCCATCATCAAAAACATGATTCAAACCCTACCTCGATAAGACTTTTTAAATTCTTTTTCCCAAATTCCAACCACTTTTAATAGTCCATACAATTCTTCCAACTAACGAATCTTAAAAAAATTACTTGCTCTCTACGAGAACTCACCCATTAAACTATGACATCATTTCTTGACATTTTGCAATAAAGATATTCCTTTTTGTGCATGAAATCTCACCCATAAACATAAGACACCATTCCTTTCAAATAATTTTCTTTTAGACTATCAAGATGGAAGCCTTTAGGGTTAGTTATATATTTGATTTGGGCTTTCTCTAAGCATAAAATGTTCCCCCCAAAAAAAAGTTTTCACAATCAACGGATATGTTTATCAAATGTGAAAGATAGCTTGAATGCTGGAAAAGCGGGATAATCATAGCATTTTTAAAGAAGAGAGATTTACGAAAATTAAAGGTTATGAGAATATGTTTAAATATAAGTGCTTAAATAAGTTTTTAATTTTTAATTAATGTTTTCTTTCTAATCGATATAAAATAGTATATGAGGAAAAGAAAGATTAAAACCCTAAAAAAGATTTTCAAATAATATGTATTTAAATGCTTATTATTTTATATATTATTATTTATATTAGAATCACAAAAATTTATATTATTGTTAGTTAATGTGTTTGTTTATTATTGTTAAAATGGTATATTTATTATTACAATCATAATGTTTTAATTTAAAAAAAGAATGTGATTTTTTAATTTTTGCTTTTAGTGAGATTTTTTGGAATTTTTTCTAATGGCTTTTTGTGGCTTAATTTCTCTAAAAATTGGCAAGAATTTATTGATATCACAAGTTCAAAGTGTTGAACCCATATATACAATCAAAAAATAAATTTAAATAACACAAATCAAGATTTCACCTCAAATTGTTTAGCGAAAAAGTCCAAAAAATAGCACTAAAGACAACTCGTTTTTTATTTTGTGTATTAGAATGTGATATACCACAAAATAATTTCAAAAAAGATTGTGATGTTTTGTTGTTTGAAATGCATTTTTGAATGCATAAATGGATTCAACACCTTAAAAAGAAACTTGGCACTCCAATTCTATAGTTTAGAGAGTCGTGAAAATATTCATTTCATCTATAAATTTTGATTAAGATTAACAAAAAAATGTCTTGAAAAAAGTCATTTCATCTATAAATTTTGATTAAGATTAACCAAAAAAAATGTCATGAATGCATAGTCTAACTTATAGACAAATAGAGTTTTTCACGTGAATCTCGCAATTCTTCAAGAAAGAACGTGACTTTTAAATTGCATTATGGCTTGTTAATGTGATTGTTTATTATCATTACAATGGTATATGTACCATTACAAAGATAATGACTTAATTTCAAGAAAGAATGTGACTTTTTGTTGTTTAAAATGCATTTTTGAATACATAAATGGATTCAATGCCATAAAAGAACCAGCGGGCACTCCAATTCTATAGTTTAAATAAGGTAAGCTCTAAACTTAAGTTTTTAAAAATCTCCATCAAAATTTGTTTAGGATTGACGAGAAAAAAGACCTTCAAAAAAGTCATTTATTCTTATTTCATCTATAAATTAGACTCCACCGAATTTTGATTAAGATTAATCAGAAAAAATGTTGTGGTTTCATCTATAGATTAGACAGACAGTGCAATAGACGAAATAATAGACTTTTTCATAAAAAAAATCTAGCAAAATATTTTCACAAAAAATGTGACTTTTAAATTACTTTGTTTATTATCATTAAAATAATATATTTACCATTACCACCGTTATGCCTTAATTCCCAGGAAAATGTGCGACTTTTCACCACTACTGAATTTTGTAAATATCATTAGGGTTGCTTTTTTAACATAAATGCAATAGTGAAAACATGCTAGTTTTTTGTCACAAGACACCAGAATTGAAATTGGAAGTCAGCTCAAAGACTTACAATCAAAGGATTTTATACGACTTTCAACACAATATTATGTATTTTCGATTGGAGAATCCACCATTCATGGGCATACAAGGATATGTACTATTATTATGGATGAAATGCGGTGAACGTGAGACCTGCAGCCACGAAGACCAGGCCCTAACATGCCATGGTTGTATACGTCACTCTTCTACACGACAACCATCACTGGATCTTCTAATCTGCCCCCCGACAACAACAACAATACAACCACTCCCATACTAGAGAAGAACGACACCGCGTTCGTGGCCAGGAAAACACGAAACTCAAGCTTTCGATGGTCGGTTCTGCAGTGGCGTAGCCCATCTCTCTCTCCAGCCCCATCGCCATGCTAAACAGTGCCACGAAACTCAAAGAGGCCATCGTCATGGCCACCACTGTAATCAAACCATGAATCTTCCCCTCAATGTGCCCGCCCTTTGAAAGAAACAGTTGCGCCACCACATCTTTGGAAACGCTCGGTCCGTTGAGCAGATGAAAAACCATGTAAAGCATTTGTTCAAACAAATAACATGACGCCTCTGGTTGATGCAGGCTCAAATGAAATAACATCGAGCCGATGTTTAATGGATTGGTCATAATAAATATAATATGCAGGGCGGCTCAAGTGTTCCCGGCGTTTACGGCACCCTGCACCTTCGCGGGCGTTGTTGGGCAGCGGTCAGGCAGATTGGACGAGTCATTCTCATTGCTTCGATGAAGGATTCGGAACACCATTTTCCAGAAAGGGTGACCAATTCGTTGAATCTGGGCATCTTAGGTTTCCAATGAATTAAATGAGGAAACATATAGACAAAACTCACTCTTACCTAAAATACAACCACTAATCGTATCTTCCTTGACCAGGGAGTCCAATCTTGTGTGTAACACAACTTCAAGAAATTATATAGAAATTATGTCGGTTCAGAACAAATGTCGTTTGGTTGGTTCTTGAGCTTATAGAAGATATCACATGAGCATTCACTGTCACTGATCAGTCATAAATTTTGCAAGATTATAAATTATATCCTTTTTAGGGGTAAAATTGTATTTTTCCATATATATAAAAAAAATTAAATATGTAAATATATTTTTTTTATTTTAAAATATGTTTGTAATATTATGAGTGTTTTTTTGCATTGTACTTCTTATTAACTTTATCTCTTACTAGGGGTAGAAGGATGCAATTACTATGCTGACTAGACCCCAAGGTCCACTTATGGAAGTGGGGTCTAAATTTTCCGACCTCTTACAACTTTTTCAAAATGTAAGGTAGATAGCATCATTGAAAGATATGGCCGATAAGAGTCTTGGCCAATCATATTGAGCCACGTCAACTTAGCCTGCCATGTGTAGCTGCCAAATCACATGTCATGTCATGCAAAGTGGCAGTTGTCGACTCACTCATACCAGGCCACGAATTGATCCCGGTTCACACAACCCAACTACAACATAATATATAATATACGTTTGATGTATGTGAGTGTGGGCCCTCTATGGCCATGTCACCGTGGGAAATAATTCTAGGTGAGGATCAACCCTATTACCCATTGGAACTACTTGGGAAACAATATTCTGGGCTATGTGGCATATGCACCAATGATAGGTGCCGGTACCATGTGGGCTTCACTTAATGAACATCTAACATATCATGTGTATTCATGGTATATTAAAAAATACCCTTAATTTGACTATATATTGGAAAATACCTTTAAAAATCACATTGTTTCACCCCCTACCAATACAAACCCAATATACCTTCCCAATTAAAAAACCCCTACTTTAACTAAATATTGTAGGTATCCATTTTTTCATCAAAGATTTTTATACCCTTTTATATTTTTTCATTAACTTTAAGCTCCATTTTTTTTACCTGCCAATATAAAAACTCTTAACTACCTAATATATGCTCAATATATTATGTCATTTTTTCCTCAATATATATCCCCCAATATAAATGCACATGGTATAGTATTGCTCCCCCAATGAAGCCCCCATGTTTGATACCACCTCCTTGACTCATACATAGAACATAACACATGTGGAATAGGTTCCACTATATAGGCCCCACATGCCAAGTCACCTTGGGACTTAAATCCCGCCAAGTGCTCCTAGGATTTTCATCCAAATCTCTAGGCTTCAGGGTCTGAGATGACATCACTAGTCCTAAACCCCATTATTGCCAGATGTACACACAGGTGATGACATGACCTGTGGTTGCCTTATTGTTAAAATCATCTGATGAGTTAAGGAGGGGGTTCATAAGAGAGCTAACTATTGCATTCAAGCTCCCCTCTGTTCTGTTTGGAGATATATATCATTTGTTGATAGACCATTTATGTAATGTTTATATTTCTTGTTGGAATATAATTTTCTTTTTCTATTTGAAAAAATAGTTATATGAGTTTCCTAATAATATGATGAGAAGTTATTTATTCCTTTAGATTAACAAAAAAAAATAAGTCTATATAGTTTGTAAGAGATCCTGGTTGCTTTTAATAATGGAAAAGTGATAATAATTTGATCTTGGTTGTTTGTAATGATCTTGAGAGTTATAAATTGGTTTTGTTATCGGTGTATTGGGAAATATGCTAAATATAATTAAAATATAATTGTTGTTGAAACATTTTCATATCTTAATATAATGTGTGTTTTTTTTCTTAAGTAGAAATGTATTGATAAACTTCAAGAAGGGGATAAAGTTAAGGTGTCGGATCCATTTGACATGCAAATATAAATATTTTAAAAGTCACAAGTAACATACCCCTTGCTTATGAACACAAAATAGATAGAGTTGTCGATCTCAAATAGAAAGAAGGAACCTTCACACGATGGGCACTAAAATATTTGAAAAAATGACATAGTTGATGTTTATCATGTACTAGTTGTTAAACAACTTTTCCCATTACACTATGGAGTAATTTGAATGTGTTGTTCACATATATTTATGATAGTGTATTTGCGAGAGTTGGAAACTCTCAAACCTTGATAAAAAAATCATAAAAATTGCATATTTTTTTAATTGCACATTACATTTTTTATCATGATGTGGAATGAGCCCTTTAACTTTTATCATGTTGTACTTTGTTGGTATATGTAATATTTTTATTTGTTTTCATGTTTTAATTAAAGGTTAATAATATGTTTATTTCTTGGTATTTAATAAATTATACATATCATATAAATAAAAAATTATTATTAAACTAGTAATAACTATAATGATTATGTAAGTAATAAACAATGTATCAATATATTACCAATTGAAATTATTAAACAAAAATAATTAAATAAAATAACAAAAAGGAAATTAAAAACTAAAATAATAACTTTATTAACAAGTGACAAAAATCATTCAATAAAAATGACTAAATATACTATTAATTGATGTCAATTAATAATTAAATTGACTAAATATACTACCAATTTACGATGAATAAATATGACTAAATATATGACCATTTGATTTTAAAATAATGATTGAAATGACTAAATATGCTACTAATCAATGGAAATCAATGAATAAAAGGACTAAACATACTACCAAATGACAACATTAATGATTACAATGACTAAATAAATGATTACCATGACTAAACAAATGACTCATTGAAAAAAAGTAATGACTAAGTAAACGACTAATATACTACCAAATTGATCAATAAAAACAACCAATAAATGGATAAAATTGAGTTAGTCATCAAGTTGGTCGCGTGATTAATGACCAAAAATGAACTACTAATGGTCATGTCACAAAACTTACTCATTTCTATGTAATTTTTAGTAGTTTTTTTAGTCATATATTTATTGTTTTCTACTAGTGCAAGAATTCCTTGGCCAACATTAGGAGAAGAGGATATTATAGGAGTACAAAATGATTTACCGAGCATCCTGAGAAATTCCTTCTAAAATTTAACCCTCATAGTAGAGAAGCCCTTGAGGGTCATATTTGACAATTCATGTTAGCTTGTAATCTAATGGGTGTACATAATGAATATGTTGTTTATAGATTATTCCCTTATACATTTGAAGAAAATGTGTCAACCTAGTACTCCGCTTTACTCGATAGATCCGTTAATAGCTTGGATCAATTTGAGAGAATCTTTATTGAAAACTATGGGGATGAAGAAACTCTTGGATCTTTAGACATGGAATTGTCAAGGATAAAAATAAATAGTAAAAAAAAGATCAAAGACATTAATGAAAAATTTAATTCCTTTTTAAATAAATTTCCTAAAACCTCCTAAGCTACTATAGAAATTCAAATCGAAGTTTACACCACTACATTATCATCCTCAATTGTAATATTTGTAAATAGTGTTGTAAAAACTATTTTGAAATATCCAATGTAGGAAGTTGTAAAGGTTGAAAAGAAAATGTCAAGTATTGTTGCAAAAGCAATTGTTGAAGAGAAAATATTTTCCCCTACCACAAAAAGGTAACTTTTAAAAACAACAAGAAAGATAAGGATGCCTTTGATATGGAGAGTCCACATAGATTGGTAAGGAATTATTGCCTATGATATCACTGATACTATGAGGAATGCAGGATAAGAGTCATCATCTAGAAGGTCTTATCGGCCCTTTTATAAAATGAACCCTCCTTCCTCTCCTCTTGGTGGAAAAATATTTTTTGCAAATGAAGAATAAAATGAGGAAGGAGAAAAAACACTCGAAGAAGATGAAGATATCATGCCAAAGGATAATGTTATTCAGGATGTAATTGAGGAAACTAGAGATGCAAATGAAAAATATTTCAAGGATGATTCCAATGCAATGCAAATAATAATTAAATGGTAATTTATGTCTACTTTATCTCCTTAACATTCTTCCACAACCCCTATAGTACCTTCAACAAATTCTTCAAAGTAATCTCATTCAAATGATAAGTTAGCTTCTAAAACTCTAACTGTATATGACCATCTCAAATATGATGTGGTGGAGGATAAAAAAAGGCCAAGCCAGTATTTATCTTTTTTAAATAATGAAATTAAAATGATAGATAAATTTCTTATTAAGAGCACTAGATTTGGTTGATAAGCAAGCCCCAATGACTAAACAATCCCCTGTTGTAAAATATAAAGGGAAAAATAAACTTTCCTCTTCTTGAGATAATAATAAACATGCTAATAATAATACCATTCTTGTTGGAAACTCTTAGAGGGGGGTGAATCAATATTTCTTAGTAATTAGTAACTTATTAATATTTTCATATCATTAACTATAACTTACCAATATTAGAAATAGTAATAAATAGTGCACAATGAACATAAGAATTTTTAGGTGGAAAACCCCCTCCAAGTCAAAAACCACCAAACGTTTTTCTAATAAGTTCTTTACAAATCTTCAACCCCAACTAACAAGAAAGCTACAAATTTCTAGAAATCTAGAAAATAATTTTTCTCCAGCACCCACTGGAAGGATTCCCCAACGCCCTAAAATTTTATCAATAGTTAGCTGAATGGATGCACAAACACCCTAGAAAGCACCAACTTGCCCTAGCACGAACCTACCACCCTATAAAGACTTAAATTAAATAAAAAGTGTGGACCCCTTTACCATGGACAATGATCCACATTACAATAATTTTCATTGAATGTTCTTAGACCGACCAACAATACTATGATCTAAACCCTTGTCCCGATAGACCAAGAACACTTATCCCAACTCTAATCCAAAACCCTTGTTTAAAAAAAAAATTCCTTCTTCAATTCTAGGCAAATAGACTCTTTACAAATATTACAAGTCTTAACAATTGTTGTACAATTTCTCCTTGATGTTGATTTATAATTTGTTGTAGAAGTGGTCAAAAATGGTTGACTACTCTGCCTGCCTTTTTCTTCATGTTGCACACTCTCGAGTTTCTTCCCCCATTGCGTAGTCTTGTCTTCAATAGATGAGACAATTGCTCTTTTTGTTTAGTTCTGAAATAGTGTTATAGGTTTTACTTCAAGTATTTAATAAACAGGTGTTGAAGACGTCATGTGGAAATGGTACCTGCAATAGAGAGAATATCCCACAAATCCCAATTTCCGAAAAAAGGAAAAACAAAGAATCCCTTAACAAAATACTTACCTTAACCTTAATAATGCTAAAGTTGCCTTAGTAGTTTTATTCCTCCAACGGGTTAGCTCAAGGAAAAAAAAAAGATGCCAAACAAAATATTACTTTAAAGGACTGACCTTAAGAATGCACAAAAGTCTTGTGAAAATTTGATTCCATTGTTAGCCTTCTTGTATTGGTTAGGGCATATACTCCCTTTCAAAAACTAACTCATAGTTCATTTTCTTCTCCATGTAGCAAAATACTTCTCCCTCGCTTCCTTGGAGCGTTGATCATAATACAATACCATCCCAAAGTATCCCTTAAAACTACTTCCCTAACCCAACTATGAGTAAGAACTAACCAAACCTAGGACTGACCTCAAACGGACCTAATAAATGAACCTAAAAGACTATGCTCCAAGCTTAAACTGAGCCCTAAATCCACACAGAAATTTATATTCACAATAGCTCCAATACCTAAAATAGGAGATACACTAAGACCTAAAGAAAATAGGAATGAACTATTTAAAAGACACAGGTTCGACCATTTGAGAACTCACGGGTGGAAAATGTGTACACGGATATGAGTTTAATCAACTTCAAAGTATCCCTTATAGATTCACATGTCAATAGAAATAGTCCTGCATAAACACACTTCAACACTTATCATGGAAGAACCCTAACACCAAACCATAATCTCTATTGAATCCTACATTTTTTGGCTCCTAGGGTGGCCAAAAAAATTTCAGAGCTAGCCTTATTCAAAAGAATATTTGTTCAGTTTCCTTACCATGAGAAGAGACTTAGGCTTAGATCTATATACAAAATGGATGATCATTATAAGGTTTAGGATGGGTTCCATGTGATATACGTTGGAGTAGATTAGGATTTTAAAATACCTTTTAAGTTTATTCACTTAACTAGTTAATATATTACCTTAAGTCATAAGAAAAATCGTATGGTGAAGAGTAAGGTGTTAACTATGTTGTGGAAGGAATTAGATCATTTTTTATAATGTTTTGGAGAGGGATTCATTAAGTGAACATTGGAGGGCCTTTAGGAGGTTTATTATTAAATGTATTGACATCACAATTGGGTTAACTCAAGCCCTGAACAAATGTCAACTTGCCCTATAATGAGGGAATTAGTTTAGCTAAGAGGTTGAATTCAAAAATTATGATGAGGAACCCTTAGTTTTTCACAAGACATAGTTATTAACCCTTCTTACTTTACTTTTTATGCCCTCAATCAATAAAATTTTGCCATGTTACACCCCTTGGGGTTTTATCCTAGAAACTTGGTTACCCTACTTCAAATGTGAATAAATTTCAAACCACAAGGAACTATGTGGAATGCCACATAGCACCGAAAATACATTTCCAAGGAGAAACTGACTAGAGTGATTTAGATGCAAGAAACCATGAATTTTCATGTCAAATTTGCCAATGAATATCAGGGTAGCTCTTGGTGTTGCTTGGGAGAATCCAAAGTTTTTGGTGAAGATACTTGAATGTTTCACGAGGTAGGGGGTTGGTAAAGATTTAAGCGATTTATTCTTTTGTTCTAATATACCTAACTTTGATATTCTTCTCTATAACTTGTTCTCTTGTGAAATGACACCCAATCAGAATATGTTTTGTTTTTTAGTGCATCACAGGATTCTTGGATAAACTTATGGCATTTGTGTTATTGTAGAATATTGCAATGGGATCATCAAAAATCACTTGAAGATATTGCAGGGTTTGTTTCATCTATAGGACCTGCGTACAACAATTTGTTGCTACTATGTATTTTTCTCTACTGTGGATAAAGAGATTGAAGATTCCTTCTTACTCAACCATGAGACAAGACAACCACCTAAATAAAAACTTTCTCCACTAGTACTTTTACAATCACCAACATTTATTTCCCAATCAACATAGTAGATAGTCATTTCCTTTAGGATACCATAGTCCATATTTTGTTGTTCCCTTCAGATATCGAAAGATTCTTTTCACTACAATGACATGAGATTCTTTTGGTGCTACTTGGAATCTTGCTACATGTCTGACTGCCTTCATCACATATGGCCTGGAAATTGTTACATATAGAAGACTATCATTCATAGATCTATATATCTTTTGATCTGCATATTTGGATGAGTCATTGACACTTAACTTGCAACTTGTCACCATTGGGGTGAGAACTCAGTTGCAATCTTCCATATGAAATCTCTTCAACATCTCCTTGATATATTTGGTTTGACAGATATAATCCCCTTATCTTGCTGAGATATCTAAAGTACCAAAAAGTATGTCAACCCACCAAGTAATGACATTTGGAACTCACTTTGCATATCTACTAAAAACTTCTTTCATAACCTATCACCATCACTTCCAAAGATTATGTCATCCACATATAGTTCAATAATTGTTAGGCTATCATGTTCAAACCTTACATACAGGTTTCTATCAGCAATTCCTCTCTAGTTAAGTGTAAATGAGTACATCAATGGAGCTATTAGAGAATTTTAAAATAAAGTTTTGAAACCTCGAAGATTGAGGACAACAACAAAAACTCAATATCTACAAGAAGATAAAGGGACAAAATTAATGAATTTAAACATTAGAACAAAATTTATTGAAAATGTTCATGATAGTGAAGGAAGTGGACAACAATAAACCAAAGTTTGGGATCTAGGAGGAGGAGAAATTGTATTAGATGTACCTAGAACTATACAATGTCAAACAACAAGATAGAAGGTACATCTAGCAAAAGTAGTCAAAAGACTATGAATAGGAGTCAATGAATTATTTTTAGCTCGAGAGTTTGATGTAGGATACTTTTTTCAATTCAATAATACCTATGATGTATGGACCATATTTACTTAAGGGAGGGGATTCCCTTAATTTAATTTAAATTAATTTAATGTAACTAAAGATAAGGATTTGATTTTATAGTTGAAATATAGATTTATTTAAGAAACGAGGTATTATTTCCTCATCGACACATAATACACTATTAAAGGAGATTTATTGAAGAGTTAGAGGTTGTATGCTTAGATTTTATATTTTCTATGCATGGATGCCAAGTAGATCCATATTTAGTGGATCTCAACAAACCATCCTTATTGTATATAATTGATTTTTATAAATAAAATAGGAGAGGCGGGATAGAGTGAAATAGTCAAGAAAGGCTAAAGGATTGACAGAGATCTCTCATAGAGGAGAGGGTCAATTATTTGTGTAATGAGGCTAGACTTATACATGTGTTGTGTTAATGAAGATAGTGTGAGTATCCTCCATCGTGTGCATCTGATATATGTGTTTTGAAATTGATATGTTTATGTTATAAAACCTTTTATTGTGATTAATGAAATGAGTCATACTAGTTGCAGGATCAATTGTTACAAGAGTGGTTTGGGTTCGATATCAACTTTGTAACATAAGATTTTGTGATCAATTTTTAAGGTTATATTTGAATTGCATCGCAAGTCTTGGTGAACAAATGACGTTGGAGTTCATCCTTACCAGAGCCAAAAACTATATCATGTGGACAATGATACAAAATCCGAGATTAATAGAGGATACATTAATTAACAAGGAAACAACTCGCCGTCAAACGGTTTATGTCTATCAGCCATTGGGCATCAAAATTAGTGAAGACTTGGTGTGAATGAAACCTTTCTCAGTCGATTTGACAAGTATTGAAGTGGTCTCATCAATTAATGAAACCGACGAAGCCTTTCTTGTCAATGTTTCCGTCTATTGGCCATCGACAATTAAAGAGATCACAAATTCTAGGTGATAAAACCTATTCCAGATTGATCCACAAATGCCAGGGGCTTAACAAGAAGAAGTTTTTCACTTAGGAAAACATTTTGTAGTACTTAAAAAGAAATTTACATAATGACAAATTTGATTCCTCTCAACACTTAGTAGACCTAAAATTAAAATGAATATATATATATATATATATATATATATATATATATATATATATATATATATATATATATATATATATATATATATATATATATATATATAGATAGATAGATAGATAGATAGATAGATAGATAGATAGAACTAACCAAATAAAAATATACAATAAAAATCAAAATAATAATAAATCAACATTCAATTGATCACTATATTCTTGGGCTTCGAGCTAATAATAACTAATTACACTACCTTTACAAACTATATATAAATGCGTCTAAAAATATGATTGATTTAAGATACCAGACACATTAAAATAGATGAATAATTTAAAATAATAACTTTTTTCAGTAAGAAAAATATGTTGTTTTTTTTATTTATTGATCAAGAAAAAAACAATACATATATCCTGGATATATACAGCACATGCACATAGAAGCCAACTACATATAGATCAGCTTACCAAATAAACCATAGGTCCATCTATAGCTAAATAGAACATCATATGAAGGTATAGCTACTGTAGAAACATATTATCCCCATTAAATATTCGCCCATGTCTTTAAGAAAAAAATTATTAGTCCAGCATGGTACCATATATAACCAAACATAAAATCATGTCAAAAAATAAATATCACAACGGAGAGGTAACTATCCAGGGGGAGGTAAAACACTAGCATCTAGAATGGTTCAACCCTAATCTCAATTTCCATTCCGTCCATAGTATCCAGTAATCCCTACTTGGACATCTTGTTTGCATTTTGATTAAACTCTCTGCCTATATGTTGTATAGTTGGATCCTTAAAGGACCCCCAAAGGGTCTTAATTTTTATGATCCATCCATGTAGATGTGGTTGTCTAATATTCACGCAGCCCCGCACATGGTTGATGATGGTCTGTCAGTCCCCAGAAATGTGTATAGTGGGGATTTCTAGGAATGTTGCGAACCATAGGAGTCCCCATAATGCCATAACCTCTTCCTTCATATTAGTGCCTCTTCCAGCTCCCTGGTGAACCCAGAATTCCTTTTCCATTGAGATAACAACCTAGAACCCACATCCACATACGCTCCCCTGAGCCGCTTCATCAAAAAACCAGTAGGGTATGCATTCCTAGGGCCAGTCTTCTTGTTAGACAGCCTTGTAGGTCTAATAGTATTCGTCAATGTAGAATTATACGAACCAAGTATGTGATCAATCACATGAGGCCGATCTCCCATATTTCCATAAAAAATTATACCATTTCACCATCTCCAGATTTCCCAAAAAAAATAAAGGGATGTTCTTCCGCTGGGGGGTTGTTGACTCCACCATTTCAAATAGTCGGTGATATTATCAAAAGGATTTAGGAGGAAACTAATACATCCAATGACCTCCCTCCATATCTTCTTTGTGATGCGGCATTTAAGAAATAGATGGATATTTTCTTACATCATCTTCCTGCATAATACACATACTCGAGGCCCCTGCCAGATTCTCTTTTGTAGATTGTCCTAGGTCAAGTTCTTGTTTTCCAAACAAGCCAAAGAAACAAAATGATTTTGATTGGAATTCTAGTTTTCCAAAATTTATAAAACCAACATACTGTAGTGTTGTGTAGTTCATTGTAGTATAAGGATTTGTAATAGTCTGCAACCGATACATCGCCTCTCTTCAATTTCCCTAGCCATCCAGTCTAATCACCTTCCTCCTCCCTACAGACTCCAATCAACCTCATTTCAGACCTGATCTAGTCCCATTCCCGCGCCACCAGGCTCTTCAGGCCTATCTCCCTCACCCCCTTATATATAGGGATATCTCCATGCCACTACCTAATGGCTTGATTCCAAAAAATTATGCCCATATCATTGATGTTGTGAATGAACCCGTCCAAGGGGTGAATATCATGTCCCATACCCAAGATACGATCTGGGACAATCAGAATATTATTCTCGAAACCAAAGATCCATCATATGTTTTGTAGAAATATTTGTTGTAATTTATTTAAATGGAGCCATATTTCCAACCCCGTAGGACCACTAATGAGCTCCCCCTATGTATCCAGACCGTAAAGTCCCTATCTTTGAGGTATTTATGTCTAATAATATATGCCTAGATGCTAGTCCCAAATATACCTCTCCATAGAGTTTTTTTGTAGCAAGGCCCATTTGAAACGCCTCAAGTCCAGTAACCCCCAACCTCCCATGTTTTTTGGCAAAGTAATGGATGCCAAAATAGATAGATGATATTTGTGCTCAGTGGTCGATCCAAACCAAATGAAATTTTCTATGATTCTATTGATTTTTTTTATGATAGTACATGGGAGGCAGTAGAGATGTGACCAATAAACCGCCAATTGTGTGATGACCGATTATGTGAGAGTAATGCGCCCACCTAGTGATAGAAATCTATGCTCCCACCCATAGATCTTATTGTAAAATTGATCCACCAACCACATCCAATCATTAATTTTATAATTATTGGGCTTGATATGAAACCTAATATATTTCATACCACCCACCAAACTATCAACCTCCACCCCAAATAATCTTTGGATATATGCAATATCCTCCATATTTCCATTGCCATATAGAATAATGATTTTTTGTTGATTCACGCGAAATCCTGTGGCATTTCTGAATTTGAAGAAGATGTGGTATAATTCCAACCAATTAATTATAGTGATCATGCCCATAATAAGCACATCATCCACAAGAAAACTATGTGATATTTGGATATTTCGACCCAGAATTAGAGCCTGAAACCCCCCGTGCCACAACCCTTTTTATATGTAGACTAAGTCCGTTCATGGCTAAGATGAATAACAATCGGCAAAGTGAACATCCTTCTCTCAGTCCGCGGCCCACCCCGAAGATTTGAGTGGGGTATCCATTTATGATCAATTCATATTCAACATTTGAGATGCATCCCATGATCCACTAAGTGTTCCTAGCCTGTAGGCCAATTTTATGAAAGACCATCCACAGATAACCCCAATCCAAGTAATCATATGCCTTCTGTAAGTCCACCTTCATAATAGAAGCATTAATATTTTTTTTGTGAATAGTATGGAAACACTCCTGTGCAGTAGCCACAACATCGTGGATCTATCTATTCTTCAGAAAACCAAATTGTCTGGGAGATATAAATTTAGATAGAGTATGCTTAATTCTATCCGCAATAGTCTTGGATATAATTTTATAAATTATACTACATAGATATATGGGTTGATAATCCATGAAGCACCCAATGGATCTCCATTTTGGAATGAGGGGGATGTAAGTTGAATTAGTATGTGTATGTATAGAACCCCTGAAGATGCGATTCTTCTACCATCACAAGGAGGTCCTCTTGTAATATGTCATAAGTGTAAAGAGTTCAACGGTCCATCCATCTAGCCCCGAGCATTTGTCCTTACAGAAAGATCTGAGCACTTCCAGTAATTCGTCCTTCATAACTCTTATAAAGTGCCTCATTTGGGTCAGTATCAAACATAGTGGGATATAAACCCACTCCCCAAATCTGGTCCTCTGCACATTTTGCCTCCCTGTGACTATATGCCTTACCAAAATGTTTGATTGGCTCCCTCTATATATCCAGTAGAGTGTGTATTTGGTTCCCCTTTGAGTCCATCATGTCCCAAATGGTGTTAATATTTCTTCTATGGTTGGCATATCTGTGGAAAAATTTTGTATTCTGATCCCCCTCCTGGATCCATATAGCCCTACTCTTAAGACGCCAAGTTGCTTCCTGTATCTGTAGTATATTTATCTTTTTTTTTCAAGCAAACTGATGGCAACACATAGTGACTTTGAGGGATTTCCCATTTGTAGTTAGAGGCTCAATTTTTCCAACTCAACCAATATATCCATTAGGTCTTTTCTCATATGGGTTTTCTTGTGCCTTTCCCGTCTTTTAACCACCACTTTGAGGGCCCGAAGATTATCCAGCACATTCACCATTGGAGAGATGTCATGTGACCTATAATTTGTCCACAATTTCTTCACTAGTGTCTCAAATTTTGGGTCCTCTAGCCACACCTGGTTGAACTTGAATGACACCCCCGTCTGAGATTGCCCGGACTCCATTGTAAAATAATGGGCCTGTGGTATGAGATAAAGTTTTTTATGATACCAGATTGGATGGAACCCAGTATCTCAATCAAGTGCTCATTTAATAAAAATCTATCCAGACTTTTGCAAACATGTCGATCTCTTGTCCTTCCATTATCCCAAGTGGGATAAATTCTAGGAGGGTAGATATCCATTAAATTGTATTCAATAATAATACCCTTAATTTTATCATTAATGGGGTCCAATTTTCCAAATCCCCCCCAAATCGCATCCATACCAATAGTGAAAATTAGATTCCCCACCAATATGAGGGAATATAGTACCAATATCCCTATATCTAGAAAATGCTCCCATAAAATGTTCCTATCCCTATATGGGGCATATATATTAAGAATGTGTGTATGCCCTGAAAGACCTCTGATTTTCCCTGCTATAAAGATACCTTCAAAACAAGAATATGCCTTCATATAAACCCATCTCAGGTCCCATAGAGCAACAAGAGCCCCGGAGAGGCCAGCAAAGTTTGTAGCCATCATATTCCAGTCAGGGAGCATATTCCTGAAATATGTACTCACATGTTGAGCCGAGTGCATAGATTCCTAGAGTATAATGATGTAGGGTTGGGACGAGAGGAAAATATCCTTAACGGCCAAGAATATATGTGCACCCCCAACCCCTAGATATTCATAGAGAGAATGAGATTCATGTCATCCCTCACATCAGCTCATTTTCTCTAAGGGCCCAAGGGTGGATGGATGATGTGATTGGCACATAAATACGAGTATGTGGGTCAGATGGACTAAATGGGAGGGGATGTGGATGTCCCCAGAAATGACAACTATCTCTGTAGTGTTTTCGATTGACGTGATGTTACCAACCAAGGTAGGGTTGATGTGGGGTGATGAAGATTTATGAGACTCGTGTATAGTAAGGGTACAAAGGTCCAAAGTCTTCTTATTTATTAAAAAATCAATATCGTTGTCCACCGAGTTTGTAGGGGATGCAGTGGGTGAGGTTGGCATAAGCGGTCGAGGCCCCATGACTAGGGAGAGTTAGGAACGGAGAGTGGGAGGGGGCACAGGGATGTAAGTGATGTGTGTTAGGTAAATGTCATCATGTGCCATCAGAGGGGGAGGAGATAAACTCGAAAGAGGTGGGTCGCAGTAGGGAGTATCAGTGGACCTTTCCAAGGGAAACTTAGTTGATTCATCACTAGTATGTGAGCCAGATCCATTTTTCATCTAAGATGATAAGGGTACATCAATCGGGGTAGAAAAATCTCGATTATTTGGACAAAAATTAGAGGATGGATGAGAAAAAAGACAAGGGGGGGTAGCTGAAGAAATTTTCTTTCCATGCACCATCCCCGTCGCAACCTGGTCACCAATAGAGATAGAGGCCCATCCATCAACCTTATCTACCTTCCCATGTAACTACCTCTTGGGTGGTAAACAACGCCCCCCCAGCCTATGTGGGCATTGAGCCATGAGGTGTCCCATGTGATGGCAGATGAGGCATTTGAAAGCAACACCCCAAAATTCCAACCATTGTATTAGATGTGTTCCTCCCCATTACATCTCGATGTGGTCTAGGAAACCTCCCATATATTCCTTCTCAATCAGAATCCAAGAAATCCTCTTATCTCGAGCTCCCAAGCATTGTGGATCAACATATATAAATTTCCCAATAGAATTTCCAATATCCATGAAGACCTGTTGAGTCCCAAATTCAATTGGCAAGCCAGGTAGCTTGACCTAGATCAGTCTATTCTTGGGTGTCTCCTTGAGTAGATTGAAGCCAATATACCATGGATATAGAGCCAAAAAACCTCTCCCCCTAATCCATGAAAGACCCTTGATCTTATCCAGGTCCTCTTGGCTTAGAAAGTGAAAACTATACCAACCCTTCATTAGCCTGACCACCATAGGCATATAGCCAAGGAGGGTCTTCCACTTTGTCTCGACCCAAAAATGCATGTCTCCTTCCTTCAATTCAGTAAAATGCCATCTTCCAACCAGAGCTCTCTTCTACAAACTGTGAACGCGATCTGTCAAAACATCATGACCAAAACTTAAGATAGGCACCGGGGTGGTAATATTGATAGAGCGATTAAGTTTTCAGTGTCTGGCACCTCTGTTATCACCACATTGATCGCCATGTGAAAGGGAAAGTGCATGCCCACCACCTACAAATCCATCCGACGGACCCACCTTATATCGAGAATTCGAGACATTGGGCTCACTACCTAAATCATCCATACGACTACCCAGATGGTTCCACTCAGCCTCCAACGTGGCTTGGATATACGACTCATGTGCCAACGTGTCCGATGCAAATGGATCCAAAATTGACATATTGTCAAAGAGTATGGATTAGAGAAAAATAAGTAAGCACACTCCCCGAACTTGGTAGTCAGAGGTATAAACACAATCTTAAATGCACGAATGTAGGTGGTAGGTCAACAATAAGTAAGTCGTCTAAACATGTATCACAATGAATGAATCAGGATCCCGACCATCATACTGAAAGGGAAAAAACACATGTCGCAACACACCTGTGTATCCACAAACCAAGGACAATGTCATCGGATCACATCCCGATAAAGTAAATAAATGATAAAAGTATATAAAAAATAATTTTCCTAATCTAGAATCACGTATGCACAGCTATCAAAGGCATTCAGTTTCATATGCCAAAATTCAAGAATAAATCGAAAGCAACCCTTGTCACATATGTAACGTATCACCAACCCATCGCCATCAGAAAATTCAAATAACCGTCGAAGTCCGATCAGGAGGGATTTTGAGTATTGTTTCGGCAACCAAGTCCATCCCTGACCCCATTGCACTAGACCATTGCCTAGAATGGAGGAAGGTCGGGAAGTAAAGCAGGCTCAACTAGAGCCTAAATAGAGAAAAATTATCCACCTACCCTTCACAGCAACAACAACAGCAACACCCCAAACAAGTCCACCACCTATTACATATCTTGAACCCAAGTTCCTTGCATAGCCTAAAAATAATGAATGAATCCACCCACCAATTCCAAAGAGTATTGTAATTTGTAGAAACCAGACAGGATCCCTCCCCCCGTGTTCGAGGTGGGCATGTAAGTGCAAGGATATCAGCCCAAATAGGCATCATATCATCAAAAAATCGCTCGAGACTGTCGACTTTTGTAGGGTTGGCCACAAGCTCCATAGTGCTCACTTAATGTCAGTTGTATCACCATCCCGTGCTCAATTTAAAATAATAACTTATACATCCCACTTTTAATCATTTATAAACAATTATATATTTTCAATGGAGTTCCAACACTTCTGAATATGTATAAATTTCCACAACATCGTATATCATAATGGAATGGTTTGAATATTTGTAGTATTACTATCCCGCCGCTCGGCAATATAATGCAAGTGGAATTGCGCTAACTGTCAATTAATAATGTCAATTTTATGTAATTTATTTTAATTTAATAAAAGTTAATTATATAAATAATTTTTATATTTTTAACAAAAAAAAATTATTAGTATTTATTTATATTGTTTTTGGCTAAAACCTTTAACATCTTATTGCACAATACATCATAAAATGTGATTTTGTAATCATTACCTTTTATTAAAACAATGTACTCATTCTTTTCATTCAATATCTTTTATAAACTAATAATTACATTAAAAAAATCTTCAATATTTTAATTCAAATTTTAATAAATAAAAATTTATATATTTATATATATATATATATATATATATATATATATATAAAATTGGGTTAAAATTTAAATTCAAATTTTAATAAAATAAAACTTATGTATTTTTATAAACTAAATAATAAATCAGTATTATTATTATTATTTTCAAACATAAATTCAAATTTAAAAAAATAAATAAATACAAATTTTGAAATTATTATTATTTTCAAATATAAATTCAAATTTTAAAAATTATAAATACAAATTTTAAAAATAAAATATATGTATTTTTATAAACTAATAATTATATTAAACTAATTTTTTATTAAATATTTTAGTTCAAATTTTAAGAAATAAAATATATAATTATTGATTTGAGACAATCTTAATTTGTAGAACTAATCTAAAAATTTTGATTTGTATGATTAATATAGTTCAAATATAAATACAATTATAACATATTATAATTTTTTAAAACTACGTTTACATAAACATTGAAATCATATTATAAAAACTTAATTTTATTTATATATATAGAAATTAATTTATTTTATTAATTCAAAAGTATAACATAAAAATATGATTGAGTTATCGATCCGAGTTGCTTCGCCCGACATCTCATGAGTATATTAAATAAAAAAATAAAATATTAAGTTTACGATGAACATGGTATCATATTCATAACCAAAATATTACCGTCATCATTTTTATTTGCATTGTATCTTTCATCTAGTATATTTGTCATTCATACTCTTGATATTTTGGCAATAAAGAAATTACTTGCTCTCTAGGAACTCACCGATTAAACTATGACATCATTTCTTGACATTTTGCAATAAAGATATTCCTGTCTGTGCATGAGATCTCACCCATAAACCTAAGACATCATTCCTTTCAAATAATTGCTTCTTTAAGACTGTCAAGATGGAACCCTTTAGGGTTAGTTATATATTTGATTTGGGGTCCCTCTAATCATAAAATGTTCCCCCCAAAAAAAAGTTTTCACAATCAATGGATATGTTTATCAAATGTGAAAGATAGCTGGAATGTCAAAAGCGGGATAATCATAATATTTCTAAAGAAGAGAGATTAACGAAATTTAAAGGTTATGGGAATATGCTTAAATACAAGTGATTAAATAAGTTTTTGACTTTCAATTAATTTTTTTTTTATAATCAGTGTAAAATAATATATAAGAGGAAAAGAAAGTTTAAAACCTTAAAAACTATTTCGAAATTTCAAATAAGATGTATTTAAATGTTTATTATCTCATATATCATTATTTATATTAGAATTACAAAAAATTGTATTATCACTTATTAATGTGTTTTTTATTATTTTTTAGATGGTATATTTATCATTACGGTTATAATGTTTTAATTTCAAAAAGGAAAGTGATTTTAAAATTTTCTAGTGGGTTTTTCTAGTTCAATTTCTTTAAAATCTAATAGGAATTTATTGAAATCACAAGCTTGATAGGTAACCCTACACAATCGAAGTGCCCTAGGGGTTTTTCATGGTGTTGAATCCATATAGACAGTAAAAAACTAGCTTAAATAATACAATTCAAGGTTTCACCTCAAAAAAGAATGTGATTTTTTGTTGTTAAAAATGCATTTTTGAATGCATAAATGGATTCAACACCCTAACAAAAACCCTTGCACTCCAATTCTATAGTTTATACATGGTAAAATCGAGTTTTAAAAAATATCCACTGAATTTTGATTAAGATTAACCAGAAAAAATGTCGTGAAAAAATTCATTTCGTCTATAAATTTTGATTAAGATTAACCAAAACAATGTCATGAGAAAGGTCATTTCATCTATAAATTTTTATTAAGATTAACCAGAAAAAATGTTGTGAAAAAGTCATTTCGTCTTTCAAATTAGACTACGCGTAGTCTAACTTATAGAGGAAATAGAATATTTCAGCTGAATCTGGCAATTAAAGAAATAATGTAACTTTTAAATTATGTTATGGCTAGTTAGTGCGTTTGTTTATTATCTTTTTTTGTTGAAGCAAGAGCAAAACCTTCAATTTCAAAAAATGGTTACACAGAGTACATGGGCCGACTGAAAGCAAGGGCTACAGTCAAACAAAAGAAACTACAAGAAAACACGACTAGCGGGGACCACAACCAGCGAGGACCACCTTAAGAGTAGTTATCCAATCTTCTAAAAACTCCGCCAAAGGGTTAGTCTAATCTCCTGACCCCACCAACCTGCCGACTCTTTCCCAGCCGTTGATATGGGCTCCTGGATCAAATGGCCAGGAGTCATATCGCTCCTCCTCACCCCATCGAACTTTAAGCCACAATGAAGGGTGGTAAGCAAAACTAGCCCCCACCACATGTTGAATGTTCAATGGAATCACTGCCATAAAAATAAAACCGCTTACCATTAAAGCAACGTGCGATCAACTGAAAACCGCCAAGGCACTGCCCTCCCCTCGAATCCGGCAAGGAAAACTGATCTGGTAACTGAAGGAACAAATCTCCCGCCGCTTCCACTCTAACCAAGGACCCATAACCTGAGAATGATCTGAAGAGGCAAAAAGCATTGACTCGAAACCTTCCGAGAACCAATGGCACCCAAAGGGAAAATCAAGAGGCCGAGGAATCATTGACTGGGGACCATTCACTCCTGCAAGAAACTCTCCCACTACGTCGGACCACCTCCATGTCCTCTATCACTTGGTTATTGCAGAGAACCTTTAAACGATTCTGGGGAAAATCCTGCCACTTGTTCACCATCCTGCAATCTTCATTGTTCACCCCTTGGTTGGCCAAAATGTCCGCAAGCTTGTTAGCATTTTTGCACACATGATTGAAACTGACAGAACCAAATCCTTGGAGGTGAGCTTGAATCCTTTGATAAACCTGGATTAGTCTCCAATGATTTGAGACTTTCTCCGGTTTGGATCCACAGCTAATTCTTTTTACAGAGTTGATGGTGATTTCAGAGTCTACCTCTATAATGACATTTGAACTACGATTTTGAATCAGAATCTCTAGGCACTGCTCCAGAGACATTAATTCCGCCATGTTATTGGTTGCTTTACCTAAATGGCTATGGAAGATTAAGATGATTCTTCCCTCTTCATTCCTTAAAACTCCTCCAAACCCAGCTATTCTAGGATTACCTTTTGAGGCTCCATCAATATTAAATTTTAGGTAGTTTTTAGAAGGAGGCTGCCAACTATCTTTCTCTATATTCTTTGTCGTTTTCTTTTTTCCAAGCCCTTGCAGAATGATCTCTTGCAATCCCAACAGTCTGAGTGCTCTCATCTCCATTTTTGAGGGAGGATTCTCTGGGATATTGTGCTTTGTGGTACTGACTATTTCCCTGATCTGCTTTAGAATCAAATCATATAGCTTCTAAGGGTTGGCCTTTTCTCTCTTGAAAATTCTCTTATTTCTTTCTTTCCAAACATTCCAGATAATGAATCCTGGTGTGAAGCCGCAAGCCCAATTAAGCACCTCATTCTCTAAAAAGCTCCTTCTCCAATTATTAAGGGTATTTGTGATGCTTCCCCTATCCCTATCTGATTGTTGGAAAATGTTAGAAAAAGAATTCCATAGCCATGTGGTGTAAGAGCAGCCATTGAGGATGTGCTCCATAGTCTCCTCTTGCTCTTCACATAGCTGACATTTAGAAGGCCCCAAGACACCTCTTTTTCTAATATTTTCCCAAGTCAAAATTTTCTTACAGTGAACTAGCCACATAAAAAGCTTGATCTTCATCCATCCTTGTTGAGACCAGAGTTGCCTCCATGATTTTCCTCTGACACTGGACTCCAGCCCAAGGAGAATATATTTTTCCTCTTTGAGATTAAAGGTACCTTTGTTGTTGTTACCCCATATCAATTGATCCTGCACCTCTTTGACCATGATCATCCTCTGTTTCAATATGTTTCTTAGTGCCTCTTCTTTTGTTGTCATAAGGGTGTTATTTGTACAATCAATGTTAGTCCAGCTTCTCCACTTGTCCTAACCCTAATGGATGTTCTAGAAATCTTTGACTTTGTTTAACCCTTGGGAATCTGTTTCCTGTTTGAGACTTATAAAGTCCTCCTATAATAGCACGGGTTCTTGTTTCCATTTGTCCTCCCAAAAGAGTGCTTGCTCACCATCTCCGATTTCCTAGAAACTATGTTGTTGCACTATGTTTCTATTCTCCCAAGCCCTGTTCCAGATGTGAGAGCCTGTGATATCTCCCGACATTCTAATGAGATCATTTGTGTGCCAAGAGCTGGCATATTTTTCTTTCTAGATCCCTGCCCAATGGGCTCTTGGCTCTTGCACCCATCGCCACCAAAGCTTGGCTCCTAGTGTTGTACTAAGAATCTCCTCATCATCTAAGCCTAGACCCCCATGGCTTTTGGGTTTGCATATTTTATCCTAGGAAACCAGGGCCCATTTCTTCCTGGTTTCCTCCTTACCCCACAGAAAATCTCTTTGAATATTTCTGATTTGTTCTAAGACTGCTTTGGGAGCTGGAAGGGATAATAGCATGAATACTAGGATGGATTACAGAATTGCCTTTGTCAGGACAAGTCTGCCAACCAAGTTTAAGGCTCTGAACGTCCATTTTTTAGCTTTATCATGTAACTTATTTAGCACAAGTTCCCAAATACTTTTAAGCATTGGTGTATCTATGAGAGGTACTCCCAGATATTTTGAGGGGAGGGAGTCCCTTTGGAAGCCAAGGATCCTAGAGATATTTCTTTGAATAGCAATGTTAGCATTAAAGAAGAAAATTTTTGATTTTGTGAGATTAACTTTCATACCTGTTGCCCTTGCAAACGCATTGAGGATTTTCTTGTAGGAAACAACTTATTTGACTGTGGGAATACCTTGCAACATGGTGTCATCTACAAATTGTTGGTGAGTAAGTGTCTGTCCATTCTCCGTTACTTGAAGACCCTTAATTTTGCCCATGTTTTTAGCCTGCTTGATAGCCCTACCAAGTCCTTCCATCACGAGGATGAAGAGAAAGGAAGAAAGCGGGTCTCCCTGTCTCAGACCTCTAGAAGGAATGAAGATATTTGAGGGAAGGCGATTAACCAAGATTGAAAAGATGGAAGTTGTTACCAGAGCCATCACCCATCTTACCCAGTTGTGATCAAACCCAAAGGCTGTGAGTATCTTTTTGATATACCCCCAATTGACCTTATCATAAGCTTTAGCAATATCCGGTTGCATGATCATCCCAACTTTTGAGGAAGTGGACCACCTCATGGGCTTGAATAATGTTGTCCAAAATTTGCTTGCCCTCCACATAACCAGATTGCTCCTAAGACATTAGTTTAGGGAGGAGGGGTTTGAGCTTTTTAGCCACAACTTTGGATATTATCTTGTAAACTACATTGCATAAAGCTATAGGTCTATACTTATCTGCTATTTGAGCCGATTCCTATTTGGGAATCAGGGAGATGAAGGAGGTATTGAGGGCTTTCAGGATAGTTTTACTACCCCTGGTATCCTCAACAACATTTAAAATATCCAGTTTTACTATATCCCAACAAGCTTTGAAGAAATCCACATTAAAACCATCTGGGCCTAGTGCTTTTCCATTCTTCATATCTTTGAGTACTTCGCTAACCTCCTCTTCAGTGATTTCTCTGTTTAGGTTGATATTGTCCTCTCTAGACACCAACTTAGGGATATATCTTGTGATTTCCTTTATAGAATCCTCCCTGTCTGGACTGTTTTCTCGTGAAATGTCTCGAAAATGCTGAACAAGCACCTTTTCAATTTCCTTATGTGTGTTCTGAGTCTCTCCCTTTTTATCCTTTATTGTCAAGATTCTGTTGAATGCCCTATTGGCCATGGTGGATCTATGAAAAAAGCTCGTATTGCGCTCTCCTTCTTTGAGCCATTGCACTCTGGATTTTTCTCTCCAAAATATTTCCTCTTGTTTACATAGGTTTTCCCATTCATGGTGCAGTTTGTCGGACTATTCATTTTTTTCATAGTTAAAGCCTTCTTGGATCAACTCCTGGTTGAGTTCCTGAATTTTTCTTTCCACAGATTTTTTATTCACAAAAATGTTTCCGAAATCCTTCTTATTCAAATCTTTGAGTCTACTCTTGATATGCTTTAGTCTTTTATGAAGGAGAAACATTTTAGAAACTTGGATCTGTAAGTCCTCATTCCACCATTCTTTGATATTACTCAGGAAATCCGGGTGGGAGATCCAAATGTTTTCGAATCTGAAGGGTCTGTTCCTTGGAGAATCCAAACCCTTAATTTCCAATTGAATCAGCCAGTGATCTGAGCCACCAAAGGGAAGAATTTTTGCTGTAATTTCATTATTTATAAGCATAAGCTCTTCTGATACCAAGAACCTATCTAACTTGGAGGCTACCTAGGCTTCCCCTCCTCTCTTGTTGTTCCAAGTAAAAAGGCCATTTTCTGAGTCTAAGTCAACCAATTTCAAGTTCTTCGTGAACACTTGAAATGCTAATGAGTCTTTGTTTAGCACTCTAGTTCCTCCTTTCTTTTCCGAAAGAGATTTTATCATATTAAAATCCCCTCCCAAGATCCAGGGGATGCCATTTTGTCTGTTCCTGAGATCAGTGAGGGATTCTAGCAATCTGAGTTTGTCCTCTAATCTTTGAGGACCATAAACATTAGTGACTAGGAAGGTTTCAGAAACCCCTACTGGTTGAATGACTGCTGATAAGAAGTTTCTGGATGCCTCTGCATCTAATACTCTAACTTTTTTAGGGTTCCAGAGAGTGATAATGCCCCCCACTGTGTTATCTGCTTTAACTTCTAAAAACTCAAATCGGTGAAGCCACTTGCAATGGATTGCTTTTATTTTCTAAATGGAACTCTTCGTTTCCTGTATGAAGATCATATCTGGCATATCTTGTTTCATTCTAAAACTGAGCATTCTTTGCTTTCTTTTACTACCCAGACCTCTTATATTCCAAGATGTAAACTTCATAATTAAAGATTTGTGAAGGAATAACTAGTCAAGTCTTTCATCCTACCTGAATCTATCATCAGCTTCCCACACTCCATTAATAGCTCCTTCTGCTTCTTTCTTCCTCATTTCTTACCTGCATTTCTGGTTGCTAAACCTGGATTTGATTTCATTGTTTTCACTCCTCTGTATTCCTGCCCGTCGTTGTTTCTTCCTTTAACTGCCCCCTTTTCCTGAGTTTTCCACAGAAACAACTATTGTATTCTATTGCATTCATCTTGAGGTAATGAATCTATCCCCACCCTGGTTCCCTGTTGTAGAAATCCTTCCAGATCTAGGTTTTCCTTATCTAGAATTTCCTATAGTTCATGATCCTCCAGATCTGTTTCACTCTGGGTCATTTCTTGGTCCATTTCTAGCTCTGCTTCATTCATCATGGTTTCTTCCTCATCATTAGTATTTAGTATTGGAGTGTAGTTTTCCCCTTTCTCCTTCTCCTTAGGGTCTTTCTCCATAGACTGGTTTTCATTTGGCATGTCTTCCATCTCAACCAGAGCTTGGAATTTATTTTGACTCGCCTTTTCTCCCTCTTTATGTTGTTGCTTTGGTTCTTTTTTACTTCCTTTTCCTTTGCTTAATACTTTCAGAAAGTTTTCAGTGTCCTTCTTTGCTTTTAGTTTACTTTTGTCTTCTTCTTTACTGAGAGGGAAGTCTCTGATCATGTTCCCATGTTCATGGAATTTACAGCATCTGAACGGAATATGCTCATAGTCTACCATTTGCACCCATTCCTTATCGAAGACTTCCAAGATAACTTCATCCAGTAGAGTTCTTGAAAGGTCCATCTCCACACAAATCCTTGCATAGGAAGTATATTTACCCCTTCTGGTGGCTTTCGCGACTTTGATAAAACAACCCAGCTTATTTCCTATAGCCAAAAGTGATTCATTTTTCCAATAATCCAAGGGTAGAGAAAAAAGCCTTACCCAAACAGGAACTGAAGTGAAAGTTTCCCTCTCTGGAACAAAGTTCATCACCCAAGGACACATATAGAGGCCTGTTGTTGCAAAAAAGTAGGGCCCTCCTTCAAATATTCTATCTTTGTCTTCGATGTTTGTAAACAAGACTGTAAAGAAACCCCTTGACCCAAGGTGAAGATCGATGCTACCCTTAGGTTTCCAATGATATTTGATCCAGGTTTGCAAAGCTTTTTCAGTGGGCCATACTCCCATGAATTTGCAAATGATGGCGTAAGTTTCCATATGTTCCCTGTGCTCCTGCAGTGCCAGATTATTTAAAACTACTCTCAGAGTGATGTTCGCTCTGGGTCTACACAATCCCTTTTGTTTAATGTCCTCCTTTTTCCTTCCCTGGTTTTTGTCTTCTTCTTCCTTGTCCTTTGTGTTGCTCTTTTCCTTTGACTCTACCCCATCTATCTCCTTTTCCTTATTTCTACTTTCTTCTTCCCCTGTGCCTCTGACATTACTCGGATGGGACTTGTCTCTCCTGGCCACAGCATCTTTGTAGGAGGGAGTGGAGCTCCCTCCTCTGCGGGCCGCCATTAGGGTCTGATTCTGCGTGTCTCAGAACTCTGCGTGATTTTTCCGCCTCCCGCCTCCCCAATTTTGAGTGTGTTTGTTTATTATCATTAAAATGGTATATTTACCGTTACAACGATAATGCCTTAATTTCGAGAAACAATGTGACTTTTTAATTTTTAATTTTGTGTATTAGAATGTGACATCCTACAAAACAATTTCAAGAAAGAATGTGACTTTTTGTTCTTTAAAATGCATTTTTGAATACATAAATCGATTCAACACCTAAAAAAACTTGTGGGCACTCCAATTTATAGTTTAGACAACATAAACTCTAAACTCAAGTTTTTAAAAATCTCCACTGACATTAAGATTAACCAGAAAAAAAAAAAAAAAGGTCATGAAAAAGTTCATTCCATCTTATTTCATCTATAAATCAGACTACCAAATAAACGAAATAGTAGACTTTTTCATAGAAATCCAGAAAAACAATTTCATAAAACAATATGACTTTTAAATTACTTTGTTTATTATCATTAAAATAGTATATTTACCATTACAACTATAATACATTAATTTCAAGAAAAAATGTAACTTTTAATTTCAAGAAAGAATGTGACTTTTTACCACTACAAAATTTTGTAAATATCATTAGGGTTGCCTTTTTAATAGAAATGCAATAGTGAAAGCATACTAGTTTTTTGTGACAATACATCACAAATCAAATTGAAAGTCAGCTCAAAAAGTTGCCATCAAAGGATTTTATATGATTTTCAAACACAATATAATGTATTTTCCAGTGGGGAATCCACCATTCATGGGCATACAAGGATATTTATTATGGAGGTATGTGGTGAACGTGAGAGTTGCAACGACGAAGGTCGGGCCCTGACATGCGATGTTTGGATATGTCACTCTTCTACACACAACAACCATCGTCGGATCTTTTGAGTTTCCCCAAAACAAAAACAAAAACACAACCACGCCCATACAAGAGAAGAACGACACCACGTTCATGACCATGAAAACATGAAACTCAAAGCTTTCTGTGGCCACTTCTACAGGAGCGTGGCACGTCTCTCTCTCTAACCACATCGCCATGCTAAACAGTGCCACGAAAATCAAAGAGGCCACCGTCATGGCCACTATTATAACCAAACCATGAATCTTCTCCTCAATTTGCCTACCTTTTGAAAGAAACAATTGTGCCTCCACATCTTTGGAAATGCTCAGTCCCTTGAGCAGATGAAAATACATGCAAACCATTTGTTTAAACAACTAACACGGGGCCCCCGGTTTATACAGCCTCAAATGAAATAATGTCGACCCTATTTTTAATGGATTGGTCATAATAAATATAATGTGCAGGGCGGCTCAAGTGTTCCCAACGTTTACGACACCCTGCCACTTCGCAGGCGTTACTAGGCAGTGGTCAGGCAGATTCGACGAGCCATTATGATTGCCTAAATGAAGGATTCGAAACACCATTTTCTAGAAAAGGGTGACCAATTTGTTGAATCCGGGCATCTTAGGTTTCTCATGAATTAAATTAGGAAACATATAGACACAATTCACTATTACGTAAAATACAACCACCAACCTTATCTTCCTTGACCATAGAGCCCAATCTTGTCTGTAACACAAATTCAAGAAATTATATAGAAATTATGTTGATTCAGAACAAATGTCGATTGGGCGGTTCTTGAGCTTATAGAATATATTACATGTTAGCATTCATTCTCACCAATCAGTCATGAATTTTGCAAAATTATAAACTATATTGATTATAAATTTGCAGTTGGAATGGTAGTCATTTTTATGGCTAAAATTATATATTTTAATATATATAAGTAATTTTTTAAAAATATTTTGATATATTTTTTTAATTTTAAAATAGGTTTGTAATATTAAGAATTCTTTTCCTTATTATCCCTAGCTCATATTAGGGGTACAAGGAGGCAGTTACTATGTTGATTTGGCCCCCAAGGTCTGGTTATAGAAGTCAGGTCTAAATTTTTCGACATTTTACAACTTCTTCAAAATGTAAAGTAGATAACATCATTACGTTTGTCTTGTTGATACCTTTCCGATGATATAAAATTTTTCTCAATCTGAATCCCATATTGAAATACATGGTTGATAAGAGTCTTGGTCAATCATATTGAGTCACATCAGCGTAACCTGCCATGTGTAGCTACCAAATAACATGCCATGTCATACAAAGTGTTAGTTTCCAACTCGCTTATACCCAACCATGAATTGATCCTGGTTCACACTACCCAACTATAACATAATATACACTATATGATTGATGTATGTGAGTGCAGGCCCTCTATGGCCATGTCACTCTAGGAAATAATTATTTTCAAAGAGCAACCCTATTCCCCATTGGAACTATTGCGAACACAATATTCCGAGCTACGTGGCATATGCACCAATAATAGGCTTTGATACCTCCTCCTTCACTGATACATAGAACATAACACACACGGTACATGCTCCCACTATACGGGCCCCACATGCCAAGTCACCCCGAGACATAAATCCCAGCAAGTTCTACCAGGCTCTCCATCCAAATATCTAGGGTCAGGGGTCTGAGGTGACATCACTGGTCCTAAACACTAATATGACATCACCTCTTCACATCCTCCATGTCATATTGCAGGTAACTATAGATCTCACGCAGAGGCATCTTGTATTATTTAAATGAGTTTTTCCTTTTTCATTTTGTGTTGGGCATTCAACTGACCTCGTTGTGCCACATCATCCCAATGATTTCATCCCAGGATTTTATCATGGTGATCCCTCTAACACATTTGGGGACAAAGTCTCAGGGACATCTAGCAGTCATGAACTATTTAACCTTCAATGGCGTAGATTCCTCTTGCTTTAAGCACTAGGTCACCGCTCTTGATCATATGATGGAGAAAGGCTCAAGCCGTTACTCAAGAGCACTAAGGATCCAACTTTCACACGCATGCCTATAATTACGCATAAAAAATGGATGAACAGCTCCCTTGGAGCTATTCCTCCTAAGCTTGAGAAGATTTGGTGGTGGACATTAAGCCACTATGCATAAATGTGTTCATACTTAGCTAAACAAGCATTTTCGCCATCTCTTCTTAACTTTGCCACATCCAAACTTACCTATATAAATATGAATAAATGCGTTACTATATCAACAAGGGTGCCTTCATCTCCCCACTATGCTATTTTATCTCTCCTGAGCTTCAATGAGGCCTCAACAAGACCTGCAAATTATATATCTATATATATATATATATATATATATATATATATATATATATATATATATATATATATATATATATCATACGTTATTTCTTCTGAGCTCATCCCTTTTAAACAAGGCTTGATACCCAAATAATTTCAATACAATCATACATTTAAATCAACAAAGAGGGTTATTTCTCCACACTCAAGTCATAAGACCAAAATACACACTCAAAATGGACATAGGAATTAACCCATTCCTAATAAAATGTCCAAGACACCTATAATGAACAAGGTTCATATAAGCAGTGGAGTAATCTTCAAAATACTTCAAAAACGTAAATTTTCATTGGAATACATGTAATTGTATATTGAATAGCGTATACCGAATTGATGTAAGATATGTTAAGATGATTACAAATGAGAATGAGGGTCTGCTTATATACTCTAGGTAGGTGCCCTTTCATGTAGGGTCATATCTCTATGGCATGCCTCTTCATTACTAACTAACTAACCATTAGTTAATTAATTATTATTTTTTATTATTATATTTATATTTATTATTTTTATATGAATGATATTCATAACATTGCCTCTCTCTTCAAGAATCTTTGTCCTCAAATCTTACTGATGAAAGGTTGGATCTTTTTTTTCTACTCATCGTGGAATTGTCATCTTCATTATTACAAGATGATATGATGCTCTAAGTGATAGACAAAATTGTCGTACTGAGAATGGATTGGGACATCCTAGATTAATCTTCTATGGAATTTTCTAATCTCTCAAAACTTGTGATGAATAGTTATCATAGGACTAGATTATGCAAACTTCAGTATTCTTGGGAATATAGATTTTTCATTTATGTTCTGAGTGATATTGGTATGTAGATTGATTGGAAAGTGTGCTCTTATGATTTGGATGTCGATAAATAATTCTTCTAGTTGGACTTTCCTTTATCATTTTGGAAGCTTCTTGATTTCCTTCAGGTGTTGTTTTTGTTGAGTTGGATACTGAATCTTCATTTGGAATGTCAATGTTTGAACTGCAATTTTTTAATATGTTTTAACTTCTCTAGACTTCTCTTCTTCTCTACTTACGATATCAACTCGTTCATTTATCCTCAACTTGGACTGAAACGACTGGAGACTTCGATACTACTTCTTGAAGTTGTTCTAACTTGTCATTTATTGATTTCTTGTCACTTTTAAGGTTATTTATTTGTGTAAGTAAGGTTTGGTTATGATTCCTTAGACTTGAAAGTTCGTCAATTTCTTAATCATTGAATTTGTCCTTAGTATCTTCCTCTTTATTTTTAAATTTTTTTATTTACTCAACTAATTTTTAATTAAGCATTTTTAGGCATGATTTTTCTTTTTCTTTTTCCTTTAGTTCCATATCAGAACTTTATTTTATTGTTTGTCTTTGTTTCTTAATCTTGAATTTTTTAATCTATGAAAGTATTTTTTAATTGTAGTTCCTTAGATGCCAAATTTCTTCATTACTTTTTGTTGACATTCATGAAACCGATCTTCAAGATTTTTATATTTCTTTTCTGATGTTTCATTCTTTCGTTGAAGTTTTGTGATTTCTTCCTTTAATCATTTTATTTGCATATGCTTATTGTCTTGATGTTCTTCTGTACTAAATAATCTTCCACATGATTGACAATGTAAATTACAATTTTTTAATATATGTATATCCAATTACGTTTAGAAAAGTTGGATATCTAGTCAAAAATAATTATTGTTGTGTGGAACTCATTTTGACTGCTTCATTTTCTTATTACATGAGATTTTGAGAATATACAAATATATTCTCTTTAATTCTTCTTCAATAATCCACTTCTTAATTTATTTATTTTTATATAAATTTCCCTTGATAATCTTCTCTTAAATAATACTTTTTAATTAGTCATTTTCTTTTTTAACACCCTCAATGTATATAAGGTTTTTATTCAATGAGAATGTCCTTCAAATTCCCTTTTTCATATATATATATATATATATGGGATTTCATAATTTTCTTTTATGAGCACACTTTTGATTTGTGTACCCTTTTATTTTACTTTTTGGTTCAATTCAACATTTAATTTTGGTTAATTATTTATCTAATCTATTAACTAGAATTTTTAACTCTTAAAAAATATTTTGAAAAGTTGTAATGACCATGAGAAACTTGAAGACAGTTTGGATATGTACGAAAATCACAACTTAATGGGTGCGATGTATGTACGAGAGGGACATGATGGATCGACTGGAGGTACATTGTATGAAAAAAACACATGAGTAGAGTAAATTGATGATGGACGATAGAATGTGTGGATGCGATGGAAATGCAGTGGCCAGTGATAGAACGCAGATGATTAGTAGACTGTCAGATGAAATGTAGTAGCCAAATATGGAAGGAATATAGTTGGTAGACTCTCAAACATTGAGGGTGGAAACATTCCGTAATTAGACAATGGGTGGACTCAGGAGGAGGCATAGAGGAAGATGACGAAATGGCAGTCGATGAAAGGATAGATTGGATGTTGAATGGTGGTCAGGGTGTTGGAAAGTGAGGGTGAGACAGAGGGATGCATCGACGATGTTGGATAATCATTTTGGTGGGTATGACACAATTATAGTTGAAGAGACATGAAAAGGATAAAAATAGTAAAAAATTATTCATGGAAGGGAAAATGAAGAAAAAAAGAAAAAAGAAAAGAAAATAAATGGGAGAGAAAACGTTCTAGCATTCTCTTTTGGGTAAAAGAGCAAGGAAAAAGTAACGAAGACAAGCAACACACAAGAAAGAGACAAGCAAGGAACGCAAGAGGAATTCAAGTGGTAGCTAAAAAGATCTTGCAAGGTTTGTTTCATCTAGAGGACCTGTATACAATAAGTTGTTTTTTTTATGTATTTTGCTCCATTGTGGATTAAGAGATTGAAGATTGCTTCTTACTCAACCAGGAGACAAGGTAACCACCTAGATAGAAAGTTGCTCCACTAGTACTTTTATGATCATCAACATTTCCTACCCAATCAGCATTTGTATAAGCAACAATGGTTAATTCATTTCCTTTAGGATACCATATTCCATATTTTCTTGTTCCCTTGAGATATTGAAAGATTCTTTTCACCGCAACAACATGAGATTCTTTTGGTTTTGCTTGGAATCGTGTTACCTGTCTGACTGCATACATCACATGTGGCCTAGAAATTATTGCGTATACAAAACTATCAGTCATAGATCTATACATTCTTTGATCCACATCTTTGGATGAGTCATTGATGCTTAACTAGCAACTTGTCACCATTGGTGTAAGAACTCGCTTGCAATCTTCCATCTGAAATCTCTTCAACATTTCCTTGATATATTTGGTTTGAAAAATAAATATCCCCTTGTCTTGTTGAGATATCTGAAGTCCCAAAAAGTATGTCAACTCACCAAGTAATGACATCTCGAACTCACTTTGCATATCTACTTCAAACTTCTTGCATAACCTATCACCATCACTTCCAAATATTATATCATCCACATATACTTCAATAATTGTCAGTCTATCGGGTTCAAACCTTACATAAAGGTTTCTATTGGCACTTCCTCTCTAGTGAAGTGTAAAGGAGTACATCAATGGAGCTAGTGGAGAACTACAAAAGAAAGTATCAAAACCTGGAAGATTGAGGAGAAGAACACAACATCAATCACTACAAGACGTCAAAGGGAAAAAATTAATGAATTTCAACATTAGAACAAATTTAATTGAAAATGTTCATGATAGTTAAGCAGGTGGACAACAATAAACCGAAATTTTGGATCTATGAGGAGGAGAAATTGTAGTAGATGTACCTACAACTGTAAAATGTCAAACAACAAGATAGAAGGTACATCTAGCAAAAGTAGTCAAAAGACTCATGAATAGGAGTCCATGAATTACTTTTTACCTCGAGAGTTTGATGCAGGAAAATTTCTTCAATTCAATAAGACCTATGATGTCTCACCACATTTACTTAAGGGAGGGGATTCCCTTAATTTAATTTAAATTAATTCAATGTAATTAAAGATAGGGACTTGATTTTCTAGTTGCAATAGAGATTAATTTAGGAAACAAGTTATTATTTCATCATTGACATGTAATACACAATTAAAGAAGAGTTGTTGAAGAGTTATACGTTTTATGCTTAGATTTAATCTTTTCTATGCATGGATGCTGACTAGATTCATCTTTAATATATCTCAACAAACCATCCTTGTTGTATATAATTGATTTTCATAAATAAAATAGGAGAGGATCAATAGAGTAAAATAACCAAGAAAGGCTAAAGGATCAAGAGAGATATCTCATAGAGGAGAGGGTCAATTATTTGTGTAATCTGACTAGACTTATACATGTGTTATGTTAATGAAGATAGTGTGAGTATCCTCCATTGTTTGTGTCTGATCTATAAGTTTTCGAATTTATATGTTTATGTTATGTGGACGCTTGAGTTATAAAATATGTTATTGTGATTAATGAAATGAGTAATATTGGTTGCAGGATCAATTTTTTCAGGAGTAGTTTGGGTACAATATTGTAACATAAGCCTTTGTTATCCATTCTTAAGGTGGAGTATCTTGCATATTCAGATTGTTAACCACAATAGCCATTTTATGTGTCGATGTTTCAAGTCTATAACAAGACTCATCAGATTATTTCTTAAGTTTATATCATATTTGCCTCACAAGTCTTGGTGAAAAAAAGAAAATTGGAGTTCAGTCTTTACCAAAACCAATAACTATATAACAATTCACCATCAAAATTTTTACTTCTATCGGTCATTGCCAATCAGAGTTAGTGAAGGCTTGGTGCAAATGAGACCTTTCTCAGTCGATTTGACAAGTATTGAAGTGGTCCCATCAATTAACCAAACCAAAAAATCCTTTCTTGTCAATGTTTCCATCTATTGGTCATCAACAATTGAACAGGTCACAAATGTTAGCCGATAAAACCTAGATCCTTCTCAATGCTTAATAAACCCAAAATTAAAATGAATATATATATATATAACCAAACAAAAACATATAATCAAAATAGATTTAATAATAAATCAACTCTCAATTGATCACTATATTCTTGGCCTTCGAGTGAGTAATAACCAATTACCATACCTTCACAATGTATATATAAACACGTCTAAAATTATGATTGATTTAAGATACCAAACACATTAAAAGAGATGAGTAATTAAAATAATAGTTTATACATCCCATTTTTAAAATAATAACTTATCCATCCATGGGAGCTATTCCTCCTAAGCTTACTCAGATTTGGTGGTGGACATTAAGCCACTATTCATAAATGTGTTCATACTAAGGTAAACAAGCATTTTCACCATCTCTTCTTAACTTTGGCACATCTGAACTTACCTATATGCATATGCATAAATGCATCACTATATGGATAGGGCTGCCTTCAACTCCCCGCTATGCTAGCTTATATCTCCTGGGCTTCAATGAGGCCTCGACAAGACCTACAATATGTATATATATATATATATATATATATATATATATATATATATATATATATATATATATATATATAGATATAGATATAGATATATATATATATATATATATATATATAGAGAGAGAGAGAGAGAGAGAGAGAGAGAGAGAGAGAGAGAGAGATAGATATTTGTGTGTGTGTGTTATTTCTTCTGAGCTCATCGTTTTTAAACAAGGCTTGATAGCCAAATCATTTCAATACAATCATACATTTAAATCAACAAAGAGGATTACTTCTCCACACCCAAGTCGTAAGACAAAAATAAAGACTTAGAATGGACATAGGAATTAACCCATTCCTAATAAAATTTCCAAGAAACCTATAATAGACAAGGTTCATATACGCAGTGGAGTAATATTCAAAATACTTCAAAGACGTAAATGTTCATTGTAAGACATGTAACTGTATATTGAATAGTGTATATTGAATTGATGCAAGATATGTCAAGATGATTACAAATGAGAATGAGGGTCTGCTTATATACTCTAGGCAGGTTCCCTTTCATGAAGGGCTATGTCTCTAAGACATGCCTCTTCATTACTAATTAACTAATGATTAGTTAATTAATTATTATTTTTTATTATCATATTTATATTTATATTTATTATTTTTATATGAATTATATTCATAACATTTCCTCTCTCTTCAAGAACCTTTGTCCTCAAATCTTACTCATGAAAGGTTGGATCTCTTTTTCTGTTCATCACGAAATTGTCATCTTTGTTGTTACAAGACGATATGATGCTCTGAGTAATAGACAAAATTGCCGTGCTGAGAACTGATTGGAACATCCTAGATTAATCTTCTATGGAATTTTCTAATCTCTGAAAACTTGTGATGAATAGTTATCGTAGGACTAGATTATGAAAACTTCAATATTCTTGGGAATATAAATTTTTCATTTATTTTCTGAGTGATACTGGTACGTAGATTGATTGGAAAGTGTTCTCTTATGATTTGGATGTCGATAAATAATTCTTCTGGTTGGACTTTCCTTTATCATTTCGGAAGCTTCTTGATTTCCTTCAGGGGTTGTTTTTGTTGAGTTGGCTACTGAATCTTCATTTGGAATGTCAATGTTTGAACTGAAACTTTTGAATATGTTTTAACTTCTCTAGACTTCTCTTCTTCTTTACTTGTGATATCGATTGGTTCCTTTATCATCAACTTGGACTGAAATGACTCGAGACTTCGATACTAATTCTTGAGGTTGTTCTAATTTGTCATCTAGTGATTTCTTATCACTTTTAAGCTTATTTATTTGCATAAGTGAGGCTTGGTTATGATTCCTTAGACGTGAAAGTTCCTCATTTTTTGAATCATTGACTTTGTCCTTAGTATCTTCCTCTTTATTTTTAAAATTTTTTATTTGCTCAAATAATATTTTAGTAAGGATTTTTAGGCACGAATTTCTTTTCCTTTTTCCTTTAGTTCCATATTAGAACCTAATTTTATTGTTTAATTCTTTGTTTCTTAACCTTGAATTTTTTTATCTATGAAAGTACTTTTTAATTTTGGTTCCTTAGATGCCAAATTTCTTCATTACTTTCTGTTGATTTTCATGAAACTGATCTTTGTGATTTTTATATTTCTTTTCTGGTGTTTCATTCTTTTGTTGAAGTTTTGTGATTTCTTCCTTTAATCGTTTTATTTTCATCTATTTGTTGCCTTGATGTTCTTCTGTAGTAAATAATATTCCATGTGATTGACAATGTAAATTACATTTTTTTAATATATGTATATCTAATTACATTTAGACAAGTTGGACCTTTAGTCAAAAATAATTATTGTTGTGTGGAACTCATTTTGACTGCTTCATTTTCTTATTATATGAGATTTTTAGAATATATAAATATATTCTCTTTAATTCTTCTTCAATAATCCACTTCTTAATTTATTTATTTTTATATAAATTTCCCTTGCTCATCTTCTCTTAAATAATATTTGTTAATTACTCTTTTTATTTTTTAACACCCTCAATGTATATAAGGTTTTTATTTCAATGAGAATGTCCTTCAAATTCCCTTTTTCATATATATATATATATATGGGATTTCAGAATCTTCTTTTATGAGCACACTTTTGATTTGTGTACCCTTTTATTTTAATTTTTGGTTCAAGTCAACTTTTAACGTTGGTTAATTATTTATCCAATCTTCTAATTAGAATTTCTAACTCCTCAAAATTCTTTTTAAAAGCTGTAATGACCATGAGAAACTTGATGACAGTTTGGATATGTACAACAATCACAACTTAATGTGTGTGATGTATGTACGAGAGGGACACGATGGATTGACTAGAGGTACATTGTATGAAAACAAATGCATGAGCAAGGTAAATTGATGATGGACGATAGAATGTGTGGATGCGGTGGAAATGTACTGGCCAGTGATAGAAGGTAGAAGGTAGGCAGACTGTCGAATGAAATGTAGTGGCCAATGATGGAAGGCATATGGTCAGTAGAGTCTCAAACGGTGAGGGTGGTATCATTTCGCAATTAGACACCGAGTGGAATCAGGAGGAGGCGTACAGGAAGATAACGAAATGGCAGTCGGCAAACAAATAGCTTGGATGTTGAATGGTGGTCAGGGTGTTGGACAGTGAGGGCGAGACAGAGGGATGCATCGATGATGTTAGATGATCATTGTGGTGGTATGATAGAATTACGTCTCGGATAGGTGTGACGGTTGGGTCGGCTGTGTGAAATGTTGAAGGGTAGAAGCGGGGAAACGCGATAGTGGACAGGGAAAATTTTAAGAACCCCCCCTAAATTTATATGTATAATAAATGGGTGAATTTCCATGGTATATAGGAAAAATTGAGGGTGATTTTATCAATAATATAATATGTATATATAATTTTTTGGCGAATCTCTCACCAGGCATGGCTAATATTTTACTCAATTATAAAATATTATAAGATCTTGGCGAGTCTTTCACTAAATAATAAATCTTTGTAAAGTCCTAGTGAATCTTAGCATTGTGAACTCTTAGAGAATTTTTTGAAAAAGTATAAAACCATATATGACAAGAGCCACATGGTGGCAATATCACTATTTTTTTTTCACATTTCCATGACATGGAACTTGTTTATAAAATTAGAAAAAGGCCAACTAAGTCCCTTATAATATGCAAGTAAGCTTATAACAGAGTCTAATACCTCTACTATGCTTGTCTTCATTCAAGTGTCATAGCTGCTATATTTAACATTGTGAATCACAACTCTCTCAGACCTCAACTCTATAGTGTAATTAAAACCTTTGGAAATTGAATCTCACAACTCTATAAAAAGGATTAGTGAAATAGAAGCTTTTGTGAATGAGCCCACTAACTATCATTGCTAAACAATCAATCTAGACTATGAAGTCTTCCATCTTGATCACAATCGTGCTCACGATCAAGGGAGTACCACCACTTGGCCTAAGATAATGGCCATCATAGCTTCCAATAATCAACAACCACCTTGCAAGGACATCCTAGCTCATGTCTCATGAATTTTATTCATCAATCTTAACTAATATAAATCTTATAAAGATAATATTAGAATCCTCTCCAGATTCACTATTAATACAAGGGTAAAGGAAATTTTCTAGCTCAAGGCACTAGCCAATACCAACTTTGGTATTTGTAACCCCTTTGTGGGGATGCACCTACCCTGCCCCATTGGGTTTCTGCCTTGTAACATAGTTCAAGGATCACAAGACTTTCCAATCTTCCTACTCCATTAGAAACACTTTATATGCTATACATAGTGAATGGAAACAAAGCATTATAGAACACAATTTCACAGAAGGAAGAAAAATCTTAGCCATTTCAATATCAAAATCTTAACCATTGATTAATAAAGAATAATAAGTAGTGTAATGAATTGTTCTAAGTTATTTATTTACAAGTTGTAAAGAATGTAGTGGAATGGAAAATATTACTTAGGCCACCCTTCAATATTTTCTACTAATATGTCTGTGCATGTACATATGAAATTAAGAGCATTGTTGAATACAAAGTTTCCTTTTCTCTTGCCTCCATTTTGACAAATTAGTGTGAAATCAATGTCACTTTGAATATCCTTTCCTGTGTGGATGTTTTTACAAATCAATTTGAAATCAAAGTCACTTTGAATTTCCTTTCCTACGAGGGATCACATCCATAGTTGATTAGTAAAAGATAATCTACTATATATTATGTTCAAGAAACTGATTGCAATCTATAGTGGAAACGAGACCTCAATTCTTATTCTGAATTTGAATATCTCATAACAACATAAGAGATAAAAATGCATATGGCCTTAGTAGCTAGAAAACAATCACTCCATCATGACAAGACCACCTAGATTTCGGCACTTAATCTAAATAATGGCACTAGTTGCAGTGCTTATTTGCATTAACACCATGGAAAAGCAACAACAATGTTTCAAAGCACACTTATTGGAAAAGTTGTAACGTTCCAAGAATATTTAATGATAGCATCTGAACCTCGTAGCTATGGTGGGGAAACTGGGGAACCCGAATCTTGGAAGATATCTCATACCAAATCTACGAAAAAAATAAAAAAGGGAAAAAATCAAAATCTATAAATCAAGCAACGAATTGTTTACAAATCAAATACAATTCCTTTAACTAATAGTTAAATTGTGGTGGTATATTTAAATATTTAGTAAGAGGGGAACTTGAAACCATGGAATATTACCTTTGTCATTACTGTCATCCCTCAGTGACTGAGATTACAAATCAATACTTATGGAAAGATTGTAAGAAATTCTATGAAATAGTAAAGCATAACCTCTATTTTCAAGCAACAAAATCAAGACATTGTTACATCAAGAGCCATAATTGATACATAATCAATGAATCAAGTCCTTGTATGGCACATGCTTGTTTCACAACCTCTATTTTCTCAATAACAAAATCAAGACATTGTATGTGGTTATTCCCAAAAGGAAATTGCGTTATAATTTGGAAGAGGATCTTATCAAAAGACATGGATTTATTCAAAGCTACAAAGCCTAATGGGTTACTGAAAAATAAGCTGGAATATGGGATCATGATACTTAAATTGAAAAAACATGCTTTCCCTTTAGAAACATTAGAGTTATACAATGTTTTTTGAAAGCATTAGAATTTGAAATTGGGCCTTTCTATCAAGACAAATTTTCATTAACAGAATATACTTTCCTACTTGAAACATTGTAGATATCCAAGAGAAACTTAAAAAGCATAAGAGAACTTAGCATAATGTACTTTATTTCCTTCCTGAACATTCTTAAAACGTTGAGGTTCTCCAAGTCATCAGGTAAGTTTCGAAGGAAATGACAGTTAGTAATAGTCCCATTCACAACTGAAGATGTGTCACAAATACGAGGGGGCATCTCCTCCAAATCACAAAAGTGCTCCAGGTTAAAATCTAGCATTATTGGAATCTTAATGCTTGATTGGGTGTTATTGAACCCAGACATTTTTCCAATATTCACTAAAAGCTTAAAGATAGCTTCTCTAAGTTCTACATGACTTTACTATGCTCTTGAAGTGGGGGCACATGCAGCCTCTCCAAGTGAATAGTCTTAAACTAAGTGAGGATAAGGCTGATAGATCATTTAGTGTGGATCTCTTAACCCATAATTGAATACTATGTCTCTCTTGAACCCATAATTGACTACTATTAGGACTTTCAATTTTTTCATGGAACTCAAAAATTTTGGAAGAAAGTATTTTCTTCCAGAAAAGAGTAAAACTAAAGCCTCTACTTGAGGACAATTGATGTCACACCACTAATACTTCTCCATGGAATCTGTATAAGTAAACCACAAATGCAGAATTCCATTAGAATATTGTGTTTATTGAATACACAAATGAAGTCATTGCATTTCTTTAAAATATCTTTTGAAATCAAAATTACCAAAATTACATATCGATAACCTAGTGGGTGTAGGATAAAATTCACCTGTGTCATTCACAAAAGCATGAGAAAAAACCTAATACTATATATAAAACCAAGAAAAAAATCAAATTCATCACTTCTAGGGACCTTGTAACCACCCTGCCAATACACAAGTATGTTCCTATTTGCAATTAGAAAAATTACCCAAATTACAATTTGTTTACTCCAGCCTATGTTGGAAAGTTATAGAAGGATGACTAGTGCAATCAATCCATTCCTTTTAGCCCTGGATTTGTTTCAGTTTAAAACAGAAGTATACAAATATACTTGTGTAATGTCTATGCTTTAACCATTCACCTTAAGATGTTTTTACAATATAATTTCGTAAGTCTATTTAATATCTTCATTATCATAAAAACCAACCTATATCCATCTTAACTCCACATCTACCACTCTTAGGGGGATGAAATCTATTTATCCCTCTGAGCACTTGGTAGACCCAGAATTAAGATGGATCTAAGATGATAGAATTTCCCCTTTAAATAGTCTATGCTCACATGAATACCATGGTATTACCATGGGTCAATACCATGGGTTATCATAAACCTGGAGCTTAAAAATTACTATTAGTAATTTATAAAAATTAATAAAATTAATAGTTAATTTTTATTTTATTTTTTATTTTAACCAAGATAAAATGTTTAATATACATTAAATTACAACATCCATTTTTACTCTTGATCCACCAAGCCCCTAGAGGGATAAAATATTTTTTCTCTCTATGCTAGTTTTCATATCACGATATTTGATACCTCTCGGGGGTTAGTAGATCCAGAGTAAAGATGGATCTATGCTGGTTTAATTCCCCCATTTAAATAGGCTACCTTCCAAGTGAATACCATGGGTCAATACCAAGTGCCATTTTGGTGAATACCATGGGTCAATACCATGTGCCATTTTTATTTTTATTAATACTAATATTAGGGTTAATAATGTTTTTTCGCATGGTATTAATAATAATCTAGCCCATGGTATTTGTCCCATAGTATTTTGCCCATAGGTTTCACCTAAACATAACGCATTTTTTTAGTGTTCGTAAATATAAGGTGACTTATGGAGTAAATATAAAAAAATGTTTTATTTGTTTACCATACCTCTCGTTTATTTATATTTTTATTAATTTACCATACCTCTTTTACAAATATGGTATTTGGCCCATAGGATTCACTTAAATAAAATCTCTTTTTTGAGCCTTCATAAATAGAACGAGGGTTATGGACTAAATATAAAAAGAGGTTTTATTTATTTATCATACCTATAGTTTATTTATATTTTTATTTATTTACCATGCCTTTTTTTTTTTTTTTTTCTGAATTGAGACTAATTCTATTAAGAAAAGAAATATGGTACAAACAAAGCTTGCAAAGAAGCGAAGCTAAGGAGCATGGGAGCCGGAAATGATATGAAATCAACCTCGGTCCCAAAGAGCTAACACGACATGAGCAAAAGAGAACAGAGAGAACAGAAAAAACGAGCTGGTCTAGGAAGTCTACCCAGCATGGGCTGAATCTTCCAATCTACATTTTTTCCCCTTTTTTTTACTGACTTTGACCCAACCAATTTGATCTGGCTGGACCGAAACTGCTTGTAGACAGATCTGAGCTGAAGGAGGAGACTCCTTATCTGAATCAGAAGGCGAAGACTCATGAGTACGTTTCTGCGAGAATAAAGGCGCAGAAGGATCCTTGGCGCAGGCAGAGGGAGAGGCCTCTGGTTGCTCCAAATTCTCCTCTTCCACTTCAATGTCCTCCTCATCAAAGCTAGAGGACTCGATGTCATCCATAGGGGGACTATCACAAGGTTTCCAACTCTTGGATTTGGATTTGCGAGTGAAATTTTTCTTTTTGTCGAGGAACGCTGCACATGAGTTCTGGAGATGCCCCGTTTGATGGCAGTGGCGACATCTGAAGGCTGTATTCTCATAATCCAAAGTTTGCGTCCAATGGAAGTCCCCGACTTTGAGGATGATCTGATCCGGCAGCCCTTTGCTAATGTCTATTTCTGCACAAATTCTGCCGTAGGTATAGATTCCTTTCTCCCCCCTTGTGGTATCTGTTGCCAGGAAGCGGCCTAGGGTGTTCCCGATTCCTTGAAAGACAGCAAAATGCCAAAGATGCGCGGGGAGATTTGGAAGCCTGACCCAGATAGGGAGCTTTGAGATGACTGCAGTGGAGGGGTCAAAGTCTGGGAACCAGGGGGAGAGGAAAAGTCCCGCTGAACCCCAGAACCAGGGGCCCCCCATTAAGGCTTTCTTGTAATCTTCATTGAAGGCTAAGGTTACAATAAAGAAGCCTTTCGAGCAGAAGAAGACTTTGCAGTTATTGGTCCAATTAGAATGGATCCACTGGTATAGATCAGCAGTGCGTGGCCAAAGGCCATTAAATCTGCAAATGAGGGCTTTTTCTGCAAATGTCTGGAATTGATCATCCAGAGATGGATGATTGATTTCAATGGCGGGGGTTTCCTCCATTTTGTCCACCAAGAAAGGTTTGGGAGCCTCGGTAGATTGGGCAGATTCCTTGGCCGGCTGTGCATGTACTGCATCTTTGTAGGAGAAGCCCTTGGAAGCAGAGGATTGCCCAACTGCACCTCCCCGAATTCGGAGTGATAGGATCACTGTGGCATTTCTTTCAATATTATAAAACGAAAGAGGCATATTGTTGTCAAGCTGCTTACCTACAAAGGGAGCCGCAGAAGGGAGGAAGGGATCCCCAACCTCTGTTCAAGAATCTTTGAGAGCTGGCGCACTGTAAGAGATGGCTGGACCCCCAGGAGCAGGGTTTTGCCTGTTAGAAGAATTATTTGTATCTGAAAACTCGCTTGCTGGAGATTGACGCCTTCACTAATAAAAGCAGAGATAGCCGAGCCCTGTTTTGAGAGAGAGGGCTTCACTCTGAGCTCTGCCCTTTCGAGATTGCCTATGGGTATATTTGGCTCATTCAGCAGCTTGGAAACCAAACTGGCATCGACGCGCTTCTCCACGCCTGAGCTCCCAATAAAATCCCTCTGAACGCTCCTGCCGGTCGTGTGATTTTCGGTTCCTGCCTTCATGTCCGGCGACGCCTGATCATTCTCCCATTTGGCATTTCCGTCCTCTGTCAGAGCCGCGACAGCAGCCCTAAACTTTCGCAGAGGGGCCATTGTAAAACCATGAGCAGCCTCGAACCATAGCAGGGGCCTGTAATTTTCGGTTTCTGGCTTCATGTCCGGCGACGCCTGATCATTCTCCCATTTGGCATTTCCGTCCTCTGTCAGAGCCGCGGCAGCAGCCCTAAACCTTCGCGGAGGCGCCATTGTAAACCCATGAGCAGCCCCAAACCAGAGCAGGGGCGCCGCTTCCATGCCTGGGATCAATCTTTCACGTCTAGGGTTTTGCAGAGCGAGTTCCATTTTCGCCGCCTTATTATTTCCGAGGATATTTACCATGCCTTTTGAGTAAGTATAAAAATATGTTTTATTTATTTACCGTACCTCCAGTTTACTTATATTTTTATTTGTTTACACCCTTGCATGTATATAAGGTGACTTATGGAGTAAATATAAAAAATGTTTTATTTATTTACTGCACCTCTCATTAATTTATATTTTTATTAATTTACCATACCTCTTTTATAAATATGGTATTTGGCCCATAGGATTCACTTAAATGAAACCTATTCTTGAAAATCCCTTAAAATAAGGTGGGCTATTTGAGGTGATTTGTAAAAATGTACTATGATACAAAATATTCGCCCACTAAAAATTTAAAACCCCTTAATTTCGTCAAAAGGTGAACATTCGCCCCTAAAATTTTCCATGATAGTGGATGAAGGTGGTTGCAGATGGTTGGGGCTCTGGTGGTTGTGTAGTCATGACATTGAAGTTTTTGGGCTCTAGAAGTTAAGTGTAACAGGTGGCTTTGAATGATTTTTTTGTACTGCGAAGTCGAGGAGAGGATGAGAGGGCAGTAGCACGACGGTATTCAGGTGTCACCAATGGTGGTGGCTGATGGGAAATCAATCTAAATGTGGCTCGATAACCTGCGAGGAGTGGTGGTTGTGTGTGGACCATCTAGGTAACTTGGTTTTTTTATTTTTATTTTTTGGGTTAATATATGAACTATATACTTTTCTTTAATTTTTTATTTTGCTTTTTTTTTAATTTTTTTATTTTTTTTTATACAATTATATATATATATATATATATATATATATGCTCCCATTTATTTTTCAAGTTTTTCTTTCCTATACTCTTTGCTTTTTCCTTTTTTTTAACTTTTCTTTCCTTTTTTTTATTTTATCTTATTTTATTTTATTTTAGTTTTTTTTTTTCAATGGCCAAAGGCATAATGGCTAGTCCAGAAAAATGGAGAATCTCTAACTATGTAGCGAAATGCTCGAATTGCGACGGGAACAAGGTTGACGAAGGTTTATGGCCAAAGGTCGGTGATGAGAGAGTGTGGCTCTGATACAAATGTAATGAAAAATGTTCATATACACAGCAGAGTAATCTTCAAAATACTTCAAAGATGTAAATGTCCATTGTAAGACATGTAACTATATATTGAATTGTTGTAAGATATGAGATTATTACAAATAAGAATGAGGGGTTGCTTACATTCCCTATGCAGGTGCCCTTTCATGAAAAGTCATGTCTTTAAGACGTGCCTCTTCATTATTAACTAACTAACCATTATTTAATTAATTATTATTTATTATTATTATATTTATATTTATATTTATTATTTTTATATGACTTATGTTCATAACAACACCTATAACACAATTTCACACATGAATTCACGTGCCTTGCGGTTAATTTAAGAAAATATTAACACAGTGGCCAACATGTTATAATCAACACATAAGGCATGATAAAGCATTATTATATTAGTTCTTCAAGGATTAACTATCCCTCATCAAGTGCATAGTAATCAATATTATCAATCCACACATGAATCAACATTCCTCCCTATAATCATAAGCATTAATTCAGGTCATTAAACATATGCATACATTCAAATACACAAGAGATTGAGTGAGAATATAACTTGTAGAACTCATTTGGTAATTGATATTGGGACTTCAACTCTCCATGCAACCATAGAAAATTTTCATCCAAGTCTTTCTTTTAGTTTTCACCCACAAGCTAGATCTATTTATTGAGGTAGAGTGCTTTCAAAGGAGTCTTGAACCAACATTATCAGTTGAGACATGGTGTCATGAGGCTGCCTCACCTCCACCCATGAGTTATTAAATTAACCAACCAAAAATAGTGAACCACTCACTGGAATAGGTCCATCATGTATCTAGAGAATTAGACCAATATTATCAGTTGAAATAGGTATCTCAAGGTCGTGTTTCCTTCACCCACCAGCTATTCAACAATTTCACTTTAGGTAGGGAACACTTATTTTTATGCAGAGGGACTTAAAATATAACATTTGAACATCTCAAGGGACTTGATATGAAGAGTCTCAATTCAAATGTGGAGAGACATATATAGTTACTAACGCAGACGGTTGATCAATTATGTTCTTTGGAGGAATAAGAGTGCACTTTCTAGAGGCTTCTTAATGGAACTCCTAGCTATGTGCTCGACCTAATCCCATGGAGCTACCATCAGGATTTATCATCCCACTAGCCTTGGGTGCCTCCACCTCTCAAAATTTATCAACCAGCATAGTCTCCAATGGGTTTATTAGCCCTATAAGGCATAACCATTTCACAATTATTATCAATTAGAAATCCCTAATGGCTTTCTCAACTGGACTATCATCTAAGATCACCCTGTGATTATCAGCCAACAATCCCTCATGGGTTTCTTAGTTGTTCTATCATTAGATTTCACTCTACTTCATGAATTACCTTAGTCCTCTTATATTTTCCTTCCCTCTTAGTAATTGGGTGTGCTCATCATGAGCCTCTCAGCCTCCTCATTTCAGTGTTCCCCTCTTTGCATGTGCACATGAATTGGGTATATTTTCACAGACCTTCTTGACCTCCTTTCTCTCTTCAGCAAGAGCCTCTCATGGTCATTCTTTCTATGTGTGCATCGCCTCCTCCTCTTCAACGCATGGAGCATGTCCTTCATGAATTCTCCCCTCTCCTCCACTTGTTTTTATGCCTGTGTTGCCTATAAATTTTTTTTCCTCTTCTTGCTATTGGTTGGGGCAATAGGTCACCTAGGCTTGTCCTCTTCTTTTTAATCAAATTTATTGCCCAATCAGCCCCTTTAAAACCACTCAATCAAATAGGAATAGTATGTAAAACAACCCATTCCTCATGCAATCTCTTTCCCCAAGCGACTGGAATATGTACCCCCCTTCTGTCAACCTCTTAAATTACAATTACATAATTACAAATAAAAAAATTTACAAGGGGGAATTAACCCGCATGGGATGTCATAGCTTAGTGGGTCTCTTGTAGCCTAATAACCACTAGATCAGGTGGCCTTGCTTGCCTTCCCCCTTTTTCGACGCCTAATATGGTCGTCTTAAATGCTCTAATCTCCAATGGGCTAAAATTTCAAGAGATGAATTCCTCACACTTTGTCAAAAAAACTTGAGGATATTCCCAAGGTTGATATTAATGCTTTTGTGTAACAACCCCAAGTTAAATTTCCATGTAAATAAAAGGACATTATAAAGGAAAAAATAAAACCAAGGTCATGGGACACATATTCTAAGTTGAATGAAAGGAAAAAGCATTAGATTGGGATCAACTTGTGCTTAATTATTTATTGGCTATGGAAATTGGCATTGGTAAGAGGAAAAAGGCAATAAATGGAAAATCAATTATTATAGGTCAGAAAGTACAATAGGAAAAAAATGCAAAAGAAATAAAGGAAAATGAAAGAAATTCCACTTCAGCAAGTAGGGAAGATGAAGAGACAAGAAAAGGATAAAAATAGTAAAAAATTATTCATGCAAGGGAAAATGAAGAAAAAAAGAAAAAAAAAAAGAAAAGAAATGGGAGAGAAAACATTCTAACATTCTCTTTTGGGTAAAAGAGCAAGGAAAAGTAATGAAGACAAGCAACACAGAAGAAAGCAACAAGCAAGGAATGTAAGAGGAATTCAAGTGGTAGCTAAAAATATCTTACAAGGTTTGTTTCATCTAGAGGACCTACATACAAAAAGTTGTTTTTATTATGTATTTTGCTCCATTGTGGATTAAGAGATTGAATATTTCTTCTTACTCAACCATGAGACAAGGCAACCACCTTCATAGAAAGTTGCTCCACTAGTACTTTTATGATCGTCACCATTTCCTGCCCAATTAGCATTTGTATAAGTGACAATGGTTAATTCATTTCCTTTAGGATACCATTTTCCATATTTTGTCGTTCCCTTGAGATATTGAAAGATTCTTTTCACTACAACAACATGAGATTCTTTTGGTGTTGCTTGGAATTGTGCTACCTGTCTGACTGCCTGCATCACATGTGGCATATAAATTGTTACATATAGAAGATTACGAGTCATAGAAATATACATCCTCTGATCCACATCTTTGGATGAGTCATGGATGCTTAACTTGCAACTTGTCACCATTGGGGTAAGAACTCGCTTGCAATCTTCTGTCTGAAATCTCTTCAACATTTCCTTAATATATTTGGTTTGAAATATAAATATCCCCTTGTCTTGTTGAGATATCTAAAGTCCCAAAAAGTATGTCAACTCACCAAGTAATGACATCTCGAACTCACTTTGCATATCCACTGCATACTTCTTGCATAACCTGTCACCATCACTTCCAAAGATTATATCATCCACATATACTTCAATAATTGTCAAGCTATTGGGTTCAAACCTTACATAAAAGTTTCTATTGGCACTTCCTCTCTAGTGAAGTGTAAAGGAGTACATCGACAGAGCTAGTGGAGAATTGCAAAATAAAGTATGGAAACCTGGAAGATTGAGGACAACAACACAAAATCGATCGCTACAAGAAGTGAAAGGATAAAATTAATGAATTTCAACATTAGAACAAATTTAATTGAAAATGTTCATGATAGTCAAGCAAGTGGACAACAATAAACCAAAATTTGGGATCTACGAAGAGGAGAAATTATAGTAGATGTACCTGCAACTGTAAAATGTCAAACAACAAGAGAGAAGGTATATCTAGCAAAAGTAGTCAAAAGACTCATGAATAGGAGTCCATGAATTATTTTTTACCTCGAGAGTTTGATGCAGGAGAATTTCTTCAATTCAATAAGACATATGATGTCTTACCACATTTACTTAAGGGAGGGGTTTCCCTTAATTTAATGTAATTAAAGATAGGGATTTTATTTTCTAGTTGAAATAGAGATTTATTTAGGAAACGAGTTACTATTCCCTCATTGACATGTAATACACCTTTAAAGGAGAATTGTTGAAGAGTTAGAGGTTTTATGCTTAGATATAATTTTTTCTATGCATGAATGTCGACTAGATCCATCTTTAATAGATCTCAAAAAACCATCCTTGTTGTATATAATTGATTTTTATAAATAAAATAGGAGAGGAGGAATAGAGTAAAATAACCAAGAAAGACTAAAGGATCGAGAGAGATATCTCATAGAGGAGAGGGTCAATTATTTGTGTAATTGGGCTAGACTTGCACATGTGTTATGTTAATGAAGATAGTGTGAGTATCCTCCATCGTGTGTGTCTGATCTCTATGTTTTGATATTTAAAATTTTATGTTATGTGGACACTTGAGTTATAAAATATGTTATTGTGACTAACGAAATGAGTCATATTGGTTGTAGGATCAATTTTTTTTAGTTTGGGTACAATATTGTAACATAAGCCTTCGTTATCAATTCTTAAGGTGGAGTATCTTGCATTTTCAGATTATTAACCACAATAGCCATTTTATGTGTTGATGTTTCAAGTCTATAACAAGACTCATCAGATTAATTCTTAAGTTTATATCAGATTTTCATCGCAAGTCTTGGTGAAAAAAGAAGAATTGGAATTGAGTCTTTACCAGAGCCGACAACTATATAATGCGGATGACGATACAAAATCTATGATTGATTGAGGATACATTAATTAATGAGGAAACAGTTCACCGTCAAAAGGCTTATTTCTATCATTCATCCACAATCAGAGTTAGTGAAGGCTTGGTGCAAATGAGACCTTGCTCAGTCGATTTGACAAATATTAAAGTGGTCCCATCAATTAACGAAACCGACAAATCCTTTCTTGTCAACATTTCCGTCTATTGACTATCAACAATTGAAGAAATCACAAATGCTAACCAATAAAACCTAGATCATTCTCAATACTTAATAAACCCAAAATTAATATATATATATATAAAACCAAACAAAAATATATAATCAAAATAAAATTAATAATAAATCAACGCTCAATTGATCACTATATTCTTGGCCTTCTTCAGGATAATAACCAATTACCATACCTTTACAAAGTATATATAAACACGTCTAAAATTATGATTGATTTAAGATACCAAACACATTAAAATAGATGAATAATTTAAAATAATAACTTATACATCCCATTTTTAATCATTTATAAAGTATTGTATGTTTGCAATGGAGTTCCAACTCTTCGGAATATGTCTAAATTTCCACGATATCATAATGGTTTGAATATTCATTAGTTATATATATATATTATTAATAAAAAAATATAAAATAAAAATAAGTTTGAGTTATTATCCGAATTCCTGGCCAGGCATCTCATGAGTATGTTAAATAAAAATATGAAGAACACGGTATTATGTTCCCAACCAAAAATTTAAAATATATTACCGTCATCATTTTTATTTTAAATGTTTCTTTCATCTAGTATATTTTTCGTTCATACTCTTCACTTTTTGGCAATAAAGAAATTACTTGCTCTCCACGAGATCTCACACATTAAACTATGACATCATTCCTTGACATTTTGCAATAAAGATATTCCTTTCTGTGCACGAGATCTCACCCATAAACCTAAGACATCATTCCTATCAAATAATTGATTTTTAAGACTATCAAGATGGAACCATTTATTTAGGGTTATTTATATATTTGATTGGGAGTCTCTCTAAACATAAAATATTCCAAAAAGAAAATTTTCATAATCAATGGATATGTTTATCACATGTGAAAGATAGCTGGAATGTCACAAGATAATCATAAAATTTTTAAAGGGAGATTAATGAAATTTAAAGGTTATGAAAATATGTTTAAATACAAGTGATTAAATAAGTTTTTGATTTTTAATTAATATTTTTTTTGATAATCAATATAAAATAATATATGAGAGGAGAGAGTTTAAAACCACCAAAACTATTTTAAAATTTCAAATAAGATGTATTTAAATGTTTATTATTTTATATATTATTATTTATATTATAATCATAAAAAAAAATATTTTATGGTTTCTTAATATGTTGGTTTATTTTATTAAAATAGTATATTTATTATTATAACTATAATGTTTTAATTTCAAGAAAGAATGTGACTTTTTAATTTTAATTTTGTGTATTAGAATGTTACATTTTATTAAATTAATTTTAATAAAAAATGTGACTTTTTATTGTTTAAAATGTATTTTTGAATACATAAATGGATTCAACACTCTAAAAAAATGTGGGCATTCCAATTCTACAGTTTCCAAATTTTTAGAAATCTCAAAAAAAAATTGATTCAAATTAACCAATGAAAAAAATCATTTCTTCTATAAATTAGACTAGACCATAGATGAAATAGTCATTTTCATCAAAATTAAAAGAAAAAACAATTTAAAATAAAATATGAATTTTAAATTACATAAAACTTGTTAATGTGTTGGTTTATTATCATTAAAATGATATATTTACCATTACAACCCTAATGCCTTAATTTCAATAAATAACATGAATTTTTAATTTTTAAGCATGGTCCAATCTCAGTGCGGTATTTTGTATATATCATTAGGGCTTCCATTTTAACATAAATGCAATAGTGAAAACATACTGGTTTTTTGTCACAAGACAACAGAAATGAAATTGGAAGTCAGCGCAAAAAGTTGCCATCAAAGGATTTTATATGGCTTTTAAAACAATGTTATTTATTTTCCGCTAGGGAATCCACCATTCATGACCATACAATGCCCAGGGATATGTACTAATATTATGGATGATATATGAGAGGAAAAGAAGTTCAAAACCTAGAAAACTAATTTAAATTTTCAAATAATACGTATTTTATATGTTATTATTTATATGAGAATCGCAAAAGTTATATATTATTGTTAGTTAATGTGTTTGTTTATTATTATTAAAATGGTATAATTATTACTACAATTACCATGTTTTAATTTCAAGAAAGAGTGTGATTTTTATTTATTTATTTATTTTTTAATTCAAATTGTTTTTAGTGAGATTTTTTGGAATCTTTTCCAATTTCCAGTTTAATTTTTCTAAGATCTGGCAGGAATTTACTGAAATCACAAGCTTGATGGGAACCCCTACACAATAGGAGTTTTTAGAGTGTTGAACCCATATATACAATTCAAAAAACCAATTTAAATAACACAAATCAAGATTTCACCTCAAATTGTTCCACATAAAAGTCCAAAAAATAGCACTAAAGACAAATATTTTTTAATTTTGTGTATTAGAATGTGATATACCACAAGATAATTTCAAAAAAAATTGTGATTTTTTGTTGTTGTTTAAAATGCATAAATGGATTCAACACCCTAAAAAAACTGGTGGGCACTCCAGTTCTATAGTTTAAATAATGTAAACTCTAAACTCAAGTTTTTAAAACATGAAAAAATGTCGTGAAAAAAGTCATTTATTCTTATTTCATCTATAAACTAGACTCTACCTAATTTTAATTACGATTAACCAGAAGAAATGTAGTGAAAAAAAGGAAATAAATAAATAAATCATTTCATCTTATTAGTCCCATCTGGCATTCGGCAGGGACTATAGTAATCGTTAGGGTGGGAGTTAGCATTAATTTGTACTTGCTGGTGAGCGTTATTGCCTGGTTAATCCAAAGTTTTTAGTCCCTGCTGTGGGGTCATGCGCGCACAAAGCCAAAGTTCCATTCCGCTTGAACGATTGCCATCTTATTTGGCCTCTTCCCGAGGCGGAAGAGGCCCGACCTTAGGTTAATTTGCAAGTTACCGCTAATTTCAGTGTGCCTGACCGTTATTTCAGTGTGCCTGACCGTTAACTGTTAGCGTTAATGCTAGCATTACTTCCTTACAGGTTTCGTTATTTCCTAAACTATATCCCGATTTCGTAAACTATATCCTAAGGTCGCAGGGTTAACAGGTGTTGTGCTGCATCGCATCGGTGTGCTGGTATTGACGGGTGGGTAATGAGGTTCTCGCCATATGCTTCTGCAAATCTTTTTCAGCCACTCGACTTCGCTCACAAAGGTCTCGAGTTTCACTCACATCGGGAAGGAGGAACGAGGATGGCTTGTGGAGCTAGGGTTCATCAGAGCTTTGAAGCTGAGTTTCAGAGCTTTGAAGCTGAGTTGGGCGCCGACACACTAGTCGATCTTGATAGGGCGCCGACACACTAGTCGATCTTGATAGAGTAACCCACGAAATCCTTGCATATAACCAGAGCCTGGTCTTGTACATTTAATTGTTTTTCTTACATTTATGCTCTGTTACCATTTTCGGTAATTTTAAGCGGTGCCTCCATTACAATTTTCTGTAATTTTAAGCGCTGCCTACATGTATGTCAGTGATTCTGTATTAATTTTTTTCCTTCATTTATATTCTGTTATGTTTTGCTACGGAAATGATATTTTTTTCTCGAATTTTCTTGTATGGTACTCCATGCTTCGTAACTGCCTCTGAAATGGCCTTGAAAGCCCTTCCACAGATCTGACGAAAAAGACATAGAAGAATACAAGATAGAAAGAGAGTTCTCTGAGCAATTTATATGCCTTTCGCTCCTCCTCTGCGAAGCTCCTTTGTTTTTCCAATAGCCTATTCATTTTAACATGCTCTTCCTCAAACTAATGCCCCAATTCTGCCATAGAGGAACTATGGTACTCCATGCTTCGTAACTGCCTCTGAAATGGCCTTGAAAGCCCTTCCACAGATATGACGAAAAAGACATAGAAGAATACAAGATAGAAAGAGAGTTCTCTGGTCCGAGCATCCGACCTTCCGGTAACCTAGCCCTCCTTAAGACAACGATTTGCTAAAGGGATACAAGCGATTATTACAATAAACTAGAGTTCTGATGCGATAAATGAAGGGCTCCTTCTCTATGGTCTTCTTCACATTCGCGTGGGAGGCCGTTCCGTGCAGTACAAGCTGAGCGTCAAGAGCAAGCAAGACAACATCTGTCAAAATGCATGTAAGCGAACATCTGTCAAAATGCATGTAAGCGAAGTTGTTATTATAAAATTACATTTTTTTGTACTGCTAACAAAAACCTATGATAATATTTCTCCTAATTGCCTCGAATTTGTAACCGTTATAGCTTCAGTAGACGTTTTCATAAAAATCTGACAAAACAAATATATTTACCATTACAACCATACTGCCTTAATTTCAAGAAAAAAAGGTGACTTTTCACTATCATTACGGTTGCCTTTTTGACATAAATGCAATAGTGAAAGCATACTAGTTTTTTGTGACAAGACACCAGAGATGAAATTGTAAGTCAGCTCAAAGAGTTGCCACCAAAGGATTTTATATGACTTTCAACAAAATATTATGTATTTTCCAGTGGAGAATCCACCATTCATGGGCATACAAGGATATGTACTATTATTATGGATGATATGTGGTGAATGTGAGAGCTGCAGCAGTGAAGGCCAGGCCCTGACATGCCATGGCTGTATATGTCACTCTTCTACACACAACAACCATCACTGGATCTTCTGATCTGCCCCCCAACAACAACAGCAACGCAACCACGCCCATACCAGAGAAGAACGACACCGCGTTAGTGACCACGAAAACACGAAACTCAAAGCTCTCCATGGCCGCTTCTGCAGCGCCGTGTCCCATCTCTCTCTCCAGCCCCATCGCCACGCTAAACAGTGCCACGAAACTCAAAGAGGCCACCGTCATGGCCACCACGGTAATCAAACCATGAATCTTCCCCTCAATGTGCCCGTCCTTTGAAAGAAACAATTGTGCCTCCACATCTTTGGAAACGTTCGGTCCCTTGAGCGGATGAAAATCCATGTAAAACGTCTGTTCAAACAAATAACACGAGGCCTCTCGTTGATAGTAGATACAAGCTCAAATGAAATAGCGTCGAGCCGAAGTTTAATGGATTGTTTATAATAAATATAATGTGCAGGTCGGTTCAGGTGTTCCCGGCGTTTACGGCACCATGCACCTTCGCGGGTGTTGCTGGGAAGTCAGGAAGATTCGACAAACCATTCTGATTGCTTCGACGGAGGATTCGGAACACCATTTTCCAAGAAAGGGTGACCAATTCGCTGAATCTAGGTATCTTAGGTTTCCAATGAATTATTATGAATTATTAGTAAACATATAGACACAAGTTACTCTTACCTAAAAGACAACCGCCAATTGTATCTTTCTTGACAACGGAGCCCACTCACGTCTGTAACACAACCTCAAGAAATTATATAGAAATTACGTCGGTTCAAAACATATGTCGATTGGGTTGTTCCTTATAGAAGATATTACATCTTAGCATTCATTCTCACTAATCAGTCGTAAAGTTTACAAAATTATAAATTATATTGATTATTCCCGCTAATCAGTCATAAATTTTGTTAGATTATAAATTATATTGGTTATAAAGTTGGTGGAATGATAAATATTTTTTATCGTCAAAATTGTATTTTTTAATATATATATTTTTTTTAAATATTTTCATATATTTTTTTATTTTAAAATATATTTGTGATATTATAAAGGTTTTTTCTATTATTTCTAGTTCTTATTACTAAAAAAATATATTTGTGATATTATAAAGGTTTTTTCTATTATTTCTAGTTCTTATTAGGGGTAGAAGGAAGTATTTACTATGTTGATTTGGCTTTCAAGGTAAAGTTATGGAAGTTGGGTCTAAATTTTTCAACCTCTTACAATTTCTTCAAAATGTAAAGTAGATAGCGTCGTGTTCGTCTCATCGAGACCTTTCCAATGATATAAAATATGTCTCAATCTGAGTCTCATATTGAAACATATGGCCAATAAGAGTTTTGGTCAATCATATTGAGTCACATCATCTTAACTTGTCATGTGTGGCTACCAAATCACATGCCATGTCATGCAAAGTGGTAGTTTCCGACTCACTCATACTATGCCACGAATTGATCCCGATTCACACGACCCAACTATATCATAATATATAACATATGCTTGATGTATGTGAGTGCAGACCCTTTATGGCCATGTCACCCTAGGAAATAATTATCAGTGAGGATCAACCCTATTCCCTATTGGAACTGTCGGGGAAACAATACTCTGGGCTACGTGGCATATGCACCAATGATAGGCTTCAGTACCTCTTCCTTGACTCATACATAGAACGTAAAACACGAGGCACATGTTTCCACTATACAGGCCCCACATGCCAAGTCACCCCAACAATTAAATCCCAACATGTGCTACTAGGCCCTCCATCCAAATCTCTGGGGTCTAAGGTCTGAGGTGACATCACGGTCCTAAACACTTATGTGACCATCTCTTCACATCCTCCATGTCGTATTCCAGGTAACTATGGCTCCCACGCAGAGGATTCCCATATTATTTAGCCAAGGTTTTCCCTTGTCGTTTCGCGTTGGGCCTTCAACTGGCCACGTTGTGCCACATCATCCCAACAATTTCATCCCGAGAGTTTCTCTTGGTGCTCCCTTTAAGACTTTTGGGTAGAAATTCTCAGGGTCATCCAACGGCCATGAACTCTTTAACCTTCATTGGCCCAGATTCCTCAAGCTTTAAGCATCAGGTCACCACTTTTGATCACATGATGCAAAAAGGTTCAAGTCATTCCTCAAGGGTGCTAAGGATCCAACCTTCGCACACATGCCTATAATTATGCATAAACAATAGATGAGCAACTCCCTTGGAGCTATTCCTCCTAAGTTAAATGAGATTTGGTGGTGGACATTAAACCACTATGCATAAATGTGTTCATACTTTAGGTAAACAAGCATTTTCACCATCTCTTCTTAACTTTTCCACATCCAAACTTACTATATGCATATGCATAAATGCATCACTATATGGACAGGGGTGCCTTCGACTACTTGCTATGCTAGCCTATCTCTCTTGAGCTTCAATGAGGCCCCCATATATATATCCCATACGTTATTTCTTTTGAGCTCATAGTTTTTAACTAGGCTTGATAGCCAAATCATTTTAATACAATCATACATTTAAATCAATGGAGAGAGTTATCTCTCCACACCCAAGTCGTAAGACCAAACACAGAGTCAGAGTGGACATAGGAATTAACCCATTCCTAATAAAATGTCCAAGACACCTATAACACATTTCACATAAGGATTAACATGCCTTACGGTTAGCTTAAGAAAATATTGGCACGATGGCCAACATGTTGTAATCAACACATCAAGCATTAGCAAGCATTATTATATCAATTCTTCAAGGATTAACTATCCCTCATCAATTACATAGTATTCACTATTATCAATCCACATAGGAATCAACATTCCTCCCTATAATCATAAGCATTAATTCAGGTCACTAAATATATGCATGCATTCAAATGCACAAGAGCTTGAGTAAGAACTTATCCTATAGAACTCATCTAGAAACTGACATTGGCACTTCAACTCTCCACCCAACCATACAAAAGTTGTAGCCAAGTCTTTATTGTAGTTGTCACCCCCAAGCCAGATCCAGTTCTTGAGGTAGAGTGCTTTCAAAGGAGTCTTGAACCAACATTATCCGTTGAGACAGGGTGTGTTGAGGCTCCCTCACCTCCACCCACCAGTTATTAAATTAACCAACCAAAAATAGTGAAGCACTCACTGGCATACATCCATCATCTATCCAGGGAATTAGACCAATATTATGAGCGAGAATGGGGTATCTCAAGGCCATGTTACCTTCACCCACCAAATATTCAACAATTTCACCTCGGGCAAGGAATACCTCTTTTTATGCAGAGGGACTTAAAATATAGCATTTGAACATCTTAAGGCACTTGATACATAGAGTCTCAATTCAAATGTGGAGAGAGATATATAGTTACTAACGCAGAGGGTTTATTAGCTATGTTACCTTTGGAGGAATAAGAGTGCACTTTCTAGCAGCTTCTCAGTGGAACTCCCACCTCGTCAGCCCAATCCCATGGAACTACCATAAGGTGTTATCCTCCCACTGGCCCTGGGTGTCTCCACCTCTCATAATTTATCAATCAGGATAGTCTCCAGTGGGTTTATCAGTTGTAACGCACAACCACTACTCAATGATTATCAATTAGAAATCCCTAATGGCTTTCTCAACTCAATTATCATCTAAGCTCACTCTGTGATTATCAGCCAGCAAACCCTCATGGATTTCTCAATTGTGTTATCATCAAATTTCACTTTGATTCTTGAATTCCCTTCGTCCTCTTATCTTTTCCTGCCCTCTCAGCAATTTAGTGTGCTCATGATGAGCCTCTTAACGTCCTCTTTTTTGTGTTCTGTTCTATGCATGTGCACATGAGTTGGGTATATTTTCATAGAACTTCCCGAACTCCTTTCTCTCTTCAGCAGGAGCCTTTCATGGCTATTCTTCCTGTGTGTACATCGCCTCCTCTTCAATGCATGGAGCATGTCCTTCTTGAATGCTTCCTTCTCCTCCACTTGTTTTTGTGCTTCCTAACGAACCAACTATTTTTTGTTTTCCAAAGCTTCACACAGTCAACCCATTTGGATAGTGTAGCCCATGTTGCCTTTAAATTCCTCGTCCTCTTCTCACTTATGGTTGGGTCTATACAACACTTGGCCCTGTTCTCTTCTTTTTAGTCAAATTTATTTCCCACTCAACCCATTTAAAACCATTAAGTCAACTAGAACTAGTATTTAAAACAACCCATTCCTCAAGTAATCTCTTTCCTCAAGCAACTAGAATATGTGCCCCCTTTTTGATAACCTTTTAAATTATATTTACATAATTACAAGGAAAAGGTTTTACAACGGGGAATTAACCCTAAGGGATATCATAGCTTAGTGGGTCTCTAGCCTGATAGCCACTAGTTTGAGTGGCCTTGTTTTCCTACTCCCTTTGTCAGTGCCTGATATGGATGCCTTCAATGCTCTAATCTCCAATGGGTTGAAATTTCAAGAGATGAATTCCTCAAGCATTGTCAAAAATCTCGAGGATATTCCGAAGGTTGAGATCAATGCTTCTCTGTAACAGCCCCAGGTTAAATTTCCATGTAAATAAAAGGACATTATAGATGAAAAAATAAAACCAAGTTCATTGGACACGTATTGCAAGTTGAATGAAAGGAAAAATAAATAAATTGGGATCCACTTGTGGTTAATTATTTACAGGCCAGCACGGACATGAGGAAAAAATGCAAATGAAATAAGTTAAAATGAAATAAATTCCACTTCATCAAGTGGGGAAGATGTAGAGACAAGAAAAGGATAAAAATAGTAAACAAAATCATGCAGGGAAAATTAAGAAAAAGGAAAAAGAAAAGAAAAAAATTGGGAGAGAAAACATTCTAACATTCTCTTTTGGGGAAAAGAGAAAGGAAAAAGTAAGGAAGATAAGAAACAAACAAGCAAGAGACAAGAAAGGAGCACAAGAGGAATTTGAGTGGCACCCAAGAAGAAGGATTGAACAACAGCTAGTAAAGGGTAGAAAAGAACAAAGAAAAGAGCAGCCAATAGGAGGATTTTTATAGGTAACAGCATGCATGTTTGATTTATCTTTCTAGGCATTGAATTCATGATTTGTGAATTTGTTTAGGGTTCATTTTTACTGTCATTGGTATGGGATTTTTTTGGATTGATATTGATGTACATCCTTGCCTTATACCATTTTCTAGATAGCCATGAGGTAGCAGGTTCCATTTTCTGCTTGAGCTTCGAATGTTGATAGATTTTTGGATCCTGGTTGAGGTGGTCTCGTGAAAATTCTCGAGGGTTGAGGGTAGATATGGTTTTGTCCTAGAACTCTTGACAGGTGGGTCGAGACAGGAAAATTCTTATGGGGTATGGTGAAAAGATTTTGAGGCATCCTAGCTTCTATTGATTTTGGTGATTTCTAGACCTGGTATTAGGTGAAATCACTGTGACTTGAGGGTGGAGGTGCTTTCCTCTAGATTTCTTGTTTGGTTTTGTTTTGGGTTATCCCATGTGATCCCAAATTTAGGCTTTGAATATGGCATGGGGGTGATTGGGCTAGAAGAAAGATTTGGTTCAACTCAATCTATGGTTGGGTAGTACATAGAAGTCTCTGACTTGGTTGGAATTGGACATATTTTATTATGTGTTAGTATTTAATGAATCAATAAGCATAATTTTTGGTTTATTGTGCGGATTATGTGTCTAGTTTGTCATGGTTCCATTATTGTTTAAGTGCATGTTGCATGAAGTGCTCTTGTTATTGATCTTGTTCATGGTTTTGACAAGTTCATAGATATTTTATATGGAAGCATGAGCTAATTTGTGTTTTATTGTAGCTAGTATGAGAGGGCAACAAGCTTTCTTAATGAATTTCTGATAACTAATTAAAACAATGAACAAACTGTGTATCCATGACTTACAGGTACCATGCTCACAATATTGGTTCACAATATTTGAGGAATTATGATATAGGGAAGATGACCTTCCCAGAATTCATCTTTAAACAGGTCATGTTGGAATTTCTACCATAACTTATTTTCCAGTTAGGTTCCAAAAGCTTAAAATTTGTCCACATTGAAGGTATATCCCATTGATAATGTGGTAAAATTTTCAGATATTGCGGCACAATATTTTAGGATATATGAGCAGAGGAAGTCGAGCCTTCTAAATGCCCCTAAAATCAGGCCTCAAATAGGTCATGTTGTAATTTCTATTATAACTTTTTTTCTGGGAAATATCAGGAGTCGAAAATATGTCCACAATGAGGGGAAATCCCACTGATATTGTGGTGAAATATTTATATGTTGGGTCACTATATTTTAGGATATATGACTAGTAGAATTCGAGCTTCCTAAATGCTCCTAGAATTGTGCACCAAATAGGATTGTGTTAGTATTTTTGTTATAACTTTTCATATATGAGGTTCAAAAATTTGAAACTTGAACCATAGTGAGGGAAACTCCCACTGATCATTTGTTTCAGTTCCCAACCTATACAGCTACAATTCAGGAGATAGGCACTAAATCATTCACTATATTAGTTTGCATGCAAATTGTTTGATGAAATGCTTAGATGGTTCAATGATTCATTGCATAGAAACTATTTTATGAAATTCCCCAAAGAGTTTGTGGTTTTGTGGATGGATATTATTCTTAATAATGTTGTAGTTAATCTATGCCTTTTTTCATGCAAGGAATTGCACGTAGGGAAATGGAAAAGTGGCATGATTATGTGGCATGTTTTTAGTTAGTATGTTACAAGTAGAACAAGTGCAATGTTTCTTATTTAATCTCATACAAAATGTTTGAAAAAAGGTATACAAGAGAAATACTACTCAATTATTTGTATACAAAAATATTTGAAGAAGATTTACTTGCAAAGCTCTTCGAAAGATGTATGAGAAATGAAAATCAAGTTTTGGCAAGTTAGACCCCATTTCTGTAACTAGGTCTTGGAAGTTGGGTCATGCAAAGTAACTCTCATCTCATGTTTAGCTTGGTAAGTATGTTAAAGTGGGTAAAATTTGGTTGGGTTGTTACATTTTTAGTCCAGAAGAAGGGCTCTTCAGCTTGCAAAATAAGGTTTAATGGGCTAACTCATGGGGATGTGGCCCTCCTTGTGCTCCTTGAATTAGTAGGTAAATAAAACTTTGTAGCCACTGATAGAAGGACAATTTTTCTCTTATTTCTATGGGAGAGGGTTTTATATATTTTTCTTCGAGAATATGGAAGAATGGGATTTGATCTTTAGAAGTGTCCCTTATTTTATGGGTTCCCTGGGTCTTTTTAAGATGAATGGAGTCGATATTTTAACACAAAATGTGATATTCCTTTAATAGTTTTGATCTGGGTAAGATTTCCCCTTCCTTCATCTAAATTGTTGGAATGATACCACTTTTAAAATCATTGAAATGCCATAGGTAAGTATATTGATCATTCTGAGCTACAAGAGGGTTTGTTTTCTTGTGCTATGATTTGTGTAAAAGTACATCTGGATAAAGGGATTCCAGCAACAATAAATCTCAACCTAGATAATTGGTCCCATATCTAAGAGGTGGAATAATAATTACCCACTTCCTTTTAAGTGCAAGGTTTTTCATGAGTGCAGACACTTCACTAGAAGTTGCAAAAATAAGATCAAGGAGAAATATAATTAAGTGTAAGAATGGGATTAATGGAAACATCCCAAAAGGAAAAGAGGACCATGCAAATAGATTAACGATTAGCTGAAACAAAACAATCTAGCAAAGGAAAAAAGGCAAGGGCCCAACATCTCCATCCCAAGTGAAATAAACTCCACGAGAGGGTACTAGAAATCAAGGTGAAACAAAGGCTAATAACAATAGTTTCAAATCACTCTACCCAATTGAAGAGGAAGGCAAAAAATAAAAATAATTTCACAAACTCTTCCAGATTGAGCACTCTAAGACAGTAACCAATAATTGTGTAGACCTATGTTAACCTAAACTAATTGAGAACATGATGGTCAGTCAAACTGATCAAGAGATCAGTTGAGAAAGGAGGATGAACATGCTATATCTTCCCTAGTGGATTTACCATTTTGTTGTGAAGGAAAATACCCTCTGCAGACAGAGGTGATCCCTCTAGCCCAATGAATGGGTCTATCAACAAATCAAACAATATAATACACACTATCCTAGCTTATGCTTGACAAATGCAGTAAGAAGAAGGAACCTACCTCGTTCTCATGTTAATCACTCGATCCTCAGAGATGGCTTTGAATCTTTCACTCCAAGCCTCGCTCCTAGTCATTCTTCATGTCCAAAAACCTACAAGGAAGATCAAAGTACTATATAAGACACGAGAGCATATATAACATATATCAAGCATAAACTACTTAACAGATCAAGGAACATTAATCTAATCACATAAATATTTACACAATTATGGAAAGTGAACATCAGATGTATATATTAAGAAACTAAAAAGGGAAGCATACAACCTATGCGTTGATGTTGGAGCCTTCCTTTGGGTGGATTTCTAAGTCCAAGAAAAGACTCTTCAAGCCCTCCTTCGCCAAGCTAAAATGGGTAGCATGTAAGCATAATATCAGCATAGGGATGCAACAATCATTGACCAACCATTTGGGAATGAAAGGGGGTGAATTTATAGGAAGGGAGAGGGAGTTAGGGATCCACAAAAGAGGGAGGAAGGTACACTTATCAAGGGGAAAGCCCATGAGGATAAGATCAAGAGACCCAAATGAGAGAGCTCAACCATCTCATTATTCCCGAAGGTTCTAGTGAGTGAAGCTTATCCTCCAGTTTGGGAAAGCATGCCAAAAGGAGTTTAGCACGATTTTTCCTATGAAAACCTATGCCAGCAATGCGAGTGTATAACTGAGAAATGTGCCATCATCATGGGTAGGTATTGGAGCAGAACACATTGATGCCAAAAATTAGGTTTTTAGCCAACTTTCTCCAGAATGATTCCAGGGCAGATTTCCTTTGATTCTTCAAGGAGGTTTTGGTTTTTATATCATGATGGATATGTTGCACAGTAGTCAATGTATTTTCACTCCATGATATGGCATGAGAAGTGAATAGGAGACAGTAAGGATAAAAAGAAGAGCTTCAGATCTACATTTCCTCAAAAATTGTCGAGACAACAATCTCATTCCTCCATTTTCACAGGTTAAACATAAGTTACATAATAAATACAACAGTAAAGCGTTTCTCCATCTTAGTTTCTCTCTAATCCGGTCAGAAATCAGAAGAATTAGAGCTTCCCTGGAGCATCTTGGTCGTTTGGCCCTCTCTTCCCACCTTAAACTCGCCAGCAGCATCGATAAAAACCTGTGGGCCATTATAGATGGCAGGACCGCACTGAAAGCAGAGAAAGAATGGCAGACTGCACAGACTAGACAACACAATAAGCTAACCAAGCTTCTAAAGGTTAAACACGCAGATTCGAACGTTCGGACAAAGCTGGTTCAAAATCCTGGTAGCTGCGCAGATGGCCCCAATGTCTGCTCATATAAATTCAGGCCCAATAAGCATATATGTTCAAATAACAATGGAAGTGAATGCGATAATTCGGATCCAGATTCAAGTAGCAGTTACGTTTTTATGAATAACGCAGAAGTAATAACTGTTAATCCTCGGATTCACCACGCTGAAGACAGCGGAAATACCCTTGAAAGTCGGTCTGTCAACACGGGTTCAAACGCAGATGCTCCAAATACCGAATTAAATAGATGCAACACAAATACCGAATTAAATAGATGCAACACCATTAATAAAAATAACGGAAGCGGAATGGATAATAACAGAAAGGAAATTGTTAGCGTAGAAATGATGGTGGAGAACATCGAAAACAACCGGTTTAATAATAATAATTCGATCAACATTATAGATATTGAAAACGCAGAGGAGATAGGTGTCAGCTCCGGTGAAAATGGTATTAAGAACAGCTGTTTCAGTGAAAACGCAGAAGTAATGAATCCAGGAAATTTAAATGAAAATAAAAATTTAAATGGAAATTCTAATAAAAACAATGAGTGTGACAATAAAAGCGCAGAGGTGTTTTTAGGTGATGAGTCTAAAATGAATAGGATCATCATAGAAAGTGATAACTCCCTGGGCAGGGCCGGAAATGATAAAAATGAAGACAATGTGAGCCTAGTTAACATGGATAGTATCGAGAGGGTGCAGGTCTCCAGAAAAGATGTGCATGGCAGAGTCAGAAATTTCGATGAGGATGTGAAAAGGCTAGAATTAAACGCTAATAATGACAATTTTATCCAAAAAGATGTGGCAAAATGCAATGTGCTGAGCAAGGGTGACAAGGAGGCTGGCGAAAACTCTTATGGATCAACATCAACATCTAAAAGAAAAGTAGTTAACCTGTCTTCCGAGGTTCTTGACCAGGTAGCCGTTAATGTTCTCAGCAAGGGGATGGGGTTTGCAATGGCCCCTAAAAGCCTCCCCATTGAAAAGATGATTTGTAGCATTGAAGATGGGATTAGCAACCTCCCTCTTGAAGACAAAGAGGCATTAAGGCAAGAGTTTTCTCTCATCATGAGAAAAGCCAAGGCTCCCAAAAGCAACTTGAGTAAGGAAGAGCAAAAGGCTTTCAGATCCTTACGAAATAATGACAAGATAGTTGTTCTTAAAGCAGATAAAGGAGGAGCAGCAGTTATCCTTGATAAAGAAGACTATGTTAAGAAAATGAATGATCACCTAAATTGTGGCAGTTATAAGAAGCTGAACAGTAATCCCATGGCCAAGATTATGAAGGATGTAAAAAAGATTATCTCAGATTCCAACCTTGACGAAAAATTGAAGAAGAAATTAACCCCCTCCTGTGAAACCATTCCTAGAATCTATGGATTACCCAAGATCCATAAGGAGGGGGTCCCCCTTAGACCGATAGTCAATACTATTGGCTCCCCAACCTATGAACTTGCTAAATATGTCGCCAAGATTCTAAAGCCCCTGGTTGGAAATATTGACTCCTTCATTAAGGACTCGCACGACTTTGTGAATCTTATTAAAAAGGAAAGAATGGAAAAGGATGACATCCTTGTGAGCTTTGACGTGGTTTCCTTATTCACGAAGATTCCTCTTGATGAAGCCATTCAGGTTATAAGAAGTGTCACTGATCCAGAGACCGCAAAGTTGGCTGAAGTCTACCTAAGGTCAACTGTATTCACATTCCAAGGAACATTTTATGAACAGACCTCTGGTGTAGCAATGGGATCACCCCTCTCGCCAATTGTGGCCAACTTATACATGGAATATTTTGAGAAGAAGGCCTTGGAATCTTATCCTTTGAAACCAGCGTGGTGGAAGCGTTTTGTCGATGACACCAATATAAAATGGACCCATGGTAAAACAGAACTCGACAGGTTTTTCAATCACCTTAACTCCATTTCCCCTGATATAAAATTCACTATGGAGCTTGAAGAAAATATGAGCATCCCTTTCTTGGACATTCTTATCATCAGAAAAGAGGATGGCTCTTTGGGCCATAAGGTTTTCAGGAAATCAACTCACACGGAAAGCTACCTTCATGCGGATTCCCACCATCACCCAGCCCAAAAGCTTGGCGTTCTGAACACTCTTGCCATTAGAGCCCTCCGAGTTTCTGACTCAGAGCATATAAATGAAGAGAAGAGGCATTTAGTTTCAACTTTCAAAAATATAGGCTACAAGGATCATGAGATTAAAAAAGCCATAAAGAAAGCTGAAAAGAGGTTGTCATCTCCCAAACCTAAAGAGGAGGATCAACCTCATGGTGGTAAGGTTTTTCTACCTTATATCCATGGGGTCACAGATAAAATGGCAAAGATCCTAAGAAAGAAAAACATTCTAACTCAATTCTCAGCTCCTGGTACCATCAGACAAAGTTTAAAATCTGTTAAGGATGATATTGACAAGCATCAGCTTAAAGGAGTCTATAAAATAGATTGTTCGTGTGGGAAAAGCTACATAGGTGAAACTGGTCGCTCCCTCCAGACAAGACTGAAAGAACATGGCGCTGACATCAGGAATGGAAGATCTCGTACCTCAGCCTTGGCAGAGCACTCCTCGAAGACTAAACACCACATCTGCTTAGAAAACGCATCAATTATTGCGAGAGAAGAGCAGCATCAGAAATGGAAAATCAGAGAAGCCCTCGAAATCTTGAAGCATCCTTGTAATCTGAATAGAGACAGCGGTTTGGAGATTAGCGGAAGCTGGCTTCCCCTGATCAGTGAAATCAAGAAACGTCAGCCCGGCCCCAGGTAAGTTGTCGATCAGGTAAGATAGTTATTAATATAGATATTAACATAAGTTTACATATTATTATAGATATTAGCATAGTTTTGATTTTAATATTAAGTTTGTCATTAGGTTATTTATATTCTATTAAAGCTCTAATTATTAAAATAACTACAAGCATGGATTTTAATTTAGACATTAATGTATGTTTTAATATAGTTTAGATTTTAAATATAGAATGAATTTAGAATTTAATATAGAATGAATATAGAATTTAGGTTATATTAATATTAATTTATTTAGATATTGTTATAGATATTAGGTTTTATTGATATATATTAAGTTATATAAGTTTTTTAGGTTATATAAATTTTAGTTATATAGGGTTCAAGTTTTATAAAAATATTAAGTTATATAGTCATTAGGTTATATAAATATTAATATTATATAGATATTAGGATTTATGATATCAATACTAATATATATATTAGTTTTTTAGATATTAATATTAATATAGATTTTATGTTATATATAAAGAATTATGATATTAATATTTATATTAGTTTTAGATATTGATATAGATAATAGGCTTTATTGATATTAATTCTATTATATATATTAAGTTATATAGATTTTAGGTTATACAATTATTAAGTTATATAGTGATCATGTTTCATAAATATTAAGTTATAAAAATTTTAATGTTATATATTAGGATTTATGATATTAATATTAATATATATTTTAGTTTTAGATATCATTATCATTATAGATTTTAGGTTATATAATGTTTTATGATATTAATATTAATATATATATTAGTTTTTTAATATTAATATTAATTTAGATTTTAGTTTAAAGTTTTTGTTTTATAGATATTAAATGAATGATATTATTTTAAAATTAAAATTAAAATTAGGTTTCATTATAAATCTCTCTGGCCGACCTGTGCTATTCCTTTAATATTCATCCCTCATGAGTATTTATTTCCTCCATCTGGCTCTTCTTTTATCATCTTTCTCTTTTCCCTGATGATGGATCCCATTTGGGATTCGAAACATTGGTGTAAAAATTCTATTACTGTGGATTCTCCGGTCAAAAATTTAAAAAGCACAAACCACAGATCTCTGAAATCCGAGAACAACATTGTCAGGGGACCTACAAATTAAGCATATACATATACATATCTGAAATATCCTATGATCATGCCTAACAATACAGGAATAGGCATCTAATAATACATGAATTCGTGGTATGGACGTAGCCATCCATAAAAAGGATCATGTGCAAAGATCCTCAACATGTTTGTAGCCATCCAAATGGAAAGGATCAGGAATACAGACTCATGGTATGGTCGCAACCATCTGTCTAAGGAAACATGTTTTTTTTTCCTTGGTCAACAAATGATTTTTTTTTGTCTAGTTCCACCCCCATTTCATGACGAGAAATCCCCTTTCTCTAGTTATTTTCAATTATTTTTGAAGTAATATTGGATTAAATCCCATATTGTTGTACTCCTTAATAGTACCTTTAACTCTAGATATTTATAAGATTGGGTCCATCCTTATTCTATGATGTTTTTGGAATCATTTTTTTACGATAACAGTGAATAAAATCATTGATTAGTTTACCGTTTAATAATACCTTTATTCATGGAGTTTTATAATATTTATTTGATCTATCTTTAATCAATAGAAATTGTCTTCCGAGTTTGGTTTCTTTGCCAATGCTCCAGATCTACACAGCATGATGTTTCAAATAGAGAATATAAGTATATTTCTATAACTTTATAGATTAAAGATACATTTTACACTTATAATAGAAGTATAAAAAATAATATTTTGTATAAATAAATTCTAAAATGTTGGATTTGTCTTGATCTGAGTGAAGTGTTGGATCAAGTCGTGGGCTTGAAGAATGGTCTTTATGAAGAACATATTAGCATCCCTCATGATTGGTCACCTATTTTCTGATTGTGAGTTACCTTGGGAGGTTTGGTACACTTATATTTTTCACCACCATATTGTACATTCTCATTTTCATCATGGAAGTTCACTCTCTTTTGATTTTTCTCATAATGGAAATAATGGTCAGTCTACTATGTCTTCATCATGCTACGTCACTTACTAGTTTTCATCATGGAAGCTCACACCATTATGATTTTTCTAATAATTTCTTGTTAATATGGACCCCTCTCCAAATTAACTCGTAAAAATTACCTATTTCTTAATGGTTGCAACTCACATGTCAATTTTCAACATTGCGATCCATCTAATTTTCAAAATTTCAGTTCATGAATGACCCAAGTATATTTATCCTCACCCCAACCTTAGTAACTCGAGGTACTCTCCAACTCACCTTCTTCTCAAATATATATAGGTGTACCATGCAGATACACAACACCTCTACAAGGTTTAGGTAAATACACAACAACTATAAATAATCTTGGTTGTGAAAATGTATCCTCCCAAAGAAATTATATATTAATAATTGAGATTTAAAAGGCATCATTTCAACTAGATGCCACAGTGATAATCATAGCAACAAACCAAACAGTAGAAGCGTAAGGGTTTGACATAGTGAGCTTGTTGTTTCCCAAATAACAACAATAATTAGTATTTCCAATTCTCCTGTTATTCACAAAACTTCACAGAAGTGCCTGAAGGGCTTCAAAAAAGTCCATGTTGTTGCAGGAGGCATAGAAAGAGTTCATTTTAAAATTGATGTGTGCAAATATCTAAGTATTGTGGATGGGTGCGGCGTGAAGCAATTTATTTTGGGTTCTCAGCTTCTTCATGTTGGTGATACAAAGCACACCTTTCATTTTGAAATTGAATGAATATATATTTCAAAAAGAGTAATATCCTAAGTGGATTTTCTCAGATAAGAGATCAAAGTGAAATTTTTGAGCGACAACTCCTAAAGGGTGGGTGTGGTTGTTGTGTTTTAGTTCAATAGGTTTGGAAGCTTATGCAATGTTGTATTTTTCAATAATTTCATTGTTTCCTTTGGTTGGAAGTCTGCAAGGAGTTTTGACAACACTCTAAATGAAAAAAATTGGTAGTGTTGGCTCTAAGTTGAAATATGAAGGATTTTTAGTTCCAATCTAATTGAAAAAAAGGTTTGGTGCTTCTTTTAAACAAAACAAACTACCAAATGTGGTATTGGTTTATTATTGAAAAACCAATGCTCTTGATATTTTTGTTATAATGCATCTTCTTGAAGTTATTTGACAACAAATTTGTGATGAAATATGCTTTCCCTGAATGTAAGGAAACATGTTTTTTTTTATTTTGTCAACAAATGAAAAAAAAAAATTGTGTCTAATTTCTCCCCCTTTTCATGATGGGAAATCCCCTCTCTAATGATTTTCAATTATTTTTGAAGTCATATTGGATGAAATCTCATATTGTTATATTCCTCAGTAGTACCTTTATTTCTAGAGTTTTATAAGATTGGAACCAACCTTTTTCTATGATAAAAGTGAATGAGATTCTTGATCAGTCTATTGTTTAATATTACCTTTACTGTTGGAGTTTTATAATCTTGATTTGATCTATATTTAAAATATTGAAATTACCTTATGAGTTTGGTTTATTTGGAAAAATATCCATATTTACACAGCATGGTGTTTCAAATAGAGAATATAAGTATATTTCTATAAATTATTGTATTCCTCAGTAGTACCTTTATCTATAGGTTTTATAAGATTGGATCTATCCTTTTTGTATGATGTTTTTCAATCATTTTTTTTTAAGATAACAATGAATGAAATCCTTGATTAGTGTTCCATTTAACAATACCTTTATTGTTGGAGTTTTATAATCTTGATTTGATTTGTCTTTAATAAATGGGAATTATCTTCTCAGTTTGGTTTCTTTGGCAAATATCCAAATTTACACAACATGATGTTTCAAATAGAGAATATGAGTATATTTCTGTAATTTTATAGATTAAAGATACATTTTACATTTTTAATAGAAGTTTAAAAGTTAATATTTTATATCAAGAAATTCTAAAATGTTGGATTTGTCTTAATCTCAGTGAAGTGTTGGAGCCCCTCTCCAAATTACCTCCTAAAAATTAACTATTTCCTCATGGTTGGAGCTCATATGCCAATTTTCAACATTACAGTATATCTAATTTTCAACATTGCAGTTCATGAATAACCCAATTATAATTTTTCTCACCCCAATATTGGTAACTTGAGGCACTCTCCAACTCACCTTCTTCTCAAATGTTTATAGGTATACCATGCAGATATACAACACCTCTACAAGGTTTAGGTAAATACACAACAACTATACATAAGCTTGGTTGTGAAAATGTAGCCTACTAAAGAAATTTTATATTAATAAGTGAGGCTTCTGAAGGAACATCTCAAGAAAATTCCATTCCTCCTGCTATTCAGGGGACTCCATAGAAGCACCTGATGGGCTTTAGAAAAGTCCATGTTGGTGCAGGAGGCACGGAAAGAGTGAATTTTAGCATTAATGTTTTCAAAGATCTGAGTATTGTGGATGGGAGCGTTGTGAAGTAATTTCTATTAGGTTCTTACCTTATTCATCTTGGTAATACCAAGCATGTTTGTTGAAATTGAATGAATATATATTTCAAAAAGAGTAAGATCCTATGTGGATTATCTGAGAAATTTGATTTGCAGAGATTTAGATTGTAACCAAAGCTTCTGTAATGCTCACATCTCACAAGTCGATTGTCGGAGACTGAATTCTAAACTTCAAGTGCACCTGAAACCCTCCTAATGCTTAAAAATACAAATGAAAATTGTAGGAGCGAACCACTTATTTAGAGGTAAATGAAGAGACTTAATGACTTATTACAAAGATCAACAAGTTGAATGGTTGCACAAGTCAGTATTTGGTTGACAGTTACACTTGGATCTAATAGTAGAAGAACTTTCAATCGTCTAACAATGGATTTGATAGTGTAGTGGGGTACAGAGTGGAAATTGGGGGTGTTGTTCTCAAAGGGTAATGCCTTACAATGTAATTAAGAAATATTATCTATTGATATAATTTAATAAAAATAATAATTTGTTAACAAATATTTTAACATGTAGATTTCCACATCTACCAATGATGCAAGCTTCTAAAACATTGTGTGATCTCCTTGAAGTGTTAGAAGTTTTAGGTGAAAACTTCACCCATTTTTAGGGACAAAAATCTTATACTAATAAAATATGATAAAGAAAGTTATCGAACTAATTATAAGGATTTAAATTGAATGGTCAAACTTAAATCAACCATAATCAATTAAAATAATAGTTTCATAGTACTTTTAAAAAATGAATACATTATGGTTTAATATAGCTAAAAGTTCCTAAAAACTTTAATGCATTTTTTTATTAAATATTAATTGAATAATTTCCTATAAGATTTTAAGAGTATTTTATGGTGCAATATAATTAAAGATATAAATTTTACATAAATCAATGAATATGGATGTAAGTGGATTATCTGATATCAAAGTGATTTGCACAAACTTAGACTCTATAAACAAACCTCGCATAATTCTCAGATCTCACAATTGGATTGTTGGAAATTGAATTCAAACCCTCGAGTGCTCCAAAAACCATCTTGACTATTGAAAATACAAATGAAAATGACATGAGCAACCTACCTATTTATAGGGTAAGGAAAGGAACTTAATGTCTTATTACAAGGATCAACAAGTTGAATGGTTGCACAAGTCAAGATTTGGTTGACAACTACAATGGGATCTAATGGTATAAGAACTTTCAATCATCTAAACAATGGATATGATGATGCAGAGGGGTACAAAGTGGTTGTTGGGGGAGTATTTCTCAAATAGGGATACCTTACGACATAATTAAGAAATATTACTAATTGGTATAATTTAATAAAAGGAATAAATTGTTAAAAATTATTTTAACATGTATATTTCCACATCTACCAATATGAAGATGAGAGCTTCTAAAACGTTGTGTGATATCCTTGAAGAGTTAAAATATTTAGGTGCAAACTTCACCCATATTTAGGACAGAAGTCTTACACTAATCAAACTTATCTAACCAATTATAAGGATTAAATTTGAATGGTAAAACTTAAATCAACCATAATCATTTAAAACAATAATTTTTATAGTACTTTTAAAAAATGAATAATTTATGCTTTAATAGTGACTAAATGTTACTGAACAATTTAATGCATATTTTTATGAAATATTAATTGAATAATTTGTTGATAAGATTTTAAGAGTATTGCATGGTGCCATATAATTGAAGATAGTAATTTTATATAAATCAATGAAGATGAAGGTGGCAACATAAAACATTAGGATTAGTGCAATGTGACATAACTATTGATGAATGTTGTAATTGACATAAATCTTGAGAAATGTTCCCCTTGATTAAATATGGGCATCATTTTCAACCTCATCAATCATAACCAAGTACAATAAAATACGATTAAATGTGATTAACCATAACTTACCATAATCAACCAAACATAAACCACTATAAAACTTGATCAATATCCAATAAAACATAACCATAATAAAACTTAACATTTTAATATAAAGTTAACTTATACAAAAGCCACAATTTTATAAAATCCACAATTAAAAAAAATATACTTTTTAATTACTAAAAATCATTACAATTGAATTTGAAGATCAATATTTCATTTAAAATTAAATAGTGTCTTTAAAAAATATCACAATTCCTCTTAAAAATTTATAAATAATTCTATATACCATAGCCATTAAACCATTAAATAGTATTAAAAACATAAATTAATCAAAATAAACATCACGATACTATCTATTGAATTCAATTCATTCTTACATGTATTATTAACCTCACCTCTTAGTGTCACAATCCAATTATTATTGTATTCTTAATTATGTTTACTATATATTTTATATTTTAACATTACCTTTACTATTGGAGTATTATAATCTTGATTTGATCTATCTTAAATAAATAGGAATGGCCTTCTGAATTTGGTTTGTTTGGAAAAGATCCAGATTTACACAACATGATGTTTCAAATATAGAATATAAGTATATTGCTATAAATTATTATATTACTCAATACTATATTCATCTCTAGAGTTTTATAAGGTTGGATCCATCATTTTTCTATGATGTTTTTCAGTCATTTTTTTTTAAGATAACAGTGAATGAAATCCTTGAGTAGTGTCATATAACAATACCTTTACTGTTGGAATTTTGTAATCTTGATTTGATCTATCTTTAATAAATGGGAATTGGCTTCTATGTTTTGTTTCTTTGACAAAGATCCATATTTACACAACATGATGATTCAAATAGAGAATATGAGTATATTTCTATAGTTTTATAGATTAAAGATACATTTTACATTTTTAATAGAAGTATAAAAATTAATATTTTTTGTAACGAAATTCCAAAATGTTTGATTTGTCGTAATCTCATTGAATTTTCAAGATTTCAATCCATCTAATTTTCAACATTCTATTTCATGAAAAACCCAATTATAATTTTTCTCACCGAAATCTTGGTAACTGGAGGCACTCTCCAACTCACCTTCTCAAATGTTTATAGGTATACCATGCAGATTTACAACACCTCTACAAGGTTTATGTAAATACACAACAACTATACATAATCTTAGTTGTGAAAATGTAGCATGACAAAGCAATTCTATACTAATAAGTGAGGCTTCCGAGGTAGCATATCAAGAAGATGCCAATCCTCCTGCTAATGAGGGAACTCCACCAAATCAATTAATGGGCTTTAGAAAAGTCCCTGTTAGTGCAAGTGACACAGAAGGAGTGCATTTTAGTACTGATGTGTGCAAACATCTGAGTATTGTGGATGGGAGTGGCGTGAAGAATTTTCTTTTGGGTTCTCACCTTCTTCATGCTGGTGATACCAAGTATGCCCTTCGTGTTGAAATTAAATGAATATATGTTTCAAAAAGTGTTAGATCCTAAGTGGACTATCTAAGATCAGAGTGATTTGCAGAGATTTAGAATTTGTAGCCAAACCTCGTGTAATTCTCACATCTCACAAGTGGATTCCACAAATTGAATTCAAACCCTCAAGTGCATCTCAAACCCTCTTGACCCTTGAAAATATAAATGAAAATTCCAGGAGCAACCTTCTTATTTAAAGGACAAGGAAATGGACTTAATGGGTTATTAAAAAGATCAACAAGTTGAATGGTTGCACAAGTCAGGGATCGATTCACAGTTGCAGTGGGATCTAATGGTAGAAGAAATTTCAATCATCTAATAATGAATCTAATGGTGCAAATGGGTACAGAGTTGCAACTGGAGGAGTTGTTCTTGAACTCATATCCCGCACATTTTTTAGGGCCAACTCCAAAGAAAAAATTAGGTATATGATTAATAGGCAGGTCCTAAATTTTGTAAGTTAACAAGGTATAAGTTGATTATACAAGTAAAGCCTTTAATTTTACCTTTTAGATCGCAAAATGGTGCACATAGCTCACACTTGTCATCACTGAGGATTGAAAGTAAGAGGGTCTTCGTAGTATTTTCTATCTAAATATCATGCACATCCATCCTTTAAATAAAAAATAATCATCGTGGATCTTATTATTATAATGGTGCAAGAGTGGTATTAAAAATGCTGCAACTTTTTAAGTCAGAGGGTAACAATATTGGATAAATTAAACAAAGTCTTTCTGTAGAAATCACATGATAGAATTTTTTGGCCGACACGTTGGATACCTTTCATTTCTACATTTTTGACAATTTTCTTTGTAAACATGTTGTAAATACGTCCAGTCCCTAATCTCAATGTCTCTTTGATAACCTAGGAAAAATCCAAAATATGGGTTTAGGTACATGATGTCTCCATTAGGGTTTGACAAAATGTGGACATAAATCGATAAAACAAAATAAGTCACTACTTACATTTTTGGTGAACGAAATTGATTTATACTCATCCCATGGAACACTCTCGTTATTTCTTTTGGTATGTCTAAAAAAATCAAGCACACCTGAAACCCTCCTACCTCTTTAATATACAAATGAAAATTACAAGAGTGACCAACCTATTTAGAGGGAAAGGAAAGGGATTTAATGTCATATTACATAGATCAAGAAGTTGACCAGTTGCACAAATCAAGATTTGGTTGATAGTTGCAGTGGAATCTAATGATAGAAGAACTTGGAATCATGTAACAATGGATTTGATGATGTAAAGTGGAGAAAAGTGGCACCTAAGAGAGTTTTTCTGTTATGGAACCAACTCACAAAGAGATAGAAAATATAGATCAACGCCTTAGAATTCAGCCTCTTCGAGGGGGCAACCTCCTTTACATTACATAAAGGAAAAATTCTTGGATGATGCAAATGACAAGACCTCCTTTCTATATATAGGAGTCTAAGGAGTCATAATATAATCAGAGCCGACATACCAATAATAATGTAAGTGCACAATAATAACAATAATGAGCTTCTATGGGGCACAATAGTAACAATATGTGAACTACATGGGTACAACAATATAATAAGGGGGTTCTACTAATAACAATAAGGGGTTACACTAGTATTATAGGGGCCTAACATGCCCCTCTCCTTCAAAAGGTGTTGTCCTCAATGCTTGAGTAGTTCTTGATGCTTCTATAGAATATTCTTGTCCTCCCATGTGGAATCTTCAGGGGGTAAGTTCTTCCACTTGATGAGATACTGTGAAATTGATCAATTTCATAGCTATCAGGTTCTTGTTTTTGTGACTACTCCAGGTTCCAATATGATTTTTCCTTCCTCTTCGAGTTCTGGCAATATTGTTTGAATTGGGATCTTCTACAACTTTTGAATGAGTGGCCACACTTCTTCGTCCTTCTTCCATTCATCCCTTGCTTCGTTATCCAATTTGGTTGGATAATAGAAATAGCACTAAACAATGTTTCCACATCCTCATCCTTTCTTGAGAGTGCATCTGCAACAAAATTTTGCTTCCCTTTTCTATAGATGATGTCAAAATCATAACCCACTATATTTGTGACCAATTTTTCTATTCTTCTACACATAATATTTGTTCTAGAAAGTATTTAAGACTATCATGATCCAATTTTACCTTGAAGTGTCTTCCCATTCGGTAAGGTTGCCATTTCTTAAGTGCATGTAGTATTTCCAACATTTCCTTCTCATAAATAGCTTGCTTGAGATGTAGCAGTAAAAATACCCAATCACCTACATCAAAACATTTTTCACTACAATGTTGATCTACCTATTGTTTCATTCGATTTTGCACCAAAGTGGCATTATCCTTTAAAAGTTGGAGAACTTGTTATTGATGCTTGATGTGATCTTTCATTGCTTGAAACTTTTTCTTCTTGATATGTCCTTCTATCTTGAGAGTTTGATGAGTGGTAATTTCTTTCAATGCTTTACAAGATATGGTTGGATTCATTTCTTGATGCTCTATGTGATCTTTCACTTCTTGAACATTTTTCTTCTTCATATGTCCTTCTATCTTGATAATTTGAGGAGTGGTATTCCAGCCAATGCATTACAAGATATGGTTGGATTCATTTCTTCTTTCTCGATGTGATCTTTCACTTCTTGAACCTTTTTCTTCTCAATATGTCCTTCTATCTTGAGAGTTTGAGGAGTTGTAATTCTTGCCAATGCTTTATAAGATATGTTCATATTCATTTCTTCTTTCTCTGGGGTTAGTTCTTGTTGTATATACTCTTCTTTTGATGTTTCTTGATCCTTTTCTTCCTCCTCTTCATAATCTATGTAAAATAATTTCTTCTCAGCACCCTTATGACCTTTAGTGCATTTGCTATCACAATTGTAACAAAGCCCTTTTTCTCTTTTCTCTTCCAATTGTTGTGTTGTAACCCTTGTAGGTTGTGTAAGGCTAGGAGAAACAACACTTCCATTATTATAGTTGTGAGTGGTAGACTTCCTTGTTGCCATAATTTTACTTTCCATTATGTAACAAAGCTCTTTTACTCTTTCCAATTGTTGTAGTGTTGCTCTAAAGAAGGTGTTGCTCTTTGTATCCTCATAATGTGCTATCATTTCCTCCGTGAAAACTGATCACATAACAAGTTGTTTATGAGAACAACGCCCTTTATACCATAAAAATTGATCTAGTTCTAAATATGAAGATGCAATACATACATTTTTTAATAGGGGTAGACCATGTAGATCTAAATATTACTCCATCTAAAGTATCCAATTTTCCGGATCCTTGCCATCAAACTTCCTCATATCGCCTTTTCTTGATTTTAAGAGCTCAATCTTGAAATGACCATAACTCTATAATTTCGGTTCTTTGAGTTATCAAATTGTGACCTACAGTAGCCCTCTGTATCCTCTTTCCAATGCCACAAGTCTGATCCAAATTGGATTCTCTGGGGATGCGTTATGCCAAATCTCCCACAGTGGCCTGATTATAGACTAGTTCAGTGGAGCAAACTTGTATGACGTGCCACGAGTCACTGTTTCGACCTTTGTCTCTAAGAAATATATACCAGAAACTAAGGTCCATCCTCTTTCTATACCTTCTTACGAAATTTTAGTGTGATGCTTAGAGAGAAAGTTATGACAATTTTCCCCAGGTCACCTATTTGGAATGTAATTCAGGAGTCTACAAAAAGACCAACTTCCTCAGATCATATCTCCACAAATATAGTGCAGAAAGCTCTGAAATTTGGACCCAAGGTTCAGTGCGATTTCTTCTCAAATGGGTTTGTTTTTGGCTTCTGAAACATCGCAGAAAACAAATTTATTGCGAAAATGCCATGATGACCTATTTAGAGCAACGAAACCCTAGAATCCAAAGCTCTGATACCAAATGTTATGGAACCAGCTCACAAAGAGATAGAAAAGATAGATCGATGCCTTAGAATTCAGCCTCTTCGAGGGGGCATCCTCCTTTACATTACATAAATGAACAATTCTTGGATGATACAAATGACAAGACCTCCTTTGTATATATAGGAGTATAAGGAGTCATAATATAATCAGAGCCGACATACCAATAACAATGTAAGTGCACAATAATAACAATAATGGCCTTCTATGGGGCACAATAGTAACAATATGGGAACTACATGGGTACAACAATATAATAAGGGGGCTATACTAATAACAATAATCAGTTACACTAGTAGTATAGGGGCCTAACATTTTCTCAAAGGGGAACATATTATGACGTAATTATCTATCTCAACCATTCCACTATTAAAATATAGAACCTTCATAACTATAAAGCTACATAGGGATAGAGATATTTTAACCAAATTATAATTTTGGTGAAGGCCTTCGATGAATAATTCTAAAAAATATAATGCCAAATATTCACTGGGTAAATCTATGCAAAGTCACAATTTCATGTGATGAAGGCTCGTCAATATCCATAATTTTCTCCCCGGGTCATGCTCATTACAAGGAAGTCAAATGATTATAAAAGTATTATAATTTTGATTTCCTTAATGTTTTAAATTATATGAATGAAAATGATTGGATTTTAAAATTAGAATATGAAATTTTGTATCAATCCATGTATTAATATATAATTTTGATTTCTTTAATGTTTTAAATGATTTGAATGAAAATGATTAGATTTTAAAATTAGAATATGGAATTTTGTATCAATCCGTGTATTAATATATCTAAGTATACATAATGCTTCATTTTCACAATCATCACCAATTGTGTTGCACCAAAAGTGGCTAGCTCTTTCTCTCTCTCTCTCTCTCTCTCTCTCTCTCTCTATATATATATATATATATATATATATATATTCTTTTAATCTAAAAATAATCTTGGAATCATATCTAGTTTACTCCACAAAATTTTAATATAATTAGACTTTTCTGACATAACCACATAAAACTTTAACATTACTGGATTGTCTTGTCACTTAGTGCCCCTTATGAATGTCATAGATTTGAAACAAACGCACACACACACATAACATTGATTTAGATATAATTAATGACAGTTATGATTAACATTCATTAAAACTAAAAATAGTTTATTGGATCTTAGGAGAAAGGAAAGAAACAATTTGGATTTATTTTAAATCATGTCTTTATGCTTAAAATAATTAATAAAAAAAATCCAATCTCACCATAATTTTGAAGACTTAAAAAGTTAAAAACATCAATATTGTGATAGATAATATCAAATCTAGATCTAATTTAAGTATATCCATGACAATTTAAAATAAAACTCTTTCTGTTTTCAACTTTTCATGTCAAAGAGATGATTGTATCTTAATTTTTTTGTATCTTCTAATTTTTTATTACATCATAAATTGTCCTTCCATCAAACCATATATATCAATAACTTCTAAATTTGCAAGAGAAGCCCTTTGTAAAAGAGTATCAATAACTTCTGAATTGGCAAAAGAAGCCCTTTGTAAAAGTTGTCTACTCTTCGAGCATTATCAAAATAAGTCAACATGTCTTTCTTTAGAAGTTGATCCTAGTTGGAGGGGAAAAAACCATAACAACCCATTTTTCCTTATGGAATTGATCCTAGGTTGAGCGGAAATGAACCATTTCCCCAACCAATCTCACTAAACCCCCAATTTTGAGGGGAAACAAACCATTTTCCAAACCACTCCCATTAAACCCAGAGAATTGTTCTTCTATTTTGGAATAGAGCTTCCCGCATTTTAATTTAATTATTAATAATTATGAGCTGGGTGGTAGGGATTTGACCTCTATGGAATATTCTAGAATAGTCATAGTACTATTCACGTATCAAATGTTGAAATTTTTGTCAAAAGTAGTTAAGTGCTTCTGACCTTTTAATTAAATTGATTAATTAAAAACAAATGTCATATGAACATGATTTATGATTTATTATTTTTTTGGCATGTGGTATTTGTAAGTCATGGCAATGGCCCATGGTATTATAACAAAGCCTATTTAAAATTTTAGAAGCTCCATGGTAAAGTGTGGATAAAATCATGTTTCATATTTTTTTTAAGTATATATGCTTAGTAATAATTTACAATATTTTTATAATTTAGTATTTTATGATTTTTTAAATATTGGCAATGTGAGATGTATCATGAGGTAAGCCTTAAGATGTGTATTGTTGTTTACTAGCCATTTAATTTTAATATTATCAATCTTTTATTGTTCTAAAACATGACCCATTCCTTTATTTGTCAATCATTTAACTATGAATTGGTATCTTTATGTCATTTTTACTTTAAGCGTAGGTGGTTTGAACAAATTTTGAAACACTTATAGAGAATATTTTATCACACATATTGTTTAACTTAATATTGTACATAAAACACTTAATATTAATTATCTTAATGATGAAGAAATAATCATTTTTATAAAGATAAAATAGAATACATGACTTGATAAACAATTTATGAAAATAATATTATATTATTTTATTCATTTGTATTGTGCAAACATATTTGTGTTTTGCAAATGACGATAAAAACCCTAGCAATGGTGGTGGATCTAGTGCAAAGAATCTCCAAGAGTGCCTCTAATACCAAAGAAAATACTTTGGAATCTATTTACATGTCTATAGGAGCTATTGATGCCACAAAAAAATATTCCTAGATCAACACCACTGCACACATGGCTATAATAGTTATCGAAGCGACATAGGAAGAATCCTAGATCAAAACAACTTCACACATAGCTATAGTAGTTGATGACACAAATCTAGAGGACCTTGATATTGTGGCTGAATCTTATGGAAATTTATATCTCCATGCAAATGAAATCAGAGGCTACCGTAGAGTAGCGGGCTGAGGCACCCCTACACTGCTCCTTGCATATATGCTACTCGGCGATCATGTGCCATATTTACCAATTTGTTATCAAATCTTTCACAAACTCTCCTCTAGGTAGTCACTAATAATTAGGTTTTTCTCCTCAGATATGGTTCGAGAACTCACATTTTTATTTAGAGGTTCAAGTGAGTATTCCTTTAGGCATGCAATGCCTTCTTTTCTAATGTAAGTAGTTGGATGCTACTTCTCCTCTTTCAGTTTATAACAATGATAAAGATGCTACTATTTTTATGGTTCTCTATCTATGAAGGGGGATTAGAGGTACGCCTTTCTCCTCTCATACTTTTTCTTATAAAGATGGCATCCATGCTCGACCTCTCTTTCTCCTCCCCTCCCTAAGGGAAATCAGGGCCAAAGGGCTCCAAGACCATTTTTTGTGGAAAAATATGAAGAAGTTCCCTCCCTACAAACATCTCACTCAAATACAGAGGATCTCCATTAGTTGTATTCAGAGGAATTGCTAAGTTGATTTTAATGGATTTTGGCCCCACATGGTCGATGTCTACTAGTGGATCCATTCCATGTGGTCTAAATTTTCTAAGGTTATTTTCTGCTCAAAATTCTTCTTTGTTGTGTTATTTGGGGAATTGAAAGATTATCATAAAGCTTTTTCTAAGCGCCATGTTTTTGGGGAAGTGTTGCACTGTTTTTAACCACTTAGTTCCCATATTTTAACCCTTCTACAGTTGTCATTACCAAGTTTCCAACATAGGTTAAGCTTCATAATAAGCCAACTCACTTTTGACACTACATAATATATCAAAGCATTGGAGACTCTCTGGGTCCTTACCTTACTACTATTGCCTCTCGTGGGTAGCTTGGTGTACACCCCTATGGAAGAATTTGTGTTGAAATTAATATCAATAAAGGTCTTCCAGGAGAAATCAATTTAAAATTCAGCGATTTTCACTAGACCCATGCTCTAGACTATGGGAATACCATTTTTTCATTGCTACTTATGTCATCAAACAAGTCATTTACATAATTCTTCTTCTGTGTTTAATTCTCAACATTAGTGAAAATTCACATTTCCAAGCCTAAAAGTTGGAATCCCTATTGAGGGAAATTCCTCCTCTTTATAGGATAAGGAAGATGAAGAAATTGATGATGAAATCCATTTGGGAGATAAGGTCCAAGACTCAAGGCATCAAACATCTCTAGATGATCATGGTGTCAACCATGCCCTTTTGGCAAGAAAAGAGATATTGACTAGTAATAATCCTCTTGGTATATTGAACGAGATCATGAGTCGGCTTCTTGGGACATTGATCAACAATATCCTTCTGTGCACATTGATAATCTGCATATCACTTTGATCAAACTTCCTTTGGAAGGTTGTGTCAAAGTTTCGAATAAAGGAAGGAAAGAAAGGTCATCTTTAGGATCAACCCCAATTTGGGTGATTCTCTTCTATAGTTATTTGTTATATCCCTTTGGGCCTACTTTGTTATTCTACCATTCATCTCTACTTTGATGGCATTAATATAGGAATGTTGTGCCAGAAAGAGTCATAATGACAAATGATGTAATTTGATTATGTAATTTAATTTTTGTTTGACCAATAAAAATTTTAGACTTTAAAAAAAAGATATTTGACTTTTTATTTAATTCTCAAGTTAGAAAATATAAAATTGTTTCAGTTTACTTGTTCTTTCTTGAGAATTTTTTTTAAAGACTATATTTTAAAATTTTATATAAATACTCATGATGCTCATTTATATTTTTGGGCCAAAAAATCTTGAAAGAAACTGTAAGAAAATTCATAAGTAGACTAATATATTCTTGTAATGAAATTATTATGAATTTATCCACCAATATCATAAAGTCAAAGTCATATTAGTTTGATAAAAAAAAAATGATAAAATTGAATTATTTATATTTTAGAAATATGGCCTAGAATGTATGAAAATCAGTTATGTAAATAGATAATATTAAAAAGATCAATTAAAGAAAAATTAAATCATTCATAAATTTAAAAAATAGGTCTGATATAAACTAGTTCATATTTATTTTCATTTATTGAGTTCCTAGAAATATTAAATATTTTGAGACATTAACATTTTTTCAAGCTTTTCATTAAAAAAATAAGTTGATAGATCCAAAATTAAGATAAATCAAATTAGTTTAATTTTCATTAAAAAATAAGTTGATATATCCAAAATTAAGATAAATCAAATTAATTTAATTTTAAATGTACTATTATATATTTATTTTAAACTCAAATATCAACATGAAATTATATATCTGGAATGAATTTCCAGAAAATTCGATCTTATTACCATTTGTAAATTTGTAAATTTATTTTATCACCATGGCACACCGTACTCAGCCGATCACCATCCACCTCTAACCCTGACTACACAAACATGTTTCTTTGTCACAATAAAAATGTATATATTGTATTTTATTATATATCTGGAATGAATTTCCAGAAAATTCGATCTTATTACCATTTGTAAATTTGTAAATTTATTTTATCACCATGGCACACCGTGCTCAGGCGATCACCATCCACCTCTAACCCTGACTACACAAACATGTTTCTTTGTCACAATAAAAATGTATATATTGTATTTTTACAAATAAAGCTTCCATAAAATTAATACATACCGTACTTGAAGTCAGTCTTTGTAAACGTGTTTGTTCGTCACAAAGAAAATGTATAAATGGATTTACAAGGGTTGATTGGGAGAGTTAACCTTGCGCACCCAAACGTTATAAGAACTTCTAGATCCGTGATCTAAGGAATATTAAACTGAGTAAATGCTACATGTCTCATTTTCCTGACATCAACATTGGTAGGTGCTGACATCATATCTCCTCATCAAGGGACCCAGACCTCTTCATTGCGCTGGGCACTCCTCTCAACACAATATTAAATGGTGTATTTCCTTCAAATTTTGCTTGCAGAGAGAGGCTTTCCATGATGGTGTAACCCTTGGACACGGCTTCCTGCAAGTTGATTAAAGTGCTAGAACAGCCTCCAGAAATGACTGTTAGGTTCTTATATTTCACCGCAAAATCCTTGTGTCATATGAGCCACACATGTTGCACCTATGACAAAACGAATGGAAAGAAACCTTTCTCTTCTTTTCACAATCATTAATAACTCAAAAAAAAATTATCGACCTATCTCACTTACGAGGATGGAGAATTGATGTTACATTATACTTATATATCTTCTTTATATTGGATTATAAAACTCACACAATGAACTAACGTTTATTCACTTTAAAATAAAAATAAAATAAAATAGCCTTTTTCTTATTTTCATCGAAAATTAATTAAATCATAATTAAAATAATAAATTCAAACATTTAAAATCTTCATAATATTATTCGTAGAGAATTCCAATTAGAACATACCAAATATGACAGCGACATACGATTACCGTACATAAACTCACATGCATCTCATTCCATTATTGACATATGATTCTTGTGATTACCCTAGAATGACTAAAACCTTCCAGTGCAACTAGATAGCTCTGCCTGGGCCATAACGCCGCAGTCAGCCATGGACTTTGTCAGTCCTCATGGTGGGCCCGATCAGGTATGGAAATATCCTTCTCTCCATACGCTGGACTGTAGGAAGAGCCCAAGGGGTTCATCATAATCATAATTATAATCAGCTGGTTCTCCAAAACTGGAATTACTGACTGTGAGAAACGCAAGGAAATTTGCTGCTGGCAATGCAAATTGAGGATCTGTTCCTGAGCAGTGGCCAACTGAGCTTGCAAATCACCTACATGCTGCCGCAGCTGGTAAATTGGGCCTGCACAACCATAGATGGGATCCCGCATAAACATCCTCTTTATCAACCATGCTCTTTATCAACATCCTGAAATAAACATATCAATGAAATTCATTTCTTATCATTGATATAGAAATCAATATATATCCAAATAACTCAATTAATTTCCTATTAATATAACTCAAATTGGTGGCAGTAAATAAAAAATCTTCATTATTATCTAAAACAATTTCCTATTAAATGTATTTATAAAGTCATTGATAAAGTAATTGTTAGTTTTTTAAAGCCTATTTTATCTAATATAATTCTAAATAAAAAGTTTGGATTCCAATCAAATTAGTGTTAGTGAATAATTTTTTTTCATTATTATCCAAAACAATTTACTATTAAATGTATTTATAAAGTAATTAATAAAGTAATTGTTAGTTTTTTAAAGTCTATTTTATCTAATACAATTTTAAATAAAAAGTTTGGACTTTTGGAAAGAAGATTCATGAGATTACTTATCCAAAGCCTAGCTTTTCATACTACTGGGTCATGAGTTGTATATCTAGTGCCTCATAAATGGCTCTGCCTCTTCTTTTTCTCATGCATAAAGAGGACTTCATCAAGGGAGCTTATTATCTAGCCTTGACTTCTTGTTGGTTGAAGAAGGATATAGTTGAGAGAGGCCAAGCATAAAGGGGGACATTCTAACTATTGCTATTAGACTAAATATCATGTTTTTTTCGTTGATGACATTTAGGCTCTCCCCCTTTTTGGAGCAGCCATAGGTATGATCATAAATTACTATAAATCAACTTTGTAGTATTTTGTCTCAACAATTCCAAGCTCCTTAGTTTGCAAGAGTATTTCCCACTTACTTTAACCAATGTGAAAGAAATTTTAAAATACTTAGGACGTTTTTTAAAGCCTAATTCATGGAACACGATAATTGCCAAAATGGAAGAAAGGTTAAAAGTATGGAGTCTGCAATGGTTGTCCAGAGTAGGGAGATTAGTTTTCCTTAAGTTTGTTCTTGAAGCCATTAGAGTTTACTAGATGTTGCTTTCTTGGATTCCAAAAGGCATTATGGAAAGGATGAGGAAATTATGTCAACTTTCTTTGGTTATGTTTGTATGATCACTTTGTTTTTCCTTGGGTGAAATGGGACCAGATTACTCTTCCAGTATTTTAAAGCATAATTCCTATAAGACAACAAACTAGAAAGAGATAATTGCCAAAATGGAAAAAAGGGTTAAAAGTATGAGTGTTCAATGGCTGTCAAAGTAGGGAGATTAGTTTTACTTAATTTTCTTCTTGAAACCATTCTAGTTTTATGGGATGTTGCTTTCTTGGATTCGAAAAGGCATTATGGAAAGGATGAGGAAACTATGTAAACTTTCTTTGGTCATGTTTGTATGGTCAATTTGTTCTTCTTTAGGTGAAATAGGACCACATTGCTCTTCCTAAGGCTTGGGAACAATGGGGACTAAACAATTTTCCACTCTCTCAAGATCTCTCCCTGCAAAAGTTGGTTGGAGATTGATCACTACTCAAAGTTTATGAACAAAGGTAGTACACATGAAAAACATTCATGCACTATCCATAGAGAAATGAATATGGAATCCAAATAAGTAGAGTCACAATGCTTCAATCATGTGGAAAGTTATCATTTTGTTCTTTCCATTGATAGAATTTGGTCTTTCCTAGAAAACTTGAAATGGATCCCTCTTAAGAATATGTTTAGACCCATGGTTTGGAGTCAATAATAGTCACATCTTGGTTGTGGGATTGACAACTTATCTACAAGAAAAAGGATCGATCACATTGAATAATGTAGCAGATCTAGTTCAGAATAATATATGGACTCAAATATGATTATGAGATAGACAAATGGGCCTTCCTTAAGATGTACATTTCCCATGGTATGGTTATGTAGAAACTTTAAGTTAGCTCATATTAAGCTAATTAAAAAAGATGATAAATTAGTTTGGTCAATCCAAAAAGTTTTTATTCTTGAAAAAAAATAGTCCCATTTCATCATAGATAAATTATCTAAATATTATCATAAAACTTCCAATAAAAAAATCCAGAAACACCGAATGTTTAAGCTATAGATTTTTAAAATATACTATAGATTTTTAAATAGTTATATATAACAAATTAAAACAACCTTTATATGTTTTTTTTCCTATCAACACTCTCATATATGATTCTACTTTTTGGATTGATTACACCATATTAGTCCTGGATATCTATTCTTGTAATAAAATTAGCTTGGAAAATAAAATTAGGTTATGTGCTGAAGATGAAGATCTCGAAAATATGATTCTACTTTTTGGATTGATTACACCGTAGTAGTCTAGTAGTCCTAGTCCTGGATATCTATTCTTTCAATAAAATTACTCTGGGGAAATAATAAAATTAGGTTATGGGCTCAAAATGAAGATGTTGCCAGCTCCAAATATTCTGTGCACAGTTGCAAACTTCTCAGTATCATTTGATGGGAAGTAAAGAGTCAGCAGACATTTGTCTCCACACCGGCTTCGCAGCGTCCTGCAAGCCCAAGAGGTCCCCACTTTCGCTGTCGGATTGCCTCTTTCATCTGCATCATAAAATGTAGGTTTATGATATGTCAATACTTTGAATATACAATGAAATGATGTAAACGACAAGACAATATCTGATCAGGCGAGGCCTATAATTAATTACTTCGGACATTATTTGTAGGCGCCTTCAGATCCAATAGTGGTCATAATATGGGATGGAATGATGAAGAAAGTGGATTGTAGGCTTCAGATCCCTTAGAGACGTTTGATAGACGTGGAAACCTCGAGCTAGCTTACTTTCCCATGGAATGTGATTTCACCTACCGACGACTAGATATTAAAATGACCGTTATTTTATGTAAAGTTTATGCTTTTCTTTCAACAGAGAGTGACAGGCGAGCCAAGGGATGATTAGTGGGTGCTGGTTTGTTGACCCTTCCCCACCGCCACAAATCTTTTGGAACGAGTATTGGATCTTCCCCTCGCCTTGTATAGCTGGACCACGTGCTTATTCGTTGGAACGAGTATTGGATCTTCCCCTCGCCTTGTATAGCTGGACCACGTGCTTATTCGGCACAGAAGAGCGGATCGGCATTCTCCTCTAAAACTATTTGATACTGCAGATTTATTTAACCAGCAGAGAGTCGTGATATATTAGGAGGTATTGCGTGAACGATGTTACCTGTATTTGGTATCATTGATTGCATTGGCATGTCCCTCTTTTTACCTATCTAATTATCATTTTATAACTTTGATTTATTTTAATGGCCGAACCTGTGTAGTTACTCATTGTTTTTTTTTTAAGACCGCTTTCTATCTAGATATGCACTTTTATTTGGGCATTCTTATATTGGCTGCAGGAGTATAGAGCAAGGTGAACAGTTGATTTTACTCTACATATTGGATGTTTAAAATTGCAACTACGATAAACAAACGTAGGTTTTTAAATAAAATAACCTAGAGTGAGAATATATTTAATAATTATGTTTTTTTTTTAATTCTTAGAATTTAATAAATTAATTATTTGGTAGTTAATTATTGAATTAAAAATGTCTATTGGTTAATTAGAAATGTCTATACTTCACAAATACTGGTATATTTTGGCCATCACCAAACATTAATAATATAAATTTACTTCACTGTATTCAAAATAAATTTGTTGCATTTAGAGGTGCAATGTGTAGTAAGGTATGAGGGAGATTTGTAATTCTTTCAGTGCTCAAATTGACACATGTTTTTTGTTAAATAAAAATAGAACATTATTTAAATGAAAGAAAATATATGCTAAAATAAAAGTAAAAAAGAATATATATGTTTGCTTACTTTTAATTAGACCATTATAAAACAATAAGAATCTCATTTTTGTGTATTCGATATTGAATATGTGGTAAAAATATTTCATTCCCAATCTCAACCATAAATAAATTATTTTGATATTTATGTAAATAACATAATTTTATAACAACTTTAAATAGAGATAAAGTAACTAAAAGTTGAAAAAACTTATATTTTCACTTTATATGTATAATTCTTATATTTTTTCCAACCATTTGAATCTTCATAGCAATTCTATATAAAGATAGAAAGTTGGGAAAAAAATAATGTTGAGCATAACAAATATTCTAAAACATGATAATAATAAGTAATTTATTTTGGTCTCCTAGCCAGGAGAAGATCTGTTAAGTCGTATGTGCGATTGTGCAGGTCACAAGAGTCTCGTCTTAACCGAAAGCCATTCTAGTGGTTATTGTGTAGGTCACAAGAGTCTCGTCTTAACCGAAAGCCATTCTAGTGGTTATAGTGGCACCGGTGGGATTCGACCCTGTGTAATGTGAGTACATCGACCCTGTGTAATGCGAGTACAACACCACTCCTGTTGCAGATTCCACTAGTCAACAAAAAAAAAAAGTAATTTATTTCAATATCAACTTTAGCCAAGTGAAAGCTCAATTGACAATTGGCTTGTTATGAAGTATTCTATAAAATCTATGAGATTCAAAGTTCAAATATGAGGTAGACTAAACTTAATATAAAAATAAAATAAAATATTTTAATGTAGAGCATAATAAAATATTTTAAAACTCTTAAAAAAAATTAAAAGAAAAAAGAAAGGTATTTACTTCTTAAAGAGTAATAAGAGAAAGAAGTGTAATTAATTTAGCTTTTAATATACCATTAATATATAATAATAATAATAATAACAACTCAATGTCTAGAGTTAAGTAATATTAACATGTATTTAAAAACATATTATTAACAATAATTTTTTTAATGTAAACAATGTCGGTCATGTTAAGTAAAATATTTTAATGTCCATGTTAAATAAAATATTTCAATGTTAATTATGTGTATATTATATATGATTTTAAAAAGACTATGTATATTATATATAAAACAATTGAAACAAATTCTTATTATTAAAATATTTCATGTAATGTAAGTATTTTATTTTTTAGTTGATAATTTTTCTTGATATTCGGTAAAGAATTGTTGGAATTGTAAGTTTAAAGTTTTTTTTTTACGCAATCCATGTGCTAAAGGAGATTTTCAAGGGGTTGAATCTATTTATTCATTCCAAAATGAAATTTAAATAACAATTTATAAACCATGGATTTGTTACCAGCAAAGAAAGATGAAAGATGCAAACCTATTTTCAAATTTTACACTTTACAAGAGATTTACACCTATAGTAATATATTATAACAATGCTACTCTAGAAGATTTTATATTATAATTGAAAAAACAATAATAACAAAATTATACTTAAGATTATAATGAATTCATTCTATAAGAATACATAACCAGTTTCTCTTTGATATATTATATATTACAGTATTATCAATGAAATGTAATATATTTTTGAAATGAGAAAATTCAATAAACATATATATATGGTTTTTAAATAGAAGATGTAAGTTTGCATAATAATGATACAGTTATATATATATATATATATATATATATAACCAAATATTTAATTATTTTATGATTAATTATTGAATTAAAAATGTTTATATATTTGATGACAAACGTGTGGTCGGCTAATAAGAAAGGTTTATAATATTAACAAACGAATCTTTGATCGCTGATGACAAATGTCTATATAGTTAACCATTAATTATATTATATTGTTGACGAATAATTATTTGTTAATAAATAAAATTTTAGAGGTTTGATTTGTGAATGTATAATGTCTACACCATTAACAAATAACAATAACAAATAATGATCTCTATGAACATTATCCATACACTATTGATACCAACATACTAATTTTATTATAGTAAATATAAATTAGTATATTTACCACAATATTATTGAAAATGATTTATAATTGAGAAGAGAATGATGTCAAAATTACACTTAAGATTAGAATGATTTTAGTAAATAAGACTAAAAAGCCATTTCGAAAAAGAAAATATTATCACTATGGAATATTACATTATTGTCAATGAAACACAATATATTCTCGTAAATGAAGAAATTTTTTTTATGTAAGGTTATAATAAATGTGTGTATTATGGTTACAAGGTTAAATTATTATTTTGTACATGATCTGGTAAATATTTTGAACATGATTTTTTCAAGATTTTTTTAGATAGATCTATCATCAAAAATACTAACACAATTTTTTTAAGGAAGGGTTTGAAAATGGAATTCATCAAATCTTAAAATGTAGAAGGTGCATTGGTAAGCCCAAAAGGCATGAAAAAAATTTTATAATGACCCTCATGAGTTCTAAATGTTGTTTTTGGAATGTCTTCAGTCTTCATTATGATTTGATGATATCCTAAACGAAGGTCCAACTTGGTGAAGTAAATTTCTCTATGTAATTCATCCAATAATTCATCAATGACAGAAATGGAAAGTTTATCTTTAATAGTAAGCTTGTTGAGCTCCCTATAATCTGAACACATGCACCATGATCCATCCTTCTTGTGTAACAAGAACACTAGAGCAGAGAAAGAACTTCGACTAGGCTTAATTATACCAAACTCTAGCATTTTTGCAACCATATGTTCAATTTCACTTTTTTGGGCATATGGATATCTGTAAGGCTTGATGTTTGGCGGAACACTTCCTAGAATCAAACGAGTATCATGATCATGATCATGAATATGTGGGAGGCCTTCGGGAGTCTCATATACATTGGAATGATTGTCCAAAATGTTTAGGAGATCTAGAGAAATAGATGATTTCGATGTGGGAACCTCTAGTGAACATAATTGTGCAATTATGCCCTGTTGTTCTTTCTTTAGAATCTTTGTCATGTTGTTTGAGTTGATTATCTTTCCTGATTTCCCTACAATACCCCTTAATTCAAATTCCTTTCCTTCCAAAAAAAATTCAAGAAAATTTCTTGAAAATTAAAAGCTATCGTACCCAACAATTGTAGCCATTGGACTCCTAGTACAACATCAACACTACCCATTACAAATGAAAGCATTGAACTATTCATTACATATTCTCTAATGGATAGCTTGATATTATGGCACTTTTCAAAGAAAATTATGGTGCCTTCATTTGAAACCATCACTTGATACTATGGTGTTGGATATAGGAAGCAATTCAATTCCTTGGCTATCTTACAATGAATAAAATTATGGGTACTACCTGAATTAATCAACACTATTACCTTTTTATTATTGATATGTCCTTCTATCGTGAGAGTTTGAAGAGTGGTAAATTCCTACCAATGCATTACAAGATATGGTTAGATTCATTTCTTCTTTATCTAGAGTTGGTTCCTTGTATATATCCTCTTCTTTTAATGTTTCATGTTCCTTTTCTTCCTCCTCTTCACAATCTATATAAAACAATTTATTCTCAACACACTTATGACCTTTAGTGTATTTGCTATCACAATTGTAACAAACCCATTTTTCTCTTTTTTCTTCCAATTTTTTTGGTGTCAACCTTGTAAGTTGTGGAAGGCTAGGGGAAGGAACACTTCCACATTTATAGTTGTGAGTGGTAGGATTCCTTGTTTCCATAATTTTTCTTTCAATTTTCCTTTCCAACCTGAATGCATTCTCCAATGAATGAGGTTCCCAAAGGCGAACCTCATGCTGGATGTTATCCTTTAAAGTCCCTATGAACACATCAATTCTATGCTCCTCTGAAATATGTTTTACCCTTATATTCAATTTTTGGAATTCCTCAATGTGCTCCACCATTGAACCCTTTTGTTTGATATTAATCAATGGGCTAAAGAAGGTGTTTCTTTTTTAATCCTCATAATGTTCTATCATTTCCTCCATAAAAATTGACCAAGTGATAACTTGTTTACGATAGCAAAGCCACCAATACTATACAAACTAATTTCATTCTAAATATAAAGTTGCATTGTGTACCTTTTCTCTGTTTTGCACATTATGTAGATCAAAATGTTGCTCCATCTGTAGTATCCATGTTATGGGATCGTTTCCATCAAACTTCCTCATATCGATTTTTGGAACATGGTGGGTCTTCAATCCAACATTAGATTCTATGGAATCATGATTAACATTTCTTTTGTTCTCATCATGAGTTTCATGTACTACCTTTTCGCCATAAGGAAGCATTTCTTGAAGCAACTTTACCAAACCTCCTTTCAAACCTTCCATGTGTTTCTTCAAATCTTCAATGTTTACTTCTAAACCATCCATATTATATTCGACAACATAAATAATAGTTTCCACACCATTCATATTAGCTTCCATGCCTTTATTTAAACCATCCATCTTAACTTATGTTACTTTTCATGAGAGTGAAATTTGTTACACTTAGTCTCGTAATTTTGATATATCATGTTGCATTTCTTCCTCTTCTTCATGAGTCATGGTATAAATTTCAAATTTCTTACTAGGTATTTCCATTTTATTTATTTGAGGGTATTTCTTCCTCTTCTCCATGAGTCATGGTATAAATTTCAAATTTCTTACTAGGTATTTCCATTTTATTTATTTGAGGTATCAATTAATGATAATCATTCTTCACTATGCCCTTTGAATTACTTCAAACTAATTTTTCAAATGAAACTTATGCAAAATTTTAAAAAAACTACACATGTTTTTTTCGCTTTGTAGGAGTTTGATATTGAATCTATTGTATCTATGTAATTTAGGATCTACAAGGTCTTAAATTTCATCCTATGGTAGCCCTCTAAGTTCTCTTTCCAACTCCACAAGTCTAATCAAGATTGGATTCTCCAAGAAAGATTTATTCCAAATATCCCATGATGGCCGGATTATAGACTGGTTGAGTAGAGTGAACTTGTACAAAGTGTCATGTGTCACTATTTTGACCTTAAGACCTAGAAACAATATATAGAAAACTATAGTATGTCCTATTTTTGTAATGTTTTATGAAATTTAAATCTGATTCTCAGAGAGAACGTTGACGATTTTCCCTAGGTCACATGTTTGAGATATAATTCGGGATCCAGAAAAACCCTAACATCCTTGACTCATGTCGCCGAAACTATAGCGAGGAAAGATTGGAAATTTGGACTCGAGGTTCATCAAGATTTCGAATCAAATGGGTTTTAATTTCAGCTTCTAAAACTTCATAAAAAAAATTATAGTGAAAATGCCATGGTGACCTGTTTGAAGCAATGAAACCCTAGAATCCAAAGCTTTGATATCAAATGTTATGCAACGAGCGCACAAAACAGAAGAAAAGATAGATTAATGACTTCAAAATCAACCTCTTCAAGGGGGAAAACTCATTTACATTACACAAATGAACAATTCTTGGATGATACAAATGACATGACATCCTTTCTATAAATAGTCATATAAGGGGTCCCAATACAATCATAGACTACATAGCAATAATATTGTAGGGGCACAACAATAATAATAGTGGGCTTATATGGGGCACAATAATAACAACACGGGGACTATATTGGCACAATAATACGATAAGGGGGTTGCACTAATAACAATAAGGGGTTACACCAGTAGTATAGGGACCTAACAATGTATTTACATTTAGTGATAGAAATGATTCATATTATGATCATGTGGATGGATTGATGAATCTTGGCTTGATATTACTTGGGTGTGAGATCTACTTCGTACTTGGATTAAGGAGTTTGATAGTGATATATATATATATATATATATATATATATATATATATATATATATATATATATATATATATATATATATAGAGAGAGAGAGAGAGAGAGAGAGAGAGAGAGAGAGAGAGAGAGATAGCTTTGATATTAGTTTGGTTTGGTATTTAAAGCTTGATAAGAATACTTGGTTGATTTGATTACACAACATTCATTTCTTTGAGGCTGAGAATATTGGTTTGGTTAGTATTACATTTTTATATTGAAGGAAGCATTATGTGGTTTGAAGCAAGCTCCCCAAGTCATGTATTCCTTTGAATTTGGTTTTATGTGTTGAAAATATATTCTTCACAAGTACTAAGCCCCTTATGATCAATTCTTAGAAGGAGATGACCTCTGAGTTCAAGATGAAAAATATTGGTTTGTGATATACTTCCGGAAATAAGAGACTGCATGGATACACCAATGATGATTGGGTTGGAAAAAAGATAATTTTGTTAAGGAATCTCTTTGGAGAGTTGTTTGGGAGAGTTATAGATATGAAACTAATATATTATGACAACAAGAATAGGATCCAATATGCATATATATCATATATAGCTGAGACTGAGATATATTCATGTGTTGAGATAGTGTTGTTATACGAGATAAGCTTAGGCTCGTAGTTGTTGCTTCCATGAGAGGGAGAAATTATCACTAAGGTATCCTTTTTATGACATATATTTTATCTAACATAATTTTTGAAATGATGTTGTGCATGAACAAGAAAATAAAGAATTTCTTCTCTTGGTAATGTATGAGGTTGTTTTTCTTTAGAGAGAACAACATGGATTGATGGATATGACCCTCTTGCGTAAGGGTCTGAGCTGATCGAGGAAATTGAGCTATCTCTTCTCCCCTTGTCTAAGCTCCCAGGGTAAGTAATTGAGCCAAAGAGCTCCTCGGGTTGAGGGAACTTGTGGACTACAGTGTGTGTCTGATCCTTACCTCACCGTAAGTGTGTATCTCTACCTGCGGAGTATACCTCAGTTGGAATCTATCTTTCCCACCCATCTGACTAATGGGTGTTGGATACTTGAGTTAGGCACGATCCTTACCATTTATGGTAAGCGGAATCCCACTCAGGCAAGAGATTCAGGTGTTCTACCACTTGAATCTTTAGCGTCTTGATGGGAATATCAATATACAATAGGATAATTGAAATCATTACCTCACAGTAAGTTGTATCCTGCCTATTTTCCTTAGATAGTGGGTTGAGATGGGCTCCCCTATGATGTGGCTTGAGTTGGAACTCCCCGATGACAATGTTTCCTAGGTTGTACCATTGGTCTCTCCACTCGCAAAGTTTCATGAGTTATAGCATTGGGATCCTTGCTACAAAGTTTCCCATGTTATAACATTGGGATCCACATTGGAAGAGTTTCTTAGGTTGTAGCATCGTGTTCCCCGCTAACATATTTTTGCAAGTTGTAGCATTGGGCTCCCCACTAATGGATAGACGATCCTAGTTTGAACCCCCCTTCGATGTCATATTCTTCTTCTTTTAGGTATGAGAGTGTTCAAAATATGAGTAGATATAGAAATAAATGAGCAGAGATAAGTGGAGATGAGTAGAGATGAGATAAGATGAGCAGTGACAAGATTTGTTGACAAGATACTTGTGATGGGACATATGTTGTAGTCTATAATTTCACCCTAGTTGAGAGGGAGTGTTAATTTGGCAGCTCAGGGAAATATTCCCTCCTGTGGAAATTTTTCCTCATCAAGAAAGGCCCCTCCTAGACGTTGGAAGAATTTAATTTGGTTAAGGAAAAATAAATTTTTAATATGGAACCCCACATGTGCACAAAAACACAGGTCAACCCAAATGAAAAATTTGACACCCTTTGATGGCTATAAATACAAGTCAAATGACCCTCATTTCGACATCATCATCAATCATTTTCTTCTTCTCTCCTCATTGGTTTGGCTTGCATATGTTTGAAGTTGGTTCACACATATTGGTTCATACTAGTCTGAAATCGTAGGGTCTAAAACTCACACATGTGAATTAGGGTTTTGGTATATATTCACTATTATTGAGCATTGCGAAACAATGTGGCTTAGGAAATTTCTTCTTGCACTTGGAGTAATGAAGAAGATTCTTACTCTTATCTACTTGTTGGGTTGTGTTATATTCTTTCCATGACTAGCCCACGTAGTTAACCAGGGGGTTAGAGGGGGAGCGGAGCCCCCACCTTCGTTGCACTGATTGCATAGCGGGGGGGTCACAGGAGGTTTGAGGGGTGCAGGTAACACCACTCTATGGGGTTTGGGGCAGTGCCCCAGAAAATTTATGTTTTGGAACCTATGTTAGGGTTGGCGGACCCACCTATGGTTTTGTGCATGATTTCTGAACATGTTTTTGGACGCGATGGTTTTTGGTCCATGGTTTTGGACACGATGGTTTTCGGTCCATGGTATTGGATGCTTTGGCATGTATAAATATGTATTGTAACATTGAAAGGAACATAATGAAAAATCAAGCTAGTAGTCCTAGTTTTGGGATCCAGGGGAAAATCTCTGTGTATATGTGTTTTATGTGTTATGGTCTCGCATTATCTATTTTTTGTGTTTTAGAATTCATATGCAGGTAATTTCTGTATGGGGTTAAAACCTACATTTGGTATCAGAGCTATTTTGGCTTCAAGGGGATTCCTTTGTTGCTGAGGGGTTTCGCTCGGGCCTGTGGTAGACTCTGTTCAGTGGGAGATCTACGGGATCGATTCTAGTGGTGAAAGAAGATGGCGAGCAGTGGAAAGATAGAGATCGATAAATTTAATGGTCAGAGTTTTGAGTTATGGAAACTCAAGATGGAGGATCTGTTGGTGGATAAAGATGAGTGGATCACGGTAGATCTAGGTACTAAACCAACAGGAGTGTCTAATGAAGAATGGAAGAAGTTGGATCGGAAGGCAAAGAGAACAATATGAATGTGCATCTCAGATTCAGTATTGCTAAATGTATCAGGGGAAGCTACGGTGAAGGCTTTGTGGGACAAGTTAGGGACTCTGTACCAATCTAAGTCTCTGGTGAATAAACTGTTCGACACTCGATGACAGAGCATCTGAATGCATTTAATAGTGTGGTAAGTCAGTTATTATCTGTTGATATTAAAATTTCATATGAAGATAAGTGCATCAGTTTGTTGTGTTCTCTACTAGATTCGTGGGATAGTCTTGTTATTGCAATTGGTAGCAATGCAACTTCCTTGCAATTTGATAAAATAGTCTCATCGTTGTGTGTAGTTTTCTTCTCGAGTTCTCGCATCCATAAATTTTTGAATTGATATTTCGAGCCATCCACCGTGGCTCATCATTAGGATAGATCATTAATTGTTTAAGATAGATCTCATTGATATGAATAAATAGAGTTAAGAGATGTAAAGGGAATGGAAACCGACCCTGTCATAATTGTTTTATAATATTTGTATTTAATTTAATTATATAATAATAAAAATAGAATGATTTAAATTGAAACATTTAATTATGTAATAAGAATTTTAATTATTTTCAATTTAATTGAGAATAAAAATAAAAATAAATTTCTATTTATTTTATTTGTAGCTAATTATTTTATATTTGTTTTTATTTTATTTTATTTTACAATATAATTAATTTTATTTTGCTTTTGTTCTTAGTTTAGAATAAATTAATTAGATTGATTTTAATAATAATCTTATTAGTGTTAATTAATACTGATTATTAATATTAGTGCTAGAAACAACACTAATATTATTAATTAGTATTAATTAACACTAATAAGATTATTATTAAAATCAATCTAATTAATTTATTCTAAAGTAAGAACAAAACCAAAATAAAATTAACTATAAAATAAAATAAAATAAAAACAAATATAAAATAATTAGCTACAAATAAAAATAAATAAAAATTTATTTTTATTTTTATTCTCAATTAAAATTCTTATTATATAATTAAATGTTTCAATTTAAATCATTATATTTTTATTATTATATAATTAAATTAAATCCAAATATTATAAAACAATTATGACAGGGTCAGCTTCCATTTCCTTTACATCTCTTAACTCTATTTATTCATATCAATGAGATCTATCTTACACAATTAATGATCTATCCTAATGATGAGCCACGGTGGATGGCTCGAAACGTCGATTCAAACAATTATGGATGTGATAACTCTAGAAGAAAACTACACACAAAGCACTAATCACAGAAGCCTCAAAACAATAGTCTCATCCTTACTCACGAAGGAGATGAGACGGAAAAGTATGGAGAGCCAGAATGGTGATGCCTTGTCTGTACGAGGACGGTCCAAGAACAGAAACAAAAATAAGTCATCAAGTGGGAGATCTAAATCTAGAGGGAGATCTAAATCTCCAGGAAAACCTATAAAGGTGGTGTGCTGGAAATGCGAAAATGAAGGGCACTACAAAAGGGACTATAAATATAAAGCTCATAACAACAGAAAGGGATCTGATGATGCTTCTTCTGCAAAGGCGAAAACCACCTCAGATGAAGGTGGAGATGTGTACTTGGCTTCTTCAAGTACACTTGTAGATCATGAGGCATGGTTGATTGACTCAGGTGCATCTTTTCACTTCACTCCCCATAGAGAGTGGTTCTGCGAGTATGATAAATGCGATGGTGGTGATGTCTTCTTAAGGGATGATAGGAAGGCTAAAATCATTGGTCATGGAAAAGTAAAGTTGAAGTTGCAAGGTGGAAGGGTTAGAACACTTCCGGGTGTTCTGCATATTCCTGCATTGGCGAGAAATCTGATTTCTATGAGCAAGATGAATGATGCAGGTGTAAAAACCGTGTTCGAGAAGGATACCTGCAAGATGGTTCGAGGAGCACTGGTATTGATGAGGGGAGTTTGGATTGGAACTCTATACACGCTACAAGGTAGCATTGTTGTTGATGGGTGAAACAGTTTCGTGGTTCCCGGAAGTGGAGTAGTAAATCTAGTGGTCTCTGGAGAGAAGATCATGCTATGGCATCAAAGGCTTGGACATATTGGAGAAAAGGGCCTTCAAATACTTCATGGTAAAGGTACAATAGAGGGTATGAGTAATAACTCTCTAGATTTTGATTTCTGTGAAAATTGTGTATATGGGAAGCAGAATCGGGTGAGCTTCCCCTCTAGTGGTAAGAGGGAAAAACAGATATTAGAGCTTATGCACAGTGATGTGTTTGGACCTGTGAAGGTTCCATCACTAGGTAAGTCTATGTACTATGTATCATTTATAGATGACTTCTCAAGGAATACATGGATATATTTCCTTAAGAAGAAATCTAAAGTCTTTGACAGGTTTGAAGAATGTAAGGCTCTAGTGGAAAACTAGACAGAGAAGAAGAAAAAGGTTTTAAGGATAGATAACGGTGGAGAGTCTTGCAGTAAGGAATTTGAAGAATTCTGTAAGAAGTGTGGTATAGCACGACAGAAGACTACTCCATATACACCTCAGCAAAATGGAGTTGTAAAAAGAATGAACAAGACGTTGATGGAAAGGGCAAGAAGCATGCTCAATGGTGCTAGGTGAGGACAGGAATTCTGGGCAAAGACAGTGGAGATAGCATGTTACCTGGTCAATAGATCACCTTCATCAGTGTTGGAGGATAAGATTCCACAAGATGTATGGACTAGTAAGATGTATGTGATGCATATGTGCATGTTCCAAAGGAGAAACAAACCAAGTTGGATAGTAAATCTGAAAAGTGCATATTTATTGTGTATAAGGATGGTTTAAAGGGTTATAATCTTTGGAACCCAGTAACAACAAAGGTTGTGTACAACTGAGATGTGGTGTTCAGAGAGGTGAAATATGTTATTAAACATGAAGTCCAACCAAAGGAACCTGAGATGATAGAATTTGAGCTAAGGAGGAAGAATCAGACTCTACATCAGAGGAGGAATCAGAAGATGAAGAGCCAATAACTCCGAGTGTGAGAATATCAGCTCGAGAAAGAACGCAGCCAGAAAGGTATAGTCCATATGCTTTCTACTCAAATTTTGTTTTATCTATTACTAATGATGATCCCATAATTGTGAAGGAAGCAGTAGATTCAGAGGATGGAAAACTCTGGAAAGAGGCCATGGTTGATGAAATGGCATATTTTCACAAAAATGAGGCTTGGGATCCAGTGGTGTTGCCGGCTGAAAGGAAACTCATTGGCAGCAAATGGGTGTTCAAGAAGAAGACAAATGTAGAAGGAAAGGTGGAGAAATACAAAGCTTGGTTGGTAGCAAAAGGTTATTCCCAGGTGTCGTGAATTGATTTTGGTGATATTTTTTCTCTTGTTGCCAAGGTAACTTCTATTAGATTACTTTTATCTGTTGTTGTTGCTTTTGATTTTGAGGTAGAAAAAATGGATGTGAAGACAAAATTTCTTCACGGGGATCTAGAAGAGGAGATCTACATGAAGCAACCTGAAGGCTTTGCGGTGAAGGGTAAGAAAGAATTGGTATGCAAGTTAAATAAGTCTTTGTATGGGTTAAAACAATCACCAAGGATGTGGTATAAAAAATTTGATACATTTATACGGGGACTTGGCTTCACAAGAAGCAAAGCAGATCACTGTGTGTATTTTAAATTAATTGATGACCGTGTTATTTATCTGGTCTTTTATGTGTATGATATGTTGCTGGTTGGAAATGACAAAAAAATTATCTAATATTTGAAGACCCAATTGTCCTCCAAATTTGACATGAAAGATCTTGGTGCCAAAAACTATATTTTGGGCATGGAAATTAAAAGAGATCAGGAAAAAAGGAAGCTCTGGCTAAACCAGAGGAAGTATGTTGAGACAATACTGCAGAGGTTTAATATGCAGGATAGTAAACCGATGAAGGTTCCTATTCCTATAGGTGTAAAATTATCTGTGAACAGTGTCCGAAGCCACAAGAAGAGGAAGAGGATATTTCCCGTGTTCCATATGCAAGTGTAGTCGGTAGCCTGATGTATGCAATGTTCTGTACTAGACCAAACATTACACATGCAGTGGGAGTATTGAGCAAGTTTATGTCAAACCAGGGAAGGAGCATTGGATAGCAGTGAAGTGGGTTTTTAGGTATTTGCATGGCACTATTGATTATGGTTTGTGCTACCAAGGAAGACCAGGATTGGACAGAGTTTTGGATATCCATGGCTTTGTTGATGCAGACTGGGCTAGAGATTTGGATCAGAGAAGATCCACAAGTGGGTATGTGCTTAACCTATTTGGAGGTGCAATTAGTTGGATGAGTAAGAAACAATTTGTGGTGGAATTATCAAATACAAAGGAAGAATACATGGCATTCACTCATGCAAGCAAGGAAGCAGTTTGGTTGCAGAGATTGTGTTCAAGTATGGGGTTAGTACAGGCAGCTATAAGGATAAACTTTGACAGCCAAAGTGCAATTTTCTTAGCAAAGAACCTTGCATATCATTCAAAGACAAAGCACATTGATGTTTAGTATCACTTTGTGAGGGATATGATAGAAGACAAAAAGGTGTTGTCGGTAAAGGTGGACACTTTGAAGAATATTGTAGATGAATTGACAAAATCTGTGAGCTCTGAGAAGTTCTCTTGGTGTAGAGAAACAATGGGCATTGTAGGGCTGGAAAGATGACTAAGCTCTCTTGTGGCCTCCTGTGGAAAGAAAACAACAAGTGGGAGAATGCTGGGTTGTGTTATATTCTTTCCACAACTAGCCCACATAGTTAACCGGGGGATTAGAGGGGGGGCGGAGTCCCCCCCTTTGCTACACCGATTGCGTAGCGGGGGGGTCATAGGGGGTTTGAGGGGTGCAGGTAACCCCACTCTATGGGGTCCAGGGAAATGCCTCAGAAAATTTTGGTTTTGGAACCTATGATAGGTTGGGCGGACCCACCTATGGTTTTGTGCATGATTTTCACACTTGTCTTTGGATGTGATGGTTTTCGAACCATGGTTTTGGACGCGATGGTTTTTTGTCCATGGTATTGGATGCTTTGACATGTATAAATATGTATTGTGGTAGACCCAATTTTGGGATCCAAGGGAAAATCTTTGTGTATATGTGTTTTATGTGTTATGCTCTCGCATTGTCTATTTTCGGTGTTTTAGAATTCATATGCAGGTAATTGAAGGAGAGTCTTACTCTTATCTACTATGATAATGTGTCTTATGCTAAGTTAATAATCCTATGTTCCATGACAAACCAAAACACATTGAAACAAGGCATCATTTTATTAGTAATCTCATTAGTGGGATTGATATGGAAAATTGTTATACTAAAGACGACTTAGCTGACATTTTCATAAAGGCACATGCTTAAACAAAATTTTAAAATTTTAGTTCTAGAGTTTTTTTACATGTACATACAACTATTCTCAAGAGGGAGTGTCAAAATAGTGAGGTTATTGTTACGTTTAGTTGCCTTAGAAAGTTTGGTTTTTTATTTTGGAAAATAAATATGTTTCTAGAAGGTTTGAGTTTTTTATGAGATATCCACTTTTGTTAGGATATTGTTATTATCCTATGTTATATTTTCCTTAACTGGGTCAAAATTTTATTGTATTTATTTCAGTTCTAGTTGAATTGAATGTTTAACAATTCTTTTGTGTGTGTATTTTTTTCCTTCTATAATTCATGAGGTTTATTTTCTTTTGTAAATTCTATGTTTAACTTTTCAGTTGGAGAGTAAATAGTTGTTGGGGAAATTTCTATTCTTCATCACATGAATAAATCATTTTCCCATTAGGGCTATGTTAAAGCCTCAACAACTCCCCTTAATTTTTGAAAACATAAAGGGGCCCCCATATAAAAGTTTGAAAATATTCCATCTATTTGCATTTGATTTTGTTTGCTTTTATGATTTATTCTTTATGTTTCATAATTTCCCATTTTTGAGGTTTCCATATTCTTCTATTATTTAAGGGATTTCCATTGATATAAAATTTACCTCATTTTGAGTTCTAGATGAAAAGTCATGGCCCTCTGAATTTTTACATTATTATAATTTTTTGATGACGTGGAATACTGACATGGAAGGCAACATGGAAACTAACATGGATGATGAAGTTGCAGGTGCTCTTGTTATGTTGATTAAGGAGATGACGTGTCTCATAGATGTATATGGAAAATCATCATAAGGAATGAGCTAACATAGTTGTTAATGTGACAGATGATGTGGATAGATCCAATTTTAATTTTTAATTTAATTTATTTTTATTTTTATTTTGTTTAATTCTTATTTTATTTGATTTTATTAATAATTATTTGATCGGATAAAACTCTTCAAACAAAGCTTCAGCTTCACCTCATCACCTCATCGAGCTCACTCATTTACCTTATCCGATGATTATTTTTGGTGATTGTTTTTATTTTGTTATTTATTTTTTTATCTACCTCACCTGATGTGGTGATAACATAAATAAATTGGAAGAGCAAACATGGTGCACAAATTATTCACAAATAAATTCATATGTTACTCACAAATCCAAATTACAAGCCACAAATAGTTCTCATGAGATCCAACAAATTCCAAACAAAGAGAATATTGTTGAGAAAATATCTCAACAAAACTCCATCAACCAACAACCCAATCCTACCTATATACTAATGTAATCATTATTCCAATTGACCCCTTTAATGCTTACATTACATCATTACAAATATTAATAAAAAAATGGAAAATTACAATTCTCGTGTCACATCTGTCTAACTGGTCTTTCTCAGAACTTATCTCCACCCTAAAGTCTCCCCTTTTTACCACAATGTTTGAGTTTCCCATTTAACTCATTTAAGACATAATCGTCTCTAATCATCTTCGATGAACTTTGTATGATTGATGCTTCTCCATATCCCAAAGGAAAATCTCGATAATAGAATGTATACAGCAATCAATTATGTAACTGACCTTTCTACACACATGGATACCATAACATAACTCGTAACTAATTTTCTTGAAGCCCGAAGCACAACAATATGAATCAGTATATAACAGATTCACACAATTAACTTAGTAATGCATTCTCTTGGCACCGAAGAATGAAGAGAACCACTAATTTAATTATATTAATTGTTTGATTAATTGGTTCTGCACTTCTTACAAATATACTTAAAAAAAAAAAAAAAAACCATTGAAACAGCCACCTCTTGACAACAATACCAATAACTACTTTCCTTTACACCAGCTTTCATTACCGGTTTTATTTATGTGATTGTTAACATAAGATGTAATCATGCACAGATGGTTTATAAAAAGGTAATATGATTTCCGGTAGCGATCCTCCTTGGCTGAGTCAATTCCATCAACTTTAAGGATGCACTTCTTCAATTTGTCTCTCGTGAAATAACATCGCAATTCTGGAAGGGCCAGATTCATAGATTTTCGCTCCTGGTGGAATAACATTTGTAGGTGCTTATACATATGGTGGCCTGGGTGCAGGCAATAGAGACAAGCGGCTGAAACCTGATATAATTTCTTCTAACTCTGGCTGAATTTCTCCTTCTGTTTCAACTAGTATATTAGTCATCTATTTTTAGACTGACTGCTTCATGAGTTTTTCCCTATGATCACCCCAACCCTTGTTATTGGGCACAAATCATACCATAGGCCTGTTTTCCTCCTTCGAGACTAAAATTCCATAGGAGTTATAGTAATACACTATCGTTGCCTTAAAATGAGGAAATTGCGTTTTAACACAAAATACACAGTCGGCGAGCTTATGTTCCAAAGGAACGGAATAACACTATCGGCGCTTTTGAAACCACTATAGTGTTAATTCCTAAGAATTACACTATCGGTGCAAGATAACACTATGGACGGTACTATCGGCCCTTCCAATGTTCCTTTCTTTAATGCGATAACACGTAGTGTTATCAGAGATCGCAATCAATGACTCCAATGTTCCCAATGCTAGGCTCCTCTCGCTCTGATCTTGCGATGCGATCAGCTTTGCGGACCCGACAACTTATTCACCTTGCTCTATAACATTTCGGATCCAAGCTATCAGAGTTTCAGACTTCAGCGGTTCCAGAGGTCCTTCCCTCTCCACTTGTGGTTTTACAATGTGATAATGGTTCTGAACCGACATGAGTATGAACCAAATTTAATAAAATATCAGGTCCATAACTTCGTTTAGCTAAGTAATTTCATAGTTTTCCTGTGTAAAATAGAGTTTCCGCTTGGAAGCTCAAAAATGGTTATAATGGAAACAAGGCATTCCAATATAAGGGAAAAACATGTTAATAAGCTTAAAGCCAATATTAATAGGAAGAACTACTCCAAATCATCATTAACAAGGTTCAGAAGTAAAGAACCACAACCAAATATACATACAAATTCCAGTTGACAGAGAACCATAAAATCAGATGCACAGAGAGTGTTTCGAAGACGACAATGTCTCTGGGATCAACTAACTCAAAGAAGTCTCGTTATTTCCTTTTTAAAATAATAGATAAAGCCCTCTCGGTCCTTGTCCTTTACAAAAGCATGCCAATTACATAGAGTGATTAAAGCAATTATCCATAAAGCTTACTGCAGCTTATCCATAAAGATATTATTACAACTTGATCTTATTCTTAAATTTTATCCTTATCCTAAGCTAGAAAACCATGGAAATTGATGGCTAAAGGACCCCACTCCTTTGCTTGTAGATTTTTTATTTATTTTTGGAATAAGTTTAAAAAAAATACCCCAAGTCGCATGCTCCTGCATCAGACTCCTGAGGACAAAATCATTCATGGGCTCCTATCCATGAGCTCATCTACAAAACTGCCCAGTTTCTGTAGTATGTTTTCTGTAACCCAGGTAGCTTTAGCGATTAGCTGATCCTTCCATTTTACCAAATACTTGAAGTACTCTCGTCCTCTTGTTTTCTTAAACACCTTCTTGTCCAGAATTCTTTCTGGCTACATTTCCTTTGCTGTGGGTAACTGTTTTACCCAGTCAATCTCATGGGTCTCTTGATCCTTTTCTGTATGATTCATAGTTTCACCTTCATACTTGTATAGGTCAGCAACATTGAAAATTGGTGATATTCTAACATCAGGGGGTAACTCAATCTCATAGGCATTTGAAGAAAATTTCCTTAATACTCTGCACAGTCCAATTTTCTTGAACTTCAATTTGTTATACTCCCTCTTTCGAAACCTCTCCTTTCTAAGGTGTGCTAAAACCATATCTCCAACTTCAAAGTTCACCTCTCTTCTTCTCATGTTTTCTCTAGTTTTGTACTTGATGTTACTATCCTGCAACTATTGTTTTACTTGTTCATGTATTACTTGCATTTCTGAAGGAAAATCTTCTCCCTCTACGCTTCTCATCTCATCTTTTCCCAAGTTTCTTAACTCAGTTACTCCTCTTGGATGCATTCCATAAACAATATGGAATGGAATATGTCCTGTACTTCTGTTAGGTGAGTCATTATATTCATATTCAGCTTGTGCCAACACTTGATCCCATTACTTTGGATGTTCTACAGTAAAGCTCCTTATAAGATTGCCCAAAATCCTATTCAAAACTTCAGTTTTTCCATCAGTTTGTGCATGATAGGTAGAGCTAAAACTTAGTTTAGTTCCCAAATTCTTCCATAATGTCCTCCAGAAATGTCCAACAAATTTGGAATCCCTGTCTGAGACAATACTCTTAGGTAATCCATGCAATCTTACAACCTCCTTAAAAAAAAAATTAACAATGTGAGAAGCATCACTAGTTTTATAACATGGAATAAAGTGTGCCATTTTTGAAAATCTGTCCACTACAACAAAAATTTAATCATTACCTCTTTGAGTCTTTGGTAAGCCCAAAATAAAATCCATACTTACCATATCCCAAGGCCTATCTGGAATTGGTAATGGGATATACAAACCAGTATTTTGGCTCCTTCCCTTTGCATATTAACAAACTTTGCAAGTTTTCACATACTTCTCCATTTTAGATTTCATTTTTTGGCTAGAAATAAAATCTATTTAACTACTAATAAGTCTTCTCTACACAAAAATGTCCTACAAGTCCTCCACTTGTTTCTCTTTGATTAAGTTCTCCCTCATAGAACAGTTTGGTATGCATAGTTGATTTCTCTTAAACAACAGTCCATCTTGTAAGAAGTAATCCAACCATTTACTCTTATCCACCAAAATAGGAATTTTACAAGCTTCAAATGCCTCATTAAAATCTAGATCTGTTCCATACAATTCTTTAAAAAAATGAAAACCCAACACTTGGATTTGACTCTCTTGAAATAATATACTTCTCCTACTTAAGGCATCTGCAACTTTATTTGATTGGCCATTTATATGTTTCAAGACAAAATGGAAACCTTGAAAATACTCTACCCATTTAGCATGTTTCTCGCTAAGCTTTGGCTACTGCATAATACACTGTAGTGCACGGTTATCTGAATAAAGTATGAACTCCTTTGACATTATATAATGCATCCATTTCTTGACTGCACACCTGCATATAACTCCTTATCATAAGAAGAATACTTCTTCTTTGAATCATTTAGCTTTTCACTAAAATAAGTTATAGGTCTATCTTCCTGATTTAATACACCTCCAATAGCTTCTCCGCTGGCATCACACTTCACTTGGAAAGGTTTACTAAAATCAGGTAGAACCAAAATAGGCATTTCAGTGATCTTCTTCTTTAATCGCTGAAAAAAATTTCTACTTCAGCAGTCCATCTAAATGGTTGTTTATCTTTATTTATGGTCTCAATAATAGAAGCATTGATCTTACTAAAATTCTTTATAAATTGCCTATAAAAACTAGCAAGACCATGAAAACTTCTTACCTCAAAAACACTTTTAGATAAAGGCTAATCCATGATTGCCTTGATATTCTCTAGATCCATCTTCAGCCCTTCAGCAAAAATAACAAAACCCAAGTACACTAGCTCTTCTTTCATGAATGAACACTTCCTCAAATTCAGCAATAATTTTTCCTATTGTAGCCTTTGTAAGACATAATTCGGATGTCTTATGTGATCATCCTTAGGTCTGTTGTAAACTAATATATCATCTAGATAAACTATTACAAATTTACCAATAAATTATTTAAAAACTTCATTCACGAGTCTCATAAACGTACTTGGTGCATTAGACAACCCAAAGAGGTATTACTCTTCACTCATACAATCCCTCATTTGTCTTAAAGGCAGTTTTCCACTCATCCCCTTCTTTTATCATTATCTACTGATATCCACTTTTAAGATCTAGTTTTGAAAAATACTTTGCTCCACTCAAGCAATCCTATAAATCTTCAATTCTAGGTAAAGAAAATTTGTACCTGATTGTGATTTTATTGATGGCTCTTGAATTTGTACACATTCTCCAGCCCCCATCTTTCTTTGGCCTCAATATTGTTGGTACTGCATAAGGACTCAAGCTTTCTCTGATCAGCCCTTTGTCAAGCAATTCTTACACCTGCTTCCTAACTTCTTCATTTTCTGTAAGAGTCATTCTGTAAGCTGCTTTGTTAGGTAGACTTGCTTTAGGAATCAAAGCTATATGAGGGCTAATTCTTCTAATGGGTGGTAACTCATTGGGAAAATCATCGACAATAATATCACAATAGTTCTCCAACATTTCTTGAATTTCAATGGGTAAATCAGAAACTTTAGTAGAAACAATTATTACCTTGGGCTTGCAAATTACAACAAAATTTACGTCATTCTCTTCAATTTGCTTCAAGTATTCTTTTCCTCATAGTAACAGAGTTTTTGGATCAGTCTTCTTTCCTGATGCATCATCTTCTTGTAGAGGCCGCAACGTATGATTGACACCATCCTTTCTAAACTTGTAAGTGTTTCTTTTCCCATCATGCATAGCTCCTTTGCCATATTGCCAAGGTCTTCCAAACAATATGTCACACACATCCATTGGCATCACATCACATACAATTTTATCTTTATACTTACCCAATTGAAACCCCACTTCACACTGTTCATTCACTAACAGTTGATGTCCCTTTTGTAGCCATGACACCTTGTAAGGTGTTGGATGTTTCATTGTCTTTAGCTTCAATTTCTCCACCACTTCTGTAGAGACCAAATTATCAGTGATGCCACTATCAATGATCATCTTACAACATTTCTCTTGAACTTTACACACTATTCTAAATAAAGTATTTCTTTGTGATGGTTCAACTATCTCCTTTGTTGGCTTGAGAAAAACTTTATTAACTACCAAAGATTCTGATCTCTCTGGTATATTTTCTTCTTCTGTCACTACTGATGTTGTTGCTTCTCCCTCAGATTGAGCAACAATGACTTTCCTCTGGTTTGTTTCTACGTTCTCCAGGCAGTCAAAAGCTCTGTGTCTCAGTTTGCTACATCTGTAACATCTTTTTTCTCTTCCTCTTCCTCTGCCTCCTCTTCTTCTAGAAAAACTCCCTCTGCCTCTTGCATCACCTCCTGTGGGTGCATGTTGGGTTGAGTTGCTGCTAGCTCCATCTTTAGGTGTTGTAAATCTTCCTCTACCACCTTTACTTCCCCTTCCTCGGAAAGTACCTCTCCTTTTGGCAAACTACTTCCTCATGAGTTTTTCTTTAGCTCTCAGTTCCATATGATAAGCTTCCTTTACTGTTTTAGGAGAAAATATACTTATCTCATCTTGAATGTCCATCCTAATACCATTCACATATTTTGCCACCTTCTCATCTGTATCCTAAGTTTCTCAAGCTCTTATGCTTACCTTATAGAATTCCTCTGTGTATTCTTTCACTGTCATAGATCTCTGTCTAAAATTTTGCATCTGTCTGAACAAGGTTTGCCAATAATTACTTCGTAGAAACTTACCTCTTAGCTTTGCCACCATCCTGCTCCAATTATTTATAGGTTGCTTGCCAAGTCTCTTTCTTTCTACTTGCACTCCATCCCACCACAGTGCTGCATGGCCTTTTAGCTTGGTGACAGCGAATTTTACTTTCTTCTCATCTTTTGTTTCTTCATAGTCGAAGAATTTCTCTATGCCATTAATCTAGTCTATCAATTCTTTTGGATTCAGTCCTCCTTCATATATTGAAACCTCAGTCCTTGGCCTAGCTGGGGATCTCAGCACTGACTGGAAGAATCTCATCTCAGGAGTAACTGCTACAGCTTCTTCCTCTACAGCTTCAACCTCGGGTTCACTAACATCTCCATCATCTATATTTCTTCCTATTGTTAATGCATCCAATCTAGCTTGCATATGTTGCATAGCTTCCATTACTTCAACATCTGCAACAGGCTATCCTCTTCCACCACATCCTTGTCCTCTTCCAAATCTGAAATCCATATTAGCTTTCCTTCTCCTATTTTTGAGATTCAATTCAGTGTCAACAGGTTGCTCTAATACCACTAATGGTGGCCTGGGTGCAGGCGATAGAGACAAGCAGCTGAAACCTGATATAATTTCTTCTAACTCTGGCTGAATTTCTCCTTCTGTTTCAACTGGTGTATTATTCATCTATTGTTAGACTGACTACTTCATGAGTTTTTCCCTCTGATCACCCCAACCCTTGTTATGAAGCACAAATCATACCATAGGCCTATTTTCCTCCTTTGGGACTATAATTCCATAGGAATTATAGTAATACACTATCGTTGCTTTAAAATGAGGAAACTGCGTTTTAACGCAAAATACAAAGTCGGCAGGCTTCTATTCCAAAGGAACATAATAACATTATTGGCGCTTTTAAAACCACTATAGTGTTAATTCCAAAGAATTACACTATCAGTACAAGATAACACTATCAGCAGTACTATCGGCCCTTCCAGTGTTCCTTTCTCTGATGCGATAACACATCGTGTTATTGGAGATCGTAATCAGTGACTCCAATGTTCCCAATTCTAGGCTCCTCCCACTCTGATCTTGCAATGCAATCAACTTTGTGGACCCGACAACTTATTCACCCTGTTCTATAGCATTTCGGGTCCGAGCTATCGGAGTTTCGGACTTTGGCGGTTCCAAAGGTCCTTTCACTCCACTTGTGGTTCTGCGATCCGATAATGGTTCAGACCTGACATGGGTATGACCCAGATTTAATAAAATATCAGGTCCAAAACTTCATTCAGCTAAGTAATTTCACAATTTTCCTGTGTAAAACAGAGTTTCCACTTCGAAGCTCAACAATGCTTATAATGGAAACAAGGCATGAAGATATAAGGGAAAAACACGTTAACAAGCTCAAAGCCAATATTAATAGGAAGAACTGATATGGATCATCATTAACAAGGTTCAGAAGTAAAGAACCGCAACTAAATATACATACAAATTCCAATTGACAGAGAACCATAAAATCAGATGCACAGAGAGAGTTTTGAAGATGATGATGTCTCCGGGATCAACTAACTCAGAGAAGTCCCATTATTTCCTTTTTAAATTAATAGATAAGGACCTCTTGGTCCTTATCCTTTACAAAATCATGCCAATTACATAGAGAGATTAAAGCAATTATCCATAAATCTTACTACAGCTTATCCATAAAGCGATTGTTACAACTTGATCTTATTCTTAAATTTTATCCTTATCCTAAGCTAGAAAAGCATGGAAATTGTTGGCTAGAGGACCCCACCCCTTTGCCTGTAGATTTTTATTTATTTATTTTTGGAATAAGTTCGAAGATTTTTTCCTCCAAGTCACATGTTCTTGCATCAGCATACTTCCAAAATTCATACGTCAGTGACACAACCACTGATGTGGTGATAGTATCCAAAGTTTGCAATGGTCCTCCACAAATAATGAACAACAACCCACCACATAATCATTAAATATTGGCATATGTACCAATGTTTTAAGATTCAACTGGCTCGGAACTGACTCAACTGATTTGGTCCGAGTCAATTCGGCCAATGAACCGATTTGGCTGGCCGGGTTAATACCGAGTTGGCCGAGTTGGAAAAATGCGGCCCGTGAACCAAAAAACAACACTGTTTTTTCTAATTTTTCTTTTGGGGGACTCCAAAGAGGTTTCTATTTTTCCTATTGTGTATTTGGGGTTCATGCCCCTCTCCTAAACCCTATTTAACCCACCCAACCCCTCTCATTTCCTCATAGCGATCTCATGCATTTGAGTGAGAATTTCAGTGAGAGTTTGTGAGGAGTTGTTGAGTTTGTTTTTGAAGCAGCGGTGAGGTGTCTTGGGAAAGCGTTGTAGGTAGAGTGAGGATCTTCTTGGGCAACCATTTGGAGCAGCATTAAGGAGTTGGTTTCTTGGAACAACCTTGAGGAGGCAATTTGTGCCTCGACGTATTTTTTTTTTCAGTTGTAAAAATCTGTTTTTGCTTATTAAATTTTATGTGCAAATCTAGAAATTGAAAAGAGTGTTTTTTTTGTGAAAGAAACAAACATTGAAGCAATGTTAATTTTTTTGTTTTCATTTTCATATCTTTTGTTTTCATTTCCAAGTCAAAAAATGGCACCTACAGTGAAAGATGTTGCTTGGACATACGTTGAAATGGTTGATAGTCAAATGCATTGCAAATTTTGCCATAGAAAAATTAAGGATGGTCCTAGGGGAATTAATAGGGTGAAACAACACTTGGTGGTGTTTAGAGGCCAAATTACTCCATGTGAATCAGATGAAATTGGGGATATTAGGAAGGAATTGTTAGCCAACTTTGAGAAGTTTAAAGAAGATAAGGCTAGGAAAAAAGAGTTAGAAGTTAAAATTGGAAAGAAAAGGAATATACAAATAATGATAGCTACCAACCCCCATTTTGATTTTGAGGGTTCTTCCTCTATCCCTTGTACTGATACATCCAACCCCTTCCAATATGTTCCTCCCTCTTTTGAGTCTATTCAAGAAAGGGTAAGGGTAAAGTGAAAAAGGGTGATATGAATATCAAAATTTATTTCACTGTCACACCCTCCTCTCCATCAGATGCACATGGTCCTCAAGCTAGTAGAACTTTGCAGCCCACTTTAGATGACCATTGGAAGAAAAAATTGAGGGAGACTGCTTGTGATTACATATGTAGATGGTGGTATGATGTTGATATCCCCTTCAATGCTTCTTGTTCACCATATTATGAGCCTATGTTTGATGCCATACATGCTGCTGGAAAAGGCTTCAAAGACCCTATTATGCATGAGATAAAGGGATATCATTTGCAGAAAGAAATTTCCTCCATTAATGAGTATTTGAAATATTTCAAGGACTCATGAGTAAGAACAAGATGTACCATCATGTCAGAAGGATGGATTGATCAAAGAAACCATACCATCATAAACTTTCCTATCTTTGGCCCACATGGAACCATGTTTCTAAAATCAGTTGATGCATCTGATAAGGTAAAAGATGGACAATTAGTGTTTCAACTATTGGATGAGGTTGTTGAGGAGGTGGGGTTGGCTAATGTTGTTCAGTCATCACAGATAATGCCTCTAACTATGTTCTTTCTAGCAAATTGTTAGAGGAAAAACGCAGAACCATCTTTTGGACCACATGTGCTGCACATTGCATAGACCTCATGCTTGAGGATATTAGAAAATTAGATTGGGTCAAAAACACTATAGATCATACCAAAAGCATAACAAAATTTATCCACAATCATTCATGGATTTTGAGCCTGATGAGGAAACACACAGGGGGCAGGTATATTATTAGGCCTGTCATCACTAGATTTGCTACTCATTTTTTGACATTGCAATCTATGCTTTCACAACATAGAAACCTGCAAAAGATTTTTTCCAATTAAGAATGGAATCAAATCCAGTGGTCTCACAAACTAGAAGGCAAAGAACTGAATAAGAAAGCTAATGAAGAAATATTTTGGAGAAAGGCAATAGAGATTGTGAAGCCTGCTAAGCCACTGGTTAAGGTGTTGCGATTGGTGGATGGGGAAAGATTGGCTATGGGCTTCATTTATGAGGCTATGGATCAAGCAAAGGAGAAAATAAAGAGGGCTTATAAGGAGAAAGTGGCTAAGTATGGGCCTATCTCGGAAATTAATTATGAAAGATGGAACAATCAACTCCATCGCCCTATACATGTAGTTGGGTAGTTTTTGAGCCCAAGGTATCATTATAAAGCTAAGGCGACAAGAGCTTTGAAGGGGGAGGTTAGAGATGGATTGATTAACTGCATTGATCGCATAATCCCATTGGAGTGTGATCAGCTAGAGATATACCTACAAGTCACAACCTTCAGCAATGCCTCAGGTACCTTTGGGAAGAACCTGGTAAAGATTGCAAGGGAAACAGATAAGACACGTAAACAAAAATTCCAATTTTCAAATTCTTAATATGTATTTTGTTAAATCGTTTATAATTTGAAAGTTGGATATAATTTATAATTTTTTTGAGCTAACTCATTAAACTCCTATTTTTTTTGCAACACAATGGTGTGAGAATTTTGGTAGCCATTGTCCTGAATTGTAGAAGTTTGCAATTCGTATTTTGAGTGAAACTTGTAGTGCTACTGGGTGTGAGCGCAATCGGTTTGTCTTTGAGAGGATTCACACAAAGAAGAGAAACCGTATGGATAAAGAACAGTTAAATGATTTAGTCTATGTCCAATACAACCAATGGCTCAGATGCAACCAATTGCTAAACAAAAGACCTGATTTAGATCCCATTGTGTTGGAAGGCATTGATCCAACATGAGACTGGGTAGTGGAGAGTCATCCAGTAGAGTTTGTTTCTGATGAGGATATTGATTATGAATTACAGACGATAGCATTAGTCGAACATAATGTTCAGTTGAATGCAGATCCTGATCCACTTGTACCAGCATCAGCCTCAGCCTCAGAGCCAACACATCCTCCAGTTGCAGGTGGTTCATCTACTCAACCATGACAGAAGTGCATATCTTGTCTATCTCAGCTTGCAGCTACTAGTGCTACCACTTCTACAGTTGCAATTGGAGATGATGATGAGGAGGAGCCATGGGGCCCCTTATCTGACTCTAATCCAGAGGCCCTTATCTGACTCTAATCCAGAGGTTGATCGAGATGATCTTGGCTCCTCTAACAGTAGCAAGTAGTACTCGTCACTGTTTACTTTTGTTGTAGAGGTCATTTCTAGCCTCCTTGGTTATGTGTTTTTGTTTTGATCTATATATCATCATCATGTATGTATTGGACAATGCACTGGGTGCCATTTTGATATAATGGATATATTCATGAGCCTACTATGATCATATGTTGTCTTCTATCTATATTCTAATGCTGTGTATTTGGAACATGAATTAAAATCATTAAAATCAAGTTTTTTTATAAAAATATAAAAAAAATATTTAATGTATTTTTTACAATGAGAGAGTCATTGAAATCGAGCCCACCGAGTCGATACGAGTCGAAGTCGGAGTAGGAGTTGACCCTCGACCATTGGTCCATTGGTATGTACAGGTCACTGCATTATGTCACTAAGGATCTCTGCTCAAACTCCATGCAAGTTTATATTCCATCCACACAAACTGAAAAATGGACATGGCGCCCATTCTAGTCGTGAAGCCCCGAATCTGTTATTTATTGAGAACTGTAAAATTCGAAACCAAACCAAATCGCCAAATTTGTCATGAGTAGAAAATAGGTGAGCTTAAGTCGATTGTAGATTCCCGGAATATTCGGTAATCCGACGGAGATGGGCGTGGTCAAAAAATTGATCCCACCCATGTCCATCAGATTCCCAAATATTTCACACCCATGTCCATCAGATTCCCAAATATTCCGAGAATTTGCAATCGACTTAAAGATGGCAGTTGAAAACTGTTAAACCCCTTTTAATCTTAATTCTAACCTGCTTGTTGTAAGTAAATGGAAATCAAATTTGTTGCAATGTCGATTTGAACCCACAACAGAAAGATGCAGGAAGACTTGTGTGCTGAAGAGTTATTGGCAATTTCTCTGAAGTTGATACCAATGTGTTTCGACAATTAAGGTCTTCATTTGGTGATGCCAGATAATTCAAAGAATATTAAAGCAACTGAAGCATGTGTGACTTTAGTAGCCGAGTCTCCTCACTGGATAGAAAATGGTCTCATTAAGGAGTTCATGCCCGACGTGCGTTTGAGTATCGAGCAGGCTAGATATTTGGCCAAGCAATGCAGCGAGATGTCATTCAGTGCCAAGTTTCTGATGCTGAGCGATTTGGGAGAATCTAGAAGACCAGGCCAACGGAAGGGGTATCAGTCTACGGGAAACTAATTAATAATGCCAATGCTTCCTTCACGACATAATAAATAGTCTGTGGCAGATGAGTGGAAGTTTCTCCAGTTTCGATGATAAGTCTGTCGGTACCATTAGAATTGAGATCGAAAGTGGGAGCCGAGATATTCAATAATTTTCCGTTAACGCTGATTCCCGGCAATGAAAGATAATAGAAATGTAAATTTAAGGGTTTTCCTCCAAGAATAGGTATGGAACCTCCACCATCTTCGCACTACTTCCTCTGGCACATTATCTTCCACCAATCTCATTACAACATCACATAAAAAAAAAATAATGAACAGATCTTTAGATCCACAATAAAACACAGAGAGAGCCATGTAGAATAATTTATGTACAAAGAATCAAATTTTATCATCCTTTAAAAAAACACACAGAGATACACATGTAGAGTAATTTATGTACAAAGAATCAAATCTCAGAATCTATCATCCTCTTGAGCTCTGATACCCTTATCGGTTTTGATATTAACAAAGAAATTGGAAGATTCGATATGGTGCACAAATCACTGGTATATCACTGACAAAGCCAAATTACAGGCCATATAAATAGTGCTCACATATTCCAAACAAGGAGAATATTGTTGAGAAAATCTCTCAGCAAAACTCTGATAACTAACAACTCAATCCTACCTCTATACTAATGTAAATATTATTCAAGTACAACTCTCCTCTCCTTAATTTGCTAATTATTTTTGTCTTTTATATTTATTCGAAGCTAACCATTATTTTTGTTTATATATATATATATAGATAGATAGATATATATATATATATATATATTATATTATTTACCTCACCTCATTCAATGATAACTCTCTAATGTCATGGATTTAAATAATATAGAAATAGATTTCAAAGATAAATTTGAATGAATCAAAGTATTAATTGAGAACCAAAAAAATTAAAAGACAACAAAGACATAATCCCTTCCATTTCTGCAACAGATTTATCTTCATCAATAAATTTTATATTTTCATATTTAATTTAGAAATAGAAGGAAAGATATTATGTTCATATTAATTGAAATTATTCTATAAATTCAACCCTCCAGAAAGAACAGGGTGGAATGCTTAGGTAAGGAAAAGGATTATGCTATCATAATTGGTCCTTTTGAAAACATTTTGTAACCCGAGACTTGAGGCCATATTTGAGTTGTCAAAGTTGGAAGACTGGTGAAAAGCCTTCAAATATCTATTTTGTAATATATTTGGTTATCAATGAAATATACCATTCAATTTTGATTTGTTACCTTTCTGTCTTCCTTACATACCATTACATAATAGTAATAATGAACATAAAGATTATTTTGAAACTTTTTGAAATATGCATGCTACAAAGGATATTAGGGATAATTTTTTTGGGTTTACTATTAGGGATAATTTTTTTGGGTTTACTAATAATATTGAGGATGTTCTTTAGTCACAAAGTCTATAACACTTTAATTCTCAACTTGAGGGATGTCAAGATGTCGTCAATAAATTAAGTATATTTCTAAAATTATTTCAAATCTTAATGAACTCGTCATTTGTGAGGAAGAGAATAGTGAAGAACTAAAATTTGAGACTCTTTAATAGTAATTATCATTTTGATAATAGGGAAACATTTAGTTCTATTTTTTTTAATAATTTTTCATTATAATAGTAATTATCATTTTGATAAGAGGGAAACATTTAGTTTTATTTTTTTAATAGTAATTTTTCATTATATCTTAATTTATTTGTTAATTTTAATTTATATGACAATGACTCGTTGACTTAGTAGTTCGTTCACATACAAGTTCATTTTTAGAAGATAAAAGAACTATTATGAATCAAAGTAATTATGAATTATCTATCAACCATGTTTAATATGGTGAAATAATAAATTATCATTTCAATGATAATTTTGAAAAATCATATGCATGTATGTCTAAATCATCCGATAACACTTACATTTTTGAACTATCTTGTATTAAGGAAGAGAGATGAATATTTTTTATGAGTTTAAGTAGCAATTCACCACATTGTTATGTCAATTTCTGACGTCAGAAATTCCACAGGGGAATCTAAAGTACAACATGAGATATATCCAGTGCAGAAAGGTTATAACAGATTATTTATCAAAATCAAAATAGTGCCTATTTCTCAGAGAAAGCATTCATTCCGAAAAATGATTTTGAACTTACAAATCAAAATCCTAGTAAAATATTTGATAATCTTGAAAACTCTTTGCAAATATGTAGCAATATTCAATTTGATCTCAATTTTTGAATTGATACAAATAATTTAGCATGAGCTTGTAATAGTAATGTACGTTACGTAAATAAAAATGGAAATTGATTTTCAAGCATTTTTAATTTATATGTTAATATTTTATTAATTATTTTTAATGTATATATAAGTGTAATATTTTATCTATTTAAGAGTTTATGTTGGTAGTTTAAATGTTTCAGTAGTAATGTTTTACTTTGTGAATTAGTGGGATAATATATATTATCTAATCCAATTAATTTTTTTCAAATAGATGGAAATTTTAAATATGAGTACTAGAAGATTTATTAAGAAAGTAGAGCAGTGTAGTTTAAAATAATGTTTATTTTTCTTCATATTGTTTCGGGATTAATAATAGCATTGAATTTAATAATCTTCCACAAGCTCTAATACTTGAAATTGTTTCACAAAATACTTATCAACCATACTACCCATCCATGAATTCTTCCAATCAATAATAGTTTTTCAACTTAGTTTTAATGAAACACTTGAAATTTTGTTAGAAACATCATTCTCCAAGGGGGTTTTGTTGTATAGTAATATTAACACATTTTATGATGTAAACAATACAATAAATACTAAGATGTTTCTACCAGATATGGTGCATGAAGTTTCTTCACATCTCTTTCAGGGAATATCTAATCCAGATACATTTCTCTTCCAATAGTTTCATGTATACCATAATGATATTTATGATATCGTAAAAATTTTGTTAGAAGATTTTATTGTGAAATATTTTCTTTAGAAAGGAAAGTTATTTTCTTGTAAGTGTCATAAATACGTATATAATTTTAAAATTTCTCTTTTTATATTTTATTATTGATTAAATCTCTATTTGTAATTTCTATTGTATATATGTTTGCAGGTTTAAAGAAATATGGTTGACTACATTGGTGTTAGGATATTCCGACACAGGAAATAGTTAAGTATAACTTGATCTAGTGTATAGTTAGGTAAAGTGTGTTTCTTTAGTATGTACTTTTTGTAACTTACAATCCGGTAGTCACGATATGTTCTACACGTGAAGTGATATGACGGTTCATTCTCTCCCCGGTATTACTGACACTTGATCCATGGCTTAACACCCAATTGGTCTATGATCTCTATTTAAAGAGCATGGAGCGTCATTTGTAAGGTGACCATTCAGGAAAGAATATTATGTAAATTTTCTTTCTATTACATTAATAAATTTCCTGAAGTGGTCACGTTGGCTCAGGCCATTGATAAAAATAGAATATATTACCTAAATGGCTCTCCAGGTGAGATACCTGGAGAGTGTACAAACACTCATACAATACACTATATTCAATTAGGAAAGCAACCTAGTACATATAGGCTTTCGCACTATCGATTGGTTTGAACCACTCCCTAACAAATAGGAACTCAATTCTATTCTAAAGCAACAAACACTTAAACGTAGAAAAGCTAACTTTCTCCATTAATGCTAACACTCCACCTTAATGGAGAAAGGGTTCACTCAAATGACATACAATGCCTGTTGGTCTCAGTCTCAGCTAGGTTTACAATGGTAAAAGAAAGAGCTTTCATTTTTTTCTTCTTGCAACAGAGCCCATACTTGTTCATTTGTGGATGAGGCTTCATCTTCACTTTCTTTGCCATGAGAAAATGATAGAGCTTCGCCAGTTTTTACGTTTTCTCCCCCTCCGTAGGAACACATGAACTCTTATCCTCCTCTTCGAGTATATACTAACATTCCTTTCATTTGATGTTGCAAGTTCTTGGGATTCTTCAATTGCTTCTTCTTGTCTCCTAATATCTACACAAAAAAATGTTAGATTTATAAAGAGGACCACATTTGCTTTTGTCTTCCTACTCCTTTGAGAGAGCTTTCATTTCTCTATCTCTCCCTACTTCATCCCTTTCTGATGACATAGTTATGCCTTCAGCCTCTTAACTCAGTTCCATTGCTACAGGCATGTTCTGAATTTGATCTGTATGTGAGGATATGCCTTCCTTCTCACCAAATAGTAATTCATCAATAAGATGTTTTTTCAATCATCAAATTGATCCACTCATCATGAGGTATATAAGTCTCATCAAACTTGATTTCTGCATCTGAAAAAAATTCAAGTTCTACAATAATGGATGTCTTTTCATCAACATAAGTTTCAGTTATAGACACACATCCATCGCTCATCCTTGCATCTTCAGTTTCACAATCAAATATGGGATCATTTTCAAGAGAAATATCTTGAGCATCATTGCCCTCATTCAAACAATATTTCATTTCTAAAACATCCCATAAGAATTTTGTACTAAGAATCTCTCCATATTCATATATTATGCTGAGTATGATGTTATCATCTAATGCAGATGTTATAAAACTTAATGTTGATGCATCTCCACTATCATCAATAACATATTCAATATAATCTAGTAAATTTACCTTCCATAATATTGTTTTCATTTCATTTGCCCATATTTCATAATTCATACCTAAAAAAGATGGTAAATTTGGCATTAACCATTTAATACTCTCATCAAATTCCAAATCTGCATCTTGATCAACTACTGGTCCATCAATGTCAACCTAAAACACATCACTAAATTTAGCAAACCAATATTTTGCATTTCTCCTTTCATGCTTTCTCCTCAGTTTTCTATGAGACTCTTTCAATTTACTTTGAAGACCAATTTTTTCTATCAATTTCGGATATAGAAATCGATCCACCACACTCACAGAAAATGGTCTATGACTTCACAACAGTTGCGACATGCAAAGCACAACATGGATTTCCTCCACACAATGAGAGGTTTCCTCACGTTGTTGGTAGCATCCCACAACTCTCACCAACCCCACGCATATCACTTCACGTGACCTCCAGGCAAGTCTAGCCTCCTGTGGTTTTCTACTACGCACTGACAACTAGATCTCAATCACAGTGAACTATGTTATTTGCAGTGACCTCGGCCTCCACCATGCAGCCTTGGGGCAATTCTTTGGCTTCCAGCAGCAAGAAATTCACTATTTCCACCTTTTTCCTCAAATAGAAATAAATTATACATGCAACCTTTCCAATCAATGGTTCTAGTGGAAAAACGTAGCTCTCCAATTGGTGGACAAGAGAGGGCTGATCGTCTAGTCCTCAACTAATGAACTGCAGGTGAATCAAGACTGCAACACTTTTCTGTGCCCGGGATCCTCTCCTTTAATCAACCCTTCAATTTCTTCCCCTGGTAGGCTCAACTGCCCAACGCCCAGCTAGTCTTTGCGCAGCCTTTTCCAAGGCACTCAGCCCACCATGAAAAAAAAAAACCATGCAGATCTCGCGGGCCTAGATTTCATTTCTGCTCAATGCTCACACAAAAACGCAGTCCCCATGCCTCTTCCAGGCAAGTAATAGTGGCCTCCTGTGCAATCTGTGGATGCCAATCCACCCCTACATTTTGGATTGCCCCCTCATGCTAGATCACAACCTCCTGAGCAGTAGTAGCGAGGTCGATTCAACAGCCTTGACCATGGCCTCAAACACAACCACCGAGCAAATTTTTCTCCAATTTATTCTTTGTTGTTGTCGGTCTCATGAAGCCTATGAAAAGACAAAAATTTGGCCTCCTCCTCGCAGTAACAACCTCTATAAAATTTCAAATGATGTTATGGTGCCAAAATGGTGGCTCGTTACAGTGAAATTCCTCCTCAAGGCCGCAGTGACAACAAATAAAAAACTTCAGCAGAGATCCGATCCAATCTACCTTCGCTAATTTGTGTTAGCTCTGTAGTGATATGAAGCCTAACACTTCCGAAAAGATACAATAGTGCCCAACCTGCACAGAGTGCTTGATCACCTGTGGGCATTTCACAACAGAATTCGAGAGGACATTATCCTCACACCTCGACCCTCTTCACACCTCTTGTGATCAACCCAGCTGTAGTGATCCACTCTCACTGCACCACTTCGGCCTTGATGCCACCAGCCACCACTTAGATCCACCACACACCCGACAGATCCCCACAATCATTCCTCCTCGGCGGCCTGCAACAACTTGCTCACACTCCACACCAATCCATAGCACAAGCACTCAACCTTCAGACAGATCTTACTAGCACGCAACACAGCAATCTTTCCACATGACTTCACTCTTCCCAAACGACAGCCACTTTGCAACAATTCACCAGCAATGAACATTCAGGATCTCATATCCTCTACATGCCTCCACGAAATTCACACTCATTGAATCTGCTACCTTTAGATCTCACTGAATCCGGGCAATTCTCCTCCACCTAGAGGTAGCAACAGCACTCCACGAATTTCCTTTGATTGCACAGGCTTGGATCGTATTTATGCTCCGAGGATGTTAATCTCCTCATAGTCAGCAAGCAAAGAACACTTAGTCGAGGTTTTCTCTTACTATAGACTTGGCCAAGCCTAGGAAATATGAAGTCCCTCTCCTTGCAATATCATTCTTCTAGTGACGAATGTTGCACTCTTCCATGGGGAACAAAACCCAATAAACAGCAGCACTCCATGGCTTTTCTCAGATCGCACTAGTTTGGATCTTTTTTTTGCTGCGCGAGATCCACGCAGCCCTCCTCACGGCCTCCTTCACTCATACGGTAGAGCTCCAAAAGGCACATGTATTTTTTTATTATTCTTTGCCTTGCCTTCAGGCCTAACACCTTCCACTGTGATGATTTGAAGAAATAAGGTGCCTAGGGTGAACCCCGAACCCACAGCAATCACACTCCTCTGCAAATCGCAGTCTTCCTCCTCGGCGGTCTAGGCCTTGCCTCTGCCTCAACAGTCTGGGCTCAGTGTAGCAGTGGGGGATATTAGCAAGTGTCAAGCAAAATAAACAAAACATGTAGCCTTTTCACCACCAAAAATAAATCACGCAGGTCAGCACGAGTTCGCACCATGGATTTGTGAAAGTCTTCGCGACTATACACGACAGACCTACGACGACCAACAAAATAAAAAAAGTGAGGAGGGTTACAGTGGGATCAGCGCGATTAGCCCTCTAATCTAAGAGACAATTCCGCCTCAGTTGTGCCCTTCACTCAACTTAGAGGATCGACAACCCTGAAGCTCTGATACCATGATAAAAATAGAATATATTACCTAAATGGCTCTCCAGGTGAGATACCTGGAGAGTGTAAAAACACTCATACACACATTGTATTCAATCAGGAGAGCAACCTAGTACATATAGGCTTTCACACTATCAGGTGGTTTGAACCACTCCCTAACAAATAGGATCTCAATCCTATTCTAAAGCAACAAACACTTAAACATAGAAAAGCTAACTTTCTCCATTAATGCTAACAGTCATGCACTGTTCTTTTAACCATCTTAAGGATACTAGTGTACTCATTTGTGATCTGTTTGTGAGTGATGTCCTTTGGTGTTCTATTTGAGGAACTTACCCTCTAAATTCCCTACATGGTACCATAGCTAATTGAGGTCTACATTCATTGGTGATCCAAATCCAAAGTTGGTACAGCGACATCCAATTGTCGTTTCGTAGATCTACTATTTCTGACCTCTTTTGGGTCGAGAGGCCTGCTCTATTGTGTTAGGAGAATTTGTTCTAGTGAAGAACCCCTTTCGTTTCACATGAAAAGGTTTTTGGTAGCCCTAGCTACATCATTTTAAAGATCTTAAGGTGTACAGTCTTTATTTGCAGTATTAGTTATTTATCTCTCTATTTATTTCGGTTTACTTATCTCTTTGTTTTTTATTACTAGATCCATACATTTTATTTAGGCATATGCTCTTTGCCCCATGACTCTGTGCAATCTGCGCAAATTAGAAACAGAAATAAAGGGTTTTTCTCATGTGTATGCTCTTTTCTGCGACGCCTTAGTGTGATCTCGGAAAATTAGAAACATTAAGGAAAATATTTTGTTTCCAACATAATCTAACTTCAAGCCGTAAGGTTTGGTTTTTTTGCATGTCCATTTTGAGTTGTGTGGTTTCTTGTTTTGTAGGAAAAAAGGCCTTTCTCAAGTAAGCATGCACTCCAAAGTTTCAGTGATAAAGAAAAAACCATCCTCTTTTCCAAAAATTGCTAACCTTTTAAACTGGCTCACTCTGTCCAAAGTTACTTTATGAGAGTAGAGGTATTGGGTTCAAGTATTTCTTTTTGTTGAGTTACTTTTTCAAAAAACACATGTAACTTATGTTTTAAAGTTATTTTATGTAAAAGTATTCTCACCCATTATAAAAAGAGAGTCACTTATAATTCTAAAATCTCTTTATCTTTTATTTAAGTTACAATTTAGTGGGTTGCTTATCAAATACCATTGTAAAAGTGACTTTCACTTATTTATTAAGGTGGGTCACATTATTTTTTTTTAAAAGTGAGCTAATTAGATTACTTTTGTAAGGGGGGTGTTTTTTTAAAAAATATAACATTATTATTCACTTCCACACATTCACGTACTTCATCGGAATATTCAACAAATTTTCTTCAAAAAGCCATAACTTCATCTAGAAGTTGTTTTCAGAGTCATTTTTTTTAATCGGCCTAATTTTTCGAGATATTTCCATTGAAACACTTAGTTTCAGCATCTACACCTTTAGTTTCTGTTAAAATGGAAATTCCATGCCAACTTATTCTTGACAGCATCAACTACTTCCAATGGTTGTCCTACATTAAGGATTTACTTACAAGTAAAGGTCTTTATAGAATAGCCTCAGGCCAAAAGGCTAAACCTAAAGATGAAGATAAGAAATCCAAATGGGAAAATAGGCAAGATCAAGTGCGTGGGTTGATAGGAATGTCTATTTCTCTAGACCTTAGATTCCACATCATAGAACTTGATACCCCTTTTGAAGCAATGAAACAACTCAATAAAGTTTTTGGAATTAAAAATGAAATTAGAGCCCATCAACTCGAAAATGAGTTGCTTAAACCCCAACAATTTTTCTTCCATTGAAGACTTTTTTGTCTTAGTTCAAGACCCTTAGACTTCTCTTGGAAGGTGTTAAGTTTAAGAAAGAAGATGGTAGCCTTATCTATTCCATTCTTGCTAAGTTGGGACCAACCTACTCTGTGTTTTTTTCCACCTTCCGTTCTACAAGAGAAGCCTTTATTTCTCAAGGACAAGACTACAAGTCCCCCTCTTTTGATGCCTTTTTTTATTCTTTAATAAGAGAACAAGAAAAACTATTACATCTTGGTCTTCTTAATATTGGAAACTCTTATAAGAATGCTTTAGGAGCCCAACAATAACCAAATTCAAAGAATCCTAAGAACCAGCATCCTAAAAAGAATGGTCCTAAACCAAACAAGGGTCCTAAGTAATTTTAGTCTCCAAATGAAAAATCAATTCAACAAAATGATAAGGCAAATAAAAACAAAGGGAAGAAGACTGATAGACATTTTAACTTTTGTAATCGTGATGGCCACTTAGAATCCAAATACTTTAAAAAGATGGAAGCCTTGGAAGCAGCAATGAAGAAGCATAACATCCATTTGAAGCAAACTTCAACTTCATCTTCAAGAATAGCACTTTCTGCATGTGGTTGTAAAGCATCTCGGTCTGGCTATGCACTAAATGTATCTTCTTCTTCTCATTCTCATGAGTGGCTCATTGATTCTGGAGATTCTTATCACATGGCCAAAAACAAAGCCATGTTTTCTTCTTTAAATGATTGCAACACCAAAAGTATATATGTTGGTGATGATAGATCTCTTAGTGTTGTAGGGACTGGAACTATTAATCTAGACAATGGTCAATTTAATGATGTATGATGTGTTCCTACCTTATCCTGCAACCTTCTATTTGTATATCAAATAACTCATTCAGGTGAAGGTAAAATCGTTGAATTTTCACCTCATGATGTTGTAATTAAGGACCTAAGTGATCCTAGACATATTTTAGCTACTGGCATTGTTGATGATTCTACAAGGTTATATAAGTTTAACAAATTTGGGTCATCAACTCTTCACTCAGTATTTGTTGCTCATAATGAGGACATGAGCAAACTTTGGCATGAGCAATTTGGTCAATTAAACTATCACTCCCTTCAAAATCTATGTAAGGAAAATATGGTGACAAATCTTCCTATGGTATCTTGCAGAGATGGTGTTTGTTCCGCATGTGTACTCGGAAAATATCATCGAGATAATTTTGAAAAACATGCCTCTTGGCATGCCTCAGCCACTTTACAGCTTGTGCACAGTGATTTATGTGGTCCACTTCCAGTTGTTTCATTTTTTGGCTACAATCATTTCTTAACTTTCATTTATGGTTTCTCTAGATGCACTTGCCTATACTTCTTAAAACTTAAGAGTGAATTCTTTAACATGTTCTTGGCCTTTAAGGACTTTGTTGAGAAACAATCCGGACATCAAATTCTTAAGCTAAGATCTGGTAATGGCACAGAATACATTAACAACAAATTCATCCACTTTTTCACTAAGCATGGAATTAAATTACAACATACTGTTCCATATAATCCACAACAAAATGGTGTAGCTGAATAGAAGAGTCACACCTTAAAGGAAATGGCTAATGGTATGCTTCAGCCTAAAGGGCTTAGTCTTAATTTTTGGGCAGAAGCAATTCATTTTGAAAATTACATAGTAAATCGCACTCCTACTAAGGTTTTAAAGAATACCACTCCAGAAGAAGCAACGAGCTCAATTAAACTAGATGTAAGTCACTTTCGTGTTTTTGGAAGTGAATCATGGGCCCATATTCCCGATGAGAAACATAAAGCCTTCGAACCTAAGAGTCAAAATTGTATTTTTGTTGGATATTCTGAAGATGTCAAAGGATATAGACTTCTTCCACATAAATCCAAAAATGTTATCATTAGAAGAGATGTAAATTTTGCTGAAAATATATCAGCTTACGAGCCTAGTTTGGCGGATCTAAAACCCCTCTCTATCCCTTTTACTTCTAAAAATATTTCTTCTTCAGATGATGACAGCGAGGATGATAATCCTCCCCCACCTTCTCGGGATCCTTCTTCAACTCCTTAGCTTCCAAACTGAGTCTATGCTACTCAGGATGCAACAATTTCTCTTGTAGGTGATCCTACAGATCAGCAACATACACATTCTCAGTTCGATAGAGCCTCTTATTTATTGGCTCAAGCTTCAACGAATTATGATCCTGACACCTTTGTAGAAGCTTCAGGCCGTCCACATTGGGACGTAGGTATGAATGAATAATATTGTTCATTATTCACAAATTATACCTAGGATCTTGTTCCCCTTCGAAAGGGATGAAAAATTGTTAGATGCAAATGGGTTTACAAAACCAAGTTTGGACCAGATGGAAAAGTTGATAAACATAAAGCTCATGTTTTTTCTAAGGTTTTTTCACAATTTGAAGGAATTAACTATATTGAAACCTTCTCCCCTATTGCCAAAATGAACTCTATATGCCTTGTTCTTTCCCTTACTGCCTCTTTCAAATGGGAAGTCCATCTAATGGATGTTAAATCGACCTTCTTGCATGGGGACTTACATGAAGAAATCTATATGGAACAACCTCCTAAATTTATACAAATAGACTCCAGCCTTGTAAGTCAACTTAAGAAATCCCTTTATGTTCTCAATCAATCCCCTTAGGCTTGGTATGCCAAAATGGATAGCTTCCTTTTAGATACTAGTGTTTCTAGGTGTCATTCTGACAATATTGTCTACACCAAGAAAGTGGGTAAGTCTCTTATCATTTTTGTTCTTTATGTTGATGATCTTATCCTTATTGGTAGTGATCCTAACCTTATAAACCATGTGATGTCCAGCCTTAAAAAGTAGTTTGAAATGACAAACTTAGGACACTTGCATTATTTTCTTGGTCTTCAATTCTTGCAATCCAAGAAAGTTATTTCCCTTTCCCAATCCAAGTATGCATGTGATCTTCTATGCCACTTTCACATGGAAGATTGTAAGCCAGCCCCTTCTCCCTTTCAGTTTGGAGCAAAAATTTCAGTCACTTGTACTTCCCTTGAAGTTGATGCTACCTTATACCATCAGCTTGTAGGAAAACGTTTGTATCTGACCCATACCCATCCTGACCTTTCCTTTCCTATTGGCCTTATTGCTCGGTTTATGAATAACCCACATGAAATTCATTAGAAAGTAGCTAAAAGAATACTTCGTTGTGTTTGAGGTATAGTTCAGTTTGGGATTCATTACAGTGAAGAAGCATCTTGTCTATTGGTTGGTTTCAATGATTCTGATTGGGCTAGTGACACTAATGATCAGAAGTCTACTGTAGGTTATGTCTTCACTTTTGGTTCTGGACCTATTACATGGGCTTGCAAGAAACAAAGTTCCATTTCTCTTTCTTCAGCAGAAGCAGATTATCATGGCATCGTAGAAGCTAGTAAGGGAGCCATGTGGCTTCGTCAGATCCTATCAGAGTTTGTCTTTCAGTAGCAGCATCCGACTACACTTTGGTGTGATAATCAAAGTGCCATTCAACTATGCAAAGATCCATTCCAACATCAGCAAAGAAAACACATTGAATTACACATGCACTGCATTAGAAAGCTCATTCATGACCATGTTCTTGAAGTGCAATATTGTTCAACCAATGATCAAGTTGCAAACATCTTTACAAAGGTTGTCACAGAGGTGAAGTTTATTAAACTTCGATTTATCGTCGGAGTTCAAGAAGTTGTCACTAGGGTGGGATAGCCTCTAATGTCTCCTTGCTTATCATATTGTGTCATATTTGTACATCCTTCAATCCTATCCCAAGTTGTTTTTAAGGGGGGATGTTAGGATATTCTGGCACATAGGAAATAGTTAAGTATAACTTGGTCTAACGTATAGTTAGGTAAAGTGTGTTTCTTTAGTATGTACTTTTTGTAACTTACAATCCGATAGTCATGAAATTTTCTAGACATGAAGTGATCTGATGGTTCATTCTCTCCTCGATATTACCGACACTTGATCTATGGCTTAACACCTGATTGGTTCATGATCTCTATTTAAAAAGCATGGAGGGTCATTTGTAAGGTGACCATTCATGAGAGAAGCTTGTGTAAATTTTCTTTCTTTTACATTAATAAATTTCCTGAAGTGGTCGCATTGGCTTAAGACATGGACTGTTTCCCTCTTTGAGGTTTTTAATCACATCAAGAATACTAGTGTACTGATCTATGATGTGTTTGTGAGCAGTGTCCTTTGGTGTTCTATCTAAGGAACTTACTCTGTAAATCCCTACAATTGGAGACTTCATTTTAAATAGTTTTAATAATCAAATTAGTTTAGAATAGGGTTATAAGTAGTGTAATTTGCAATTAGAATATATTTAGTTTGTTTATTCTGTTAAAGTTTGTAACTATGGTTGCTATTCATAGTATATTTTTGATATTTATGTAAAGTATGTTCTTCATGCTCAAAAGAAAAAAAAAAAAAATATTTCTGTATTTATCAAAAGATAAAATTATTTTTTTTCTTTTGCACCATAATTAGTCCAAGTTGGACCTCTACCCTTCCAGTCGTCTCAGTTATTTGTGGCACCCATTCGATCCATGGATTCACTATATATTGAAGTCATTTGTCCTCTTCTCCAACACATTCAATCTAAGAATCAAGCATAATATATTCAAGGCATACAAATAAGGGAAGGGAGCATAACTAAGGTTAAGTAGAAGATAAAAGTTAATTCAAATATCTTGAAAGGGTCGAATATTTTCTATGATATATCTCTTTATTGAAATATAAAATATTTGCAAACTAGGAGGCTACACATCTCCGAGTTATCCCCATGCAAGAAGATATAAAGATCTTTGTGAAAGAAGATGCAACTTTTGCAATCATCTCTGTTAAAAGAGGTTGAGACTCTATGAGTAATATCCTTGCTAAAGCGTTGAACTACTAAGATACAATACTGTATATAAGGTCTGCAGCTTCTATGATACTTCTATATGGAAAAGGGATCTGAATTGCTAGTACTCTTGTGATTACAATAAAATTGAGGGATAACTTGGATAGTTGGTAGATGCACTTGTTGGTTAGTTTTTCCATAGATTTGAATTTCATATATCTTATTGATATGGTTCTCTAAGGAAATAATTGTTGGGTTTTTACCCCAAGAGGGTTTTCCCAGGATAAACTTTGTCTTGTGCTTTTGCATTGCGATCTCTTATTTTCTTCTATTGTTAAGTTTAATTTCCGAAGCATAATTCCTTGATGAATAATTTGTAAATGTTAAAATAAGACATATAATCCTCAAAAGTATTTTTTAGTGTTTGGAAATAAGTACGAGTCTACATTGTACTCGAAAAATCAACATGGTATCAAAGCTTTCATGATAGAAGAAAGGTGATAGTCACATCCAATTCAATTGCTCTCTCTCTCAAGAAAGAATTGTTGTATCTCTATGTCTATGATTTATGGGAAAATGGCTCCCACTTGCAAGGAAGGAAACAAACTTGAAGGAGCCTTTAACTTCAAAGCATGGAAGAAGAGAATTTATCGTTTCGTAGAAGAACATGAAGTTTTGCAATATGTTTATGGAAAAGAACCTCAATGAGATGAAGACGATGATGATGATCTGAAATAAATGTTTAGGAAGTGTGAGGTAAAACCCTTTAGAATTATATTTGAATCTCTTAACGACCATCTGATTCCATTTATTTCAAAAGTTACTACTTCAAAGGGGGTCTATGATACTCTTGCTAATTTTTACTCAATCAACAACATTGGTCAAAATATATCATTGAGGAATCAACTTTGTGATACAAAAAATTCAATGGATGAACTTGCAACCTCCTACTTCATGAGAAATTTTCACATAAAATATTGACTAGAAAGCATTGGTGAAATTATTTCCAAATCTTAAATAAGTACTACAACAATCAATGACCTACTAGAGTTATGGGAATCATTTTCAACCAACATTTGTGCTAGAAAGGATGCTATAATCTTTGAGGAATTATGGACCTCTTGCACTCATGAGGAATATAGCCTTATAGCTAAAGGAAAGATGCATAGACATGAGAAGGATAATCTCAATATTTTGCTGCAAGATCTAGAAGGAATAATGGAAAGAATAAATTTATCGTTCATAATAGAAATGTAGGTAGAAGATCAAATTCACAAGGAAAGAGAGACTTGTCAAATGTGAAAGGTTTTGGATTTCACAAATATGGACATTATAGAAATTAATTTTCCTGGAGAATTGAATGACAAGATGAGAAAGAAAGATGATGATGGTGATGAGCATGCTCATCCGAATAAATCCAAGAATGATTCCTCCAAAGATTTAGTAGTTGGTGATAAGGATTTATTTTAGTAGAACTACTGCAAGTAGGCTAGGATCAAGAGGGAGTTAAAGGGGTCCCTCACACCAAATTAGAAGTAATATAGAGCCCTTCTTAGAACTATTTAGTGAACCCTAGAAATTTAAAATTCTCAGTAACAAATATCTATGGTTTGTGGATAAAACCCTAGAGTTAGACCTATTTTAATATTTGCATTGAAATGTGCAACCCTAGATCATCAAAGGAAGGAACAATGTCATTTGAGAGAAGGATTATATGAAGAGAAAGTTTATCCTTTTTTTCTCAAAATATAATTATCTTATATCTCTCTTGTTTTATTATTACTATTGTTGTTATTTTACTATTAATTAGTCTCTTGTCTTTGATTTCTTTGCTTTGTTGTAATTTCCCTTCCATGGCCTCTTAGTGAGGATTGCAGGTACATAGTAAAGGACACCACCACTTTGAAAAGTAGATGAAAGAAGTGCAATAACGAAGGAAAGAAAGAGGACTTTCCAAAAATCATGACTTATTGTACCGGATGAGATCAAAACATAGAAGGAACGACTAAATTAGCAATCTTGAGGTATGTTTTGACTAGAGTGTCTACAAGGTTTAGCAATAGAAGGTTCTCCTAGTAAGAGGGAGAGGATCGTGACAAGACATTTATCCTTGATATGAGGTACACTTAAATTATCATTATTTTTTAATATTGTACCAACTTTATGCAGAGTCTATTTTCCTTTATAATTGAGAGGGAGAAGTGTACATAAGAGCTACCTCAAGCTTGTGAGTAGAAAATCTCACTGGATACTTTAGATGGAGCTGACCTCTAAGTTTGATATTATGGATTATCATTGATATATTATATACTGAAAGAAAATAGTGGCAAAGGGAGCAACTTGAACTACCACATGAGGACATGTCTCAGTCTTAGTGTGAGCACCTAGTTTGGGTGTCTAGAAAAAATTGTGATCTAGTGAAGGCAACATAATAGTTTATGGTTAAGACAAGATGGGTTTCTCAACATGTGGTACCATCATGGATGATAAGTACAATTGCAGACCTAGTTTAGCAAGAGAGTGTTGAAGATAGAAATAATTTGTTGCTTTAGTTTGGGCTCCATTATAATTTTCTTGGATAAGTGTAAACTAGTCATCTATTACACTCAATATCGAAGAGGTCAAGTGTATTGTAGCTGGATTGACAAGATTAGATTAAGTATGAATTATGAGGCTATTTACTAGACTATTTTTCACCAGGTGTTGGTGATGACCATGATGACAGGCTGAAGCATGTATCGCTTCATACGAGACATGGTGTTGATGGAAGCTATGAAGCTCCAGTACATCTCCATTGATAAAGAGATAGCTAATATTCTTACGATGCCTCTTTCTAGAGGGAAGTTTATGTACTTTCGGGACAAACTTGGGCTTGTGGAGATTGCCTCTCTAGTTGAGAGGAGAGTTGATGAGAGTTCATTATGAATGTAATAAACCAACAGAATACTGATTAATTTTCTAACGGATAGACTTAGAAAATTCAGCATGGTATCGGAGCGTGGTTGTAGATCACAAGAAAGTTGAAGGCATCAGCTGAGCAGAGCATTTGCAACAAAATTAGTTGTCCCGAGTGACAGTAGTTGATCCTTGCAGAAGCGATAGAGGAAGTATTAACGCAGATGGATTGCGACATCAGTCTGGGCCTGAGAGAGGCCATCGCAAAGGTTGAAGAGGGCAGAAACAGGCACACGCAGAGGCCAAGAGGGTTGACGCAGTTGGCTGAGGGAGCTATTTTTTCGTGTCAGGATTCTACAGAGCCAAGAGGCTCAACCCTTCAGTTATTGGGACAAAGGAAGCTACGGGAATTTTGTGAGAGTGAAGCTGGTGGGGTAGTATGGTTGGAACAGTACCTAACATGGCAAAATCAAGGTAGAGGGAGTTATTGCCAAGGGAAATTTCTAGCCAAGGAATCTGGATGAGTGTTGCAGTTGCACAGAAGATCGAAGAGGGGCAACTTGACGATTGGTAGAAGGATTTCTAGGAGGGAAATTGGGACTTAGAGGGAGTCCAAAAGAGAACTTCTAGACAAGAAGCAGAGAGACTCAGAGGAGTCGAACCGAGAACTTCCAGATGGGAAGTAGAGAGACTCAACGGGAGTCGAACCGAAAACTTGCTAGCCGAAAGTAGAGAGACTCAGAGGAGTCGACACTGAAGGGGATAGAGATGGTCATGAATGGGCTGAGGGATCAGGATAGGTTGGACGGAGCATCCAACTTTGTGGTCTGGCTGGGTTCCTATCCATTCTAGACAGACATCACATCAAAGGCTTTGTCTTGAGAGTAATGGCTATCCTAGTTGACTTGTTAACTAATGAAAGGTACGAGGAGGCAATTGCTAAGGCAAAGTGCATCATCCTTGATGGGGTCAAGGATCATGTGGTCCAACATATTTCCAGGAAGGAAATGAAAAAGGAGATGGGGGACACTTTGAAGACATTGTACCAGCATACTTTTGTGTAGAGGAAGATTCTCCTTAAGAATCAGCTAAGGTCATACTAGATGCAGAAGAAGGAGAAGATAAACCTCTTGCTCGGTTGGTTGAAGGAGATCCGGGACCAACTGACTTCCATAGGGTCCACACTAGTTCAGGAGTTGATGGTGAGGACTACACTTAACACAGTCTCCAAGGAATGGGATACATCTTTCCAGAGCATACTGGGTAGGGTGAGCCTTCTAGATTGAGAAGAACTATGGGCGGATCTTCACCAAGAGGAGATCAGATGACTAACCAAGATGGGAAGTAGAATCAAAGGAGTCTGGATCAAGAAGGAAGAGGAAGAGGATGTAGCTTTGGCATCTATGGGAAAGCAGGAGAAGACAAAGAAGAAGGACCTCTCCAAGGTCAAGTGCTTCCATTGTGGGGAACTAGGTCACTATGCGAACTAGTGTCCGAAAAGAAGAGTAAGGGATAGGCTTCTAACTCTAAGGTAGCGCCAGTGAAGGCAGAGCAAGAGGTCGAGGAGGATGACGATGGTGCCATGAGTGCTCATGTGCCACTTGAGAAGAAGTGGGCAGACATAGAGTTGTAGTTAGGAGGACTACAAGCGATGAGGGGCAAGATCCTTGAGGTATCCAACCTCTTCGATTATACCTTGCTATGGGAGCCCCAAAGAGTAGTAGCAGGACTAGAAGATCTTGGTAGAAACAGATGCGAATGAAGCGGCAGAGAATGCTACAGTGTAGGAGTCCCTGGGAAACGTGAGGCTAGCAGGCTGTAATAGTGCGAGAGGCAAGGGAGTGTTGCACCAGTGAAAGATAGCACAAAGAGGTGTGTAACAGTACTATATGCAGGGAGTTGTCACAGCAGCGCAGAGGTCAGTAGAGGGAGCACTTGATAGCAGCAAAGGGAGCTTCAACATCGGGAGTGTTTCTAACCTAACAAGGATGTTAGATGTTGGGTGGATCAGTTACTTACTTCTTAGTAACTGAGTTGCGGTGAGGTAGCAGTATGCAGTAGCATGATGGAGCATGATAAGAGGGGGTTGTAGTGCAGATGCAATGTTGGGATAATGGACCAGCAACAGCACGAATGCAGAGGGAGTTGCTGTATGAATGTAGCAGTGGCAGTGGCAGTGCCATGGGCAGCAGTATAAGATGCAACAGTGCAGAGGATGCTAGGCGAGGAGGCCTAGCATCAGCATAGGTACCGTGTTGGATAATCAGAGTGATGCTCAATGAGAAGTATTACTAGAGCACAATCCTTGCTAAGAGGGAGTGTTGAATTGGAGTAGCTTTGAATGTACTCTAGACATTAAAATTGGTGGAGAGGCTAAAGCACATGATATCTCCAAGACCCCGAAATGGTTTGGACAGATTGTACGTAGTTTGGAAGATATTAAAATAATTAATATTCTTAATGGAGTTCCTAAGTCTAAACTTAGGAAAAATAAAATATTATTGGGTATTAATATAAAACTAGGTTAGAAGGTTCCAAAAGTCATGGATCAAGCCAAATCTTATCTTAGTCATTGATTAGAGATTTAATCTCAGCTGTTGAAGGACCAACAAGAAAATTATAAGAGGAGGCTTGAGGGTCAGTTGGAGACACACCAGAGTGATTAGTCATTCATTTTTCTAGAGCAGGGTTACTAAGAAAAAGTGAATCAATGATCAGTAGCAAGGGTCAATGAGTATTGGATAGAGAGGCGGAGACAGTACTGAGAGACCAGAACAGAAGAAGAGAGAGCGAGAGAAGCAGCAAGTTCAGGCCACGCAGAGCCCACGAGAGATAGTGCAGAGGCCAAAGGGACTGTGTCATCCACGCAGAGGCTACTGGAGTGACGCAAAGGGTCCCAAAGGTTGTGTAGTGCCTCAAAGGGCTGACGCGGAGGGTATTGGGGCTGATGCAGGTCAGCAAGAGGTTGATGCAGAGGCTAGAAGGGCCAATGTTGAGCTTCAGATTCATCAGAGAGGGTTTCGTGGGACAGATTTTCTAAATACCTATTTCCAAATATAGAGGTATTTCTATTGTGTATTTTTCTCTGTCGAGTGATTTGGTTAGGCAGCCAATTGTACTCAAGGAAATACTGCATAATAAACCCTTAGAATAGCTACACTAGTTTTCCCACATTATGTTTTTCCAGGGACATTTGTCCCAAAATAATGATGTCACTTATGTGTTTATTTTCTATCAGCTGTTGATCTATAGATGTCATGACTATATTGTGTTTATTTCAATATTTAAATGTTTTAAATAACTTGTTCATAATTTACAAGTAGAAGAAATAAACGACCAAAATACATATTAATTTTCTAATGGATAGACTTAGAAAATTCAGCATATTTGCCCAATCAAAATCTATATAAGTGGCAATGGTTAATTCATTTCCTTTAGGATACCATAGTCCATATTTTTTTGTTCCCTTGAGATATCAAAAGAATTTTTTCACTGCAATGACATGAGATTCTTTTGGTGCTGCTTGGAGTCATGTTACCTATCCAACTGCCTACATCACATCTGGCCCAGAAGTTGCTACATATAGAAGACTACCATTCATAGATCTATATATATTTTGATCTACATCTTTGGATGAGTCATCGATGCTTAACTTGTAACTTGTCACCATTGGGGTGAGAATTGGGTTGCAATCTTCCATCTGAAATCTCTTCAACATTTCCTTGATATATTTGGTTTGATAGATATAATCCCCTCATCTTGCAGAGATATCTGAAGTCCTAACAAGTATGTCAACTCACCAAGTAATGACCTTTGAAACTCACTTTTCATATCTACTACAAACTTCTTCAATAACTTATCTCCATCACTTCCAAATATTATATCATCCACATAAAGTTCAATAATTGTCAAGCTATCATGTTAAAACCTTACATAAAGATTTTGTTGGCATTATGATTTCTGGTTTGGCTCTATGGTTCATGTGTTGTACTTGATGGCAACTCATACAGGTGGCAAAACTCTGATCAGGCTCTCAAAATGATAAAAATTAAGAGGTCCACATGTGCTCAGTGAAAAGCATGCGTACCCGCAGGTACACTGTGCAGGAAATGCGGTCATACCCACAGGTTACCCGTTCAGAAGGTACGGTCCCCCAGTTCACTCACTTCAAGGCAGAGAAGCGCGCTCATATGGGGTTTCTTATGTATGGCCTGTGGTATTTAGCCCGTCGTTCATGATCCTATGGTTTTGGCCCGTGGTATAGGATCTAATTTAGCCCCAGTTTGGATCCCTTGTTTTGGTTTTTTGATGGTTTTGTCCCATGGTGTGAATGAGGGCTTGACTATAAATAGGGAAGGAGATCACTTGGCCAAAATATCTTTTGCAAATTGAATATCTTAAGATCCGAAATATTGGGTTATCAGTTTAAAAGCTTGATCTATATAAAAGTGAAGTTGAAAGTGAATCTATGAAGTATGATCTCTTGGGCACATGATCAGATCTGGGCATCTGACTATCTTTGGCACACTGGTGGACTGCCAATTTGGCCCTAATCAGAGGTTCGTAGGTGATTAACAGTGCAAGTGCGGCGGTACGCATAGCAGAAGAAGGCGCAGTGGGTGAGTACGCAGCGCGACAGAAGTCCAGGTGCGGTGGTTCACAGTGAAGAGAAAGCAGAAGCGCGGAGGTACGCTGTGTGACAGAAGCCGCAGGTGCGGGGACACAGTGAAAGTACGCGGCGTGATAGAAGAAGTAACTGCAGAGGCACAGTGAAAGTATGCGGCGCGATAGAAGCAGTGACTGCGGAGGCACGCGGCGCGATAGAAGCAGTGGGTGCGGGGGCACAGTATAGGTATGCCGCGCATTTAAAGGCACAGTGCGTGGATACGCAGTGCTGTTCAAGGCTCTATGCAGGGATACACAGAGGTGCATGAGGTGAAGTGTGTAGCAACGCATGTCAGATAAAGAAAAACTGTGGATCTGTATTAAGACATGTATTTGACTGACCTTTCTCTATTGATAAGGTGTTCTGGATTTTGTTTACTGATCTTGTTACTGCAGTTGACTAGGTGATTTACTTGTACATGATGATCACTTGATGTTTATGGATCCAGTTTGAAAATTTATGAAAAGTGATCCTTGAAAGAAAAGAAGTAGGGGGTTGTAGCTCCCTTCCAGGAGAGACTGAAAAACGAGAGAGAGTTGTAGCTCTCTGCAAGTTGCAGCCTGCGTACTGGTAAAGGACTGCACCAGTACAAAATCATTGTAAAAGGAGTTTCTAATTTGAAAGAAGATAGAGACATATTGCAGCAGGTGGTTTTCACCCACATTGGGTTTCCACCTTATATTTGGTGTTCTTTGGTGTGACTATCTATTTTTCTTATTCATGCTCATTATTTTATGGTATTGACATACAAAAATAATCCAAAGTATAAATAAGGAAGATTTATTAAAAGAACTTCATAATACTGATTCACCCCCCTCTCAGTATTATTTCCAACAATTGGTATCAGAGCAGGTCCTTCAGAGAAGCTTGATCGCTTGAAGGAAGATCATTCATCGTGAGCAACTACGAGAGGGAAGCATCAATCAGGCCACCAATTTTTGATGGGACAAACTTCAATTATTGGAAGGTAAGAGTTACTGCCTATCTTCAATCTCTTGGTACAGAAGTTTGGGATATCATAGATACAGGCTACACTTTTCCTTCAGCTACTCGTACAGATCCGGCCGAAAAGAAGAAATATGAAACAAATGCTAAAGCAGTCAATACTCCACTGGGATGCTTATCTAAAACAGAATTTGTGAAGGTTATGCAATATAAATCTGCAAAAGAAATATGGGACAAGATTGTCTTGAGCTACGAAGGAGATGAACAGGTAAAGCGTGCTAAACTTCAAACCCTCAGGATTCAGTATGAGAATCTCAGAATGTATAATGATGAAAGTGTGGCTAACTATTTCCTTCGGGTAGACGAAATTGTTAATTGCATGAAAAACTTGGGTGAAGAAATAAAAGAGGCTATTGTGGTTGAAAAAGTTCTAAGATCATTGTCCCCCAAGTTTGAATCTAAAGTGTCTGCAATAGAAGAAAAGGAAAATCTACGAACTCTTACTATGTCTCAGCTACACGGAATTCTAACTGCTTATGAAATGAGAAAGGGAGGTCCATCAGACAGGAGAGAAGCTGCTTTCAAGGCTTCAGGCAAAGGAGACTACTATGAAGCAAGTCACGTGCCAAAAGAAGAAGAAGAATCAAATTTTTGTCAGAAATCTTCAACGGGGTACTGGAAGGTTCAGAGGTAAGTTACCTTTTAAATGTTTTGCTTGTGGAAGAGTAGGTCATTATGCTGCGAAATGTCCTCATAAGGATAAGATTGACAAAGGAAAGGAACCTGCTAGATGGAACAAGAAACAGAATGCAAATAAGAAAAGCTACTACACTCATGAAGATAGTGATGGTCTATCAAATAGTGATGAAGATGAACGAGGTAATGACTATAAACTTTTAATGGCATTTGAAGATGATGATTACCTGGATGCTATAGATGTGGATAGCTTTTATGAAGAAATTTCTAGACTCAAGACATGTATAGAAGAAAAGAATATGATCATTGATACTCTACAATTTCAAATTGATGAAAAAGAAAAATATCTTGAAAAGTTAGAAGGTGAAATTGTTGGTCTTAGAAAAGATATTGAGAAAACAAAGGCTATTAATCTTAAGTTTGTCAAAGGATCTGAAACTATGGATGAGATCATCAATGTACAACGTTCTCCTCTAAACAAGACAGGTCTGGGGTATAATGGAGAAACTTCTCAACCATCCACCTCAAAGAGTTATCTTGATGCAGCAAGAAGGAATGAGCAAAAGCACAATGGAGATCACCAGGTAAAACAGGGAAAAATTACATCAAGAACAAACAAAGACTATCAGGTAAACCAGGGGCAATCTGTCTTAAGGATGAACAAAGGCTACAACTAGCCACAGGTAAAACCCTCTCAATTTGCTTCACGAATGGATGACAATAGAAATTACAATCATTTGGCCGGAAGATTTGATAACCGCAGAAGTTTCTTCAATGGACAATGCTTCTCTTGCCGTAACTTTGGTCACAAAGCAGCTCAATGTGTTGCATATAAAACAATCATGACTAGAGAAGCTCAAAAACAAAGAAGTATGACCGGGATTACAAAAGGGACCTATAACAACTTTTCGGCTCTTGAAAATGAAGTTGAATGTTCTATTTGCAATAACTTTGGTCATGAAGATTCTGAATGCGGGAGCAGGTTTCAGCAGACAAAGGAACAAGCCTCAAGCACCAAAACATGGAGAATAAAGGAACCACAAACAGAAAGATGTGGGATAGAATTTTATGCAGAGGGATAGGAAAATCTATGGTACATTGACAGTGGATGTTCGAAGCATATGACAGGTGATAAAGAAAAACTTGAATCATATTCTGCTTTAGAAAAGGGAAAGAAAGTTTCTTTTGGAAATGATACTCCTGCAGCTATAAAAGGAAAAGGCACTGCTCAGTTAAAAGAAAAGGTCAAAGCTGGAAATGTTTTGTATGTTGATGGATTGAAGCATAATCTTCTGAGTGTCAGCCAGATGTGTGATCAAGGAACCGAGGTGATATTTAGATCAAATGGATGTCTTGTTCGTGATCTTGATACAGGTGAAATAGTGATCAAAGGTAAAAGAACTCCAAATAATCTCTACATATTTGAAGAAGGACAACAACAATGCTATTTGAGCAAGGATGATGAACACTGGTTATGGCACTGGAGGTTGGGGCATCTAAGCTTTTCACAAATAAGGAAAGCATGCAAATATCAGGCAGTTCGTGGTCTTCCAGATATCAAAATTCCAGACAACACGATATGCAAATCATGTCAGTTTGGAAAGAAAACCAGAACTAACTTTCCGGAGAAGGAAGGATCAGCTAGCATGCCTCTTGAGCTAGTACATACAGATGTATGTGGTCCATTCAGGGAAAGGACACCTCGAGGAGAAGAATACTTGATATTATTCATTGACGATTTCTCCAGGTTTGTCTGGTTAGGACTTATGAAGCACAAAGATGAAGCATTCAAAAAATTCAAATCTTTTAAAGCCTTGGTTGAAAATGAATCAGGATACAAAATTAAGTGCCTCAGGTCCGATAGAGGTGGGGAGTTTACCTCAAATGAATTTTTTGAATTCTGTGAAGAACATGGGATAAGAAGAGAATTCTCTATAGCTAGAACTCCTCAGCAAAATGGAGTGGTGGAAAGAACGAACAGAACAGTCCAACAAATGGCTCGTGTTATGCTTGATGAGTCTGGAACTCCCGCAACTTTCTGGGGTGAAGCTGCATATGCTGCGGTTGTTATTCTCAACAAAACAAATGTCTGGGTGAACAACACTCAAACCCCTCATGAGCTCTGGTATGGTGAGACTCCTTCGGTAAAGCACTTCAAAATCTTTGGGAGCAAATGCTATATTAAGAATATTGATGAGCAACTTGGCAAACTTGAACCTAGAGCAGATGAAGGCATTCTTCTTGGTTATTCTCCACACAACAAAGCATATAAGTGCTACAATAAAAGACTTGGAAGAATTGTTGACAGCATTGATGTAGTGGTTGATGAGAAAGGATACATTCCTAGGCAAGTAAATCATGAAAATATCGAAGAAGATGAAGACTACCCTCAAAGACAGAATGATAAAGAAGAAGAACCTCAAGAAGAACCAGAGGAGCAGATAAGGATAGAAGAGAAGACTCCATCCAGGTATGTTCAGAAGAATCATCCAGAATCTCAGATTTTGGGGCAAAAAGAAGCAGGTGTACAAACAAGAAGAACAATTGCAAAAGCTTCAAGCTATTTGGCATTACTCTCTTCCACTGAACCACAAAATGTGAAAGAGGCATGCAAAGATGAATGTTGGGTCAAAGCAATGGATGAAGAACTTGAGCAGATCGAAAAGAACAACACTTGGGAGTTGGTTCCTAGACCAAAGGATAAGAATGTTATAGGGACAAAATGGGTCTTCAAAAATAAATTGAATGAAAATGGAGAAGTAATTAGAAACAAGGCCATACTTGTTTGTAAAGGGTATGCGCAGCAATAAGGAATAGATTTTGAAGAAACTTTTGCTCCTGTTGCAAGACTTGAGGCCATCCGAATGTTCCTTGCTCTCTCAAGCTTTCAAAACTTCAAAGTATTTCAAATGGACGTGAAATCAACCTTTCTGAATGGAGACTTGGAAGAAGAAGTATACATTGAGCAGCCAGATGGTTTCATTCTTGGAAATGATCCAAATCTTGTATGCAGATTGAAAAAGGCTCTCTATGGTCTCAAACAAGCTCCAAGGGCTTGGTACTATCGTTTGGACAAATATCTTCATCAACAAGGCTTTTCAAAAGGATCAGCAGATAGCAATCTTTATATAAAAGTTGAAAATGACAAATTGCTAATACTTGTTGTGTATGTAGATGACATTATCTTTGGCAGCAATGAAGAAGCTATGAGTCAAAGCTTTGCCTTGGTAATGCAGAAAGAATTCGAAATGTCCTTGCTGGGAGAACTGACATATTTTCTTGGTTTGCAAATCCAACAAAAAGAAGGAGGGATCTTTTTGTCTCAAACCAAGTATCTCAAGCAGATTTTGAAGAAATATGGCATGGAAGATGTAAAACCAGTATGTACACCCATGGTCACAGGATGTAGCCTCAGTGCAAATGATGAATCAGCAGCAGTGCATCAACCAACCTACAGATCTATGATTGGAAGTCTACTTTATTTGACAGGTACCCGACCAGACATCATGCATGCAGTAGGAATAGTTGGAAGATTTCAGGAAAATCCAAAGGAAACTCATCTTCAGGCAGTAAAGGGAATCTTCAAATATCTTCAAGGAACTCAAAACTATGGCTTATGGTATCCTAGAGATACAGATCTCACACTTCATGCTTATACAGATGCAGATTGGGCCGGAAGCGTGGATGACAGGAAGAGCATAAGTGGTGGTGCATTCTTTATGGGTTTCAGATTAGTATCTTGGTTCAGCAAGAAACAGAGTTCGATTGCCTTGTCTACAGCTGAAGCAGAATATGTTGCTGCTGCATCTTGCTGCGCTCAACTCCTTTGGATGATGCAGACCTTGCAGGATTTTCAAATCACTTGTACACTACCTATCTCCATCTTATGTGATAATACAAGTGCAATCATCATTTCAAAGAACCCAATCATGCATTCAAAGACCAAGCACATACCAATCAAGTATCACTTTCTCTAGGAACAAGTGCTTGAACAAAAAGTCAAGTTGGAGTATGTTCCTTCTAAGGAACAGGTTGCTGATATACTCACCAAACCATTGCCCAGGGAGGCCTTTGAATACCTCAGTCAAAAGCTGGGGGTTGTTAATGCATCATCTTGTTGTTGAATCTCATCTGTTGTTGTATGTGAGGATCATATGGGGTATACATTTGATGGCACAGGTTCAGGGGGAGCATATAATGCATTGTTGGCATTATGGTAGAAGTACAAAAGGAGATCATGGATGCTGATCCAAATATCGCTGCAATATGTCTCTATCTCTTTCATGTTCATTTATGGTGTTTGGTGATCATTCTTTTGTAGATCTGGTTTATAATCAGGGGGAGCATGTTCTCAGGGGGAGTATAACCCTTTGCCCTTGATGTCAAAGGGGGAGAATGACATGGAGAATCTTGAGGTTGCCATCAAGTCCAAAGGGGGAGATTGTTGGCATTATGATTTCTGGTTTGGCTCTATGGTTCATGTGTTGTACTTGATGGCAACTCATACAGGTGGAAAAACTCTGATCAGGCTCTCAAAATGATAAAAATTAAGAGGTCCACATGTGCTCAGTGAAAAGCGTGCGTACCCGCAGGTACGCCGTGCAGGAAATGCCGTCATACCCGCAGGTTACCCGTTCAGAAGGTGTGGTCCCCCAGTTCACTCACTTCAAGGCAGAGAAGCGCGCTCATATGGGGTTTCTTATGTATGGCCCGTGGTATTTAGCCCGTCATTCATGATCCTATGGTTTTGGCCCGTGGTATAGGATCTAATTTAGCCCCGGTTTGGATCCCTTGTTTTGGTTATTTGATGGTTTTGTCCCATGGTGTGAATGAGGGCTTGACTATAAATAGGGAAGGAGATCACTTGGCCAAAATATCTTTTGCAAATTGAATATCTTAAGATCCGAAATATTGGGTTATCGGTTTAAAAGCTTGATGTATATAAAAGTGAAGTTGAAAGTGAATCTATGAAGTGTGATCTCTCCGGCGCATGATCAGATCTAGGCATCTGACTATCTGTGGCACACTGGTGGACTGCCAATTTGGCCCTAATCAGAGGTTCACAGGTGATTAACGGTGCAAGTGCAGGGGTACGCATAGCAGAAGAAGGCGCAGTGCGTGAGTACGCAGCGCGACAGAAGTCCAGGTGCGGTGGTTCGCAGTGAAGAGAAAGCAGAAGCGCGGAGATACGCTGTGCGATAGAAGCCGCAGGTGCGGGGACATAGTGAAAGTACACGGCGCGATAGAAGAAGTAACTGCGGAGGCATAGTGAAAGTACGCGGCGCGATAGAAGCAGTGACTGCGGAGGCACGCGGTGCGATAGAAGCAGTGGGTGCGGGGGCACAGTATAGGTACGCCACGCATTTAAAGGCACAGTCCGTGGATACGCAGCGCTGTTCAAGGCTCTATGCGGGGATACGCAGAGGTGCATGAGGTGAAGTGCGTAGCAACGCATGTCAGATAAAGAAAAACTGCAGATCTGTATTAAGACATTTATTTGATTGACCTTTCTCTGTTGATAAGGTGTTTTGGATTTTGTTTACTAATCTTGTTACTGCAGTTGACTGGGTGATTTACTTGTACATGATGATCACTTGATGTTTATGGATCCAGTTTGAAAATTTATGAAAAGTGATCCTTGAAAGAAAAGAAGTAGGGGGTTGTAGCTCCCTTCCAGGAGAGACTGGAAAACGAGAGAGAGTTGTAGCTCTCTGCAGGTTGCAACCTGCGTACTGGTAAAGGACTGCACCAGTACAAAATCATTGTAAAAGGAGTTTCTAATTTGAAAGAAGATAGAGACATATTGCAGCAGGTGGTTTTCACCCACATTGGGTTTCCACCTTATATCTGGTGTTCTTTGGTGTGACTATCTGTTTTTCTTGTTCATGCTCATTATTTTATGGTACTGACATACAAAAATAATCCAAAGTATAAATAAGGAAGATTTATTAAAAGAACTTGATAATACTGATTCACGCCCCCTCTCAGTATTATTTCCAACAGATTTATATCAACACTTCCTCTCTAGTTAAATGTAGAGGAGTAAATCAATGGAGGTATTAGAGAATTGCAAAATAAAGTATGGAAACCTCAAAGATTGAGGACAACAAAACTCAATAGCTATAAGAAGTGAAAGGGACAAAATTAATGAATTTCAACCTTAGAAAAAAGTTAATTGAAAATGTTCATGATAATGAAGCAAGTGGACAACAATAAACCAAAGTTTGGGATCGAGAAGGAGGAGAAATTGTAATAGATGTACCTACAAGTGTACAATGTCAACCAACAAGATAGAAGGTAAATCTAGCAAAATTAGTAAAAATGCTCATGAATGGGACTCCATGAATTGCTTTTAGCTCAAGATTTTGATGCAGGAGCATTTCTTCAATTCAATAATACCTATGATGTCTGGGCCATATTTACTTGAGGGAGGGGATTCCCTTAATTTAATTTAAATTAATTTAATGTAATTAAAGATAGGGTTTTGATTTTCTAGTTGAAATAGAGATTTATTTAAGAAACGAGGTATTATTTCGTCATCGACACTCAATACACTATTAAAGAAGAGTTTTTGAAGAGTTAGAGCTTTTATGCTTAGATTTGATATTTTCTATGCGTGGATGCCAAGTAGATCCGTATTTAGTGGATCTCAACAAACCATCCTTGTTGTAGATAATTGATTTTTTATAAATAAAATAGGAGAGGAGGAATAGAGTGAAATAGTCAAGAAAGGCTAAAGGATTGAGAGAGATCTCTCATAGAGAAGAGGGTCAATTATTTGTGTAATGAGGCTAGACTTATACATGTGTTGTGCTAATGAAGATAGTGTGAGTATCCCCCATAGTGTGTGTCTGATCTCTGTGTTTTGGAATTGATATGTTTATGTTATGTGGACACTTGAGTTATAAAATTTGTTATTGTGATTAATGAAATGATTCATACTGGTCGCAGGATCAATTGTTACAGGAGTGGTTTGGGTTCGATATCAACTTTGTAACATAAGATTTTGGGATCAATTCTTAAGGTTATATCGGACTTGCATCACAAGTCTTAGTGAACAAAAGAAATTGAAGTTCATCCTTTACTAGAGCTGAAAACTATATAATGTGGATGACGATACAAAATCCGAGATTAGTCGAGGATACATTAATTAACGAGGAAACAATTCACTATCAAAAGGTTTATGTCTATTGGCCATCGAACATCAAAGTTAGTGATGCCTTGGTGCAAATGAGACCTTGCTCAATCGATTTGAAAAGTATTGAAGTGGTCTCATCAACTAATGAAACCAATGAAGCCATTCTTGTCAATGTTTCTGTCTATTGGCCATCGACGATTAGAGAGATCACAAATGCTAGCCAATAAAACGTATTCCAGTCTGATCCAACAAATACCGAGAACTTAACAAGAAATAAATTGCACTCAACAAAAAATTTTACACTTAAAAAAAAACTTACAAATTAACAAATATAATCTCTCAACAATTAATAAACCCTCTCTCTATATATATAAAATTAATAATAAATCAACATTCAATTTATCACTATATATTCTTGGCCTTCGAGTTAATAATAACTAATTACAATACCTTTACAAAGTATATATAAACACGTCTAAAATCATGATTGATTTAAGATACCAAACACATTAAAATTGATGAATAATTTAAAATAATAACTTATACATCCCATTTTTAATCATTTATAAACTATTATATGTTTGCAATGTAGTTCCAACGCTTCTGAATATGTCTAAATTTCCACGACATCGTATATCAAAATGGAATGGTTTGAATATTCGTAGTATTATTATCCTGGGGCTCGGCGGTATAAAGTCAATTTTACCTAATTTATTTTAATTTAATGAAGTTTAACTATATAAATAAAAATATATATTTTTAACCCAAAAAATATTAGTATGTATTTTTATTGTTTTTGTTAAGAATTTTAACATTTTATTCTATAATATAGAATAATGTGATTTTGTAAAATGTGATTTTGTAATCATTATTAATGCAATGTATTCATTTTTGTCCTATTAAATATTTTTAATTCAAAATTTAATAAATATAATATATATTTAACTAGCTCAACGAAAAAAATTAATATAGCAAAGATTAGAACGAATTCTCATGAGCTCCATAGTGAAACAGGTTGTTGGGCAGTTCCTAAAACGCCATGGACGGAAAGGATCTGCGATATATGTGAGAATAGGAACATCGAGGATGAAAACCACTTCCTCTTAGAATGCCCCACATATAACCACATTAGATCTCAGTTTCACAATCTTTGTTACAATACTGACCTTCCTAGCCTTTTACAATGTCAAAATTATAGTGAGCTCGGGAGGCTTCTCTCCAAGCTTTTTGAGCATAGGAATAAAATCATAAATCAAAATAGATAATTTGTTTTTGTAGATCCGATAGACCATTATTTGGTCTCAGCGGACGTTAACCATCATCATCATCATATATATATATAATTAGGTTAAAATTTAAATTCTAAATTTAATAAAATAAAACATATGTATTTTTATAAACTAAATAATAAATCAATATTATTATTATTTTCAAATATAAATACAAATTTTAAAAATAAAATATATCTATTTTTATAAACTAATAATTATATTAAAGGAAATTTTTATTGAATATTTTAGTTCAAATTTTAAGAAACAAAATATATAATTATTGATTTGGAATAAGCTTAAATTATACTACTAATTATATATATATAATTAATACAAAAATAAAACATAAAAATATGATTGAGGTATTGATCCGTCTTGCTTCGTCAGACATCTCATGATAATATTAAATAAAAAATAAAATATTATGTTTATGATGAACATGGTATTATATTTATAACTAAAAATTTAAAATATATTATCGTTCTTATTTTCATTTGTAAGGTCTCTTTCATATAGTATATTTGTCATTCGTACTCTTGATATTTTGGCAATAAAGAAATGTTGTAGTTTAATCATTTTTTTTTTTTTCTTAAAGTTATGGAAATTTTGGGCATATTTTGAAAAGATTAAGGATTTTTGTGAATCCAAATAAAAGTTGTCAAATTTCATAATTTTAGGTGTCTTAGAGGTTTTTGATGGTGCGAATCTATTTCCAACATCAAAAACATGATTAAACCTTGCCTCTATAATTTTTTTCCCTAAATTCCGACCACGTTTAACCATCCAAACACAATTCCTCCACCAGACAACTCCTAAAAATATCCTAAAAAATTACTTACTCTCTACAAAAACTCACCATTAAACTATGACATCATTTCTTGACCTTTTGACATAAAAATATTCCTTTTTGTGCATGAGATCTCACCATAAACATAAGACACCATTCCTTTCAAATAATTGTCTTTTAGACTATCAAGATGGAAGCCTCTAGGGTTAATGTTCTCCCGAGAAAAAAAAAAATCACAATCAATGGATATATTTATTAAATGTGAAAGATAGCTTGAATGTCGGAAGAGCGGGATAATCATAACACCTTTAAAGGAGAGAATAACGAAAATTAAAGGTTATGAGAATACGTTTAAATACAAGTGCTTAAATAAGTTTTCGATTTTTAATTAATGTTCTTTTTATAATCGATATAAAATAATATATGAGAGGAAAAGAAAGTTTAAAACCCTAAAAAATTATTTTAAGTTTTCAAATAATATGTATTTAAATGTTTATTATTTTATATATTATTATTTATATTAGAGTCACAAAAATTTATATTATTGTTGGTTAATGTATTTGTTTATTATTATTAAAATGGTATATTTACTATTATAATTATAATGTTTTAATTTCAAGAAAAAATGTCATTTTTTATTTTTAATTTTTAATTTTGAATTCGAGTTGTTTTTAATGGGACTTCTTGGAATCTTTTCTGATGAGTTTTTTCGGTTTAATTTCTCTAAAATTTGGAAGGAATTTATTGAAATCACAAGCTTGATGGGTAACCCTTACACAATAGAAGTGCACTAGGAGTTTTTCAGGGTGTTGAACCCATATATACAGTCAAAAAAACCAACTTAAATAATACAAATCCAAATTTCACCTCAAATTGTTCCCCCGAAAAAGTCCAAAAAATAGCACTAAAGACAACTCTTTTTTAATTTTGTGTATTAGAATGTGATATACCACAAAATAATTTCAAAAAGGACTAAGATTCTTTTGTTGTTTGAAATGCGTTTTTGAATGCATAAATCGATTCAACACCCTAAAAAAAAACCCTGGCACTCCAATTCTATAGTTTAGATAGTCGTGAAAAAATTCATTGCATCTATAAATTTTGATTAAGATTAAACAAAAAAATGTACTGAAAAAAGTCATTTCATCTATAAATTTTGATTAAGATTAACCAAAAAAAAATGTCATGAACGTGTAGTCTAACTTATAGACAAATAGAGTTTTTCACCTAAATCTCGCAATTCAAGAAAGAACGTGACTTTTAAATTACATTATATCTTTTTAATGTGTTTGTTTATTATCATTAAAATGGTATATGAACCATTACTGATCTGAGATGACCATAAACTAAAAACTGATGTAGAATGATTAACCATTAATGATTTGAATGTTACCTGAAGCATGCAAACCGAGGAAAAACTACTTGAAAAAAACACTTTACGACAGCTGATTAAACATGAAATCGATGCATAACAGAAGTGAAAACAGTAAAAACATAGTAATACTAGACAATAAATTGATGACAGAGTTCATTCCTGATGGACTACGTCTTTGGGTCCGCTTTCAAGATGGGCGACCATTTTTATTAGGAATGAAAATAAAGGAATCAATTACACAGTGATCTAGTCAAATTGAACTTGTACAAAGGCAATTATGACCTCTATAATCAGATAGCCCTCTGAACCATCTTTCCAACAATGCTTACAGTTTCCAAAACCGACCCCAGGTGCTCTCAAAACATTGAAAACAAAATCGCCTATGTCCTCCAGAATCTGCATAAAAAAGTCAAAAACCACTCCTTCTATCCTCCATGGGAAAAATTGCCTCTTATGGGCATGTGTATACATAAAACGCTCCTCTGACTATATTTGAGGTGAATTTGGTTAGGTTTGGATCAGATTTACAACTCGGTCTAGTTGCAAGAGGACACATAGGGCTAGTTGTTATGGTGATGGAATTAATTTTGTAACAAAACTTAATAAAAAAAAGCATAATAGACTTTGGTTTTATCTCTGAACCATTAGCAGTTATGGTGGCGCGAATTGGATGGACCTTTGGCATGTGACCAAGCAGTCTAACCCTTAGCAACCACCTAGCCATAACTGCCCACCAAACCCGTTGCGGCTAAACTCCTGACTATGCACATGTAATCTGTGGCAATTTATGCTACATTTTACTCTGACAGTTCTCCAAGCAAACAATCAACTCCACTACTTCCCGTTCACATGCTAACTGTATGTGGTTAGGTAAGATCCGCAATTCTGAAACCATGACGGTCACTACAATGCCATGTTCACATGCCGTGTCAGTTCCAATGTGGTCTCCAGCCCAGTGGTTAGGACCTGGCGGTCATGCTAACCCGATGGCTTATCTATCCATTGTTCACATGACCTTTTGATACGGTCTATGTTGACTGCGCGGTTTAGACTATTTTATTATAATGTTTTATAATGTGTTTACATATAGCCCAAGAGATCGGACTTAGGCTTAGGGTTAGGTTTGATGACTTGGGTTTTAGCATTTATAATACATGATACTGAGATTTTAGATCAAAGATTTATATTTTACATTAGGTTTATGTCTTTAGAGTATCGTTTTAGGGATTAGGATTAGGACTTACATCAAGACCCATTTACAACCCTTTTTACAATCATTTGTCACAATGTGACAAAACCACACACATCATCGACTCTAGCTATCTTTGCGACATCAACCCTGACGATGAACCTATGCCACGGATGACACCCATGTCGAACCCAAATCTTGCAAAGACTAACGACAAGACACATGTCATCGACCAATCCTGGTGGAACTACCGATGAACATAAGTCGACAGCCAGGTACAAACCCATACCAACTGAACGCCATGAAAACTATGAACATTACCTAAACAACCTGATCCCTAACCAACACTGTCGATCTGTTGAAGCTGAACTGAAGCGACGACGACACTGAACACTGATGATGACACTTGAACACCTGTGCAACTGAATTAATGAAATCCTCTTGAATCATTCCTCTCCACTTGAAATCTTTTGGACCACAAAAGTTTGACTAAACAAATAGTCGATGAGGGTAGAACTCCCTCTCTTTCCACCTTGACCTCACTATGTACCAATACATTCAATCAATCACCTACAAGTGATGACCCTGATGATGTTGACCATGGCACTTTTTGATTCGCTAACCTATTTCTTTCATCTGCAGTATGAACAACTTGCGACAATGGGCAAACAACCTGTTATCAACATGGAAATTGAATTATTTCCGCGAAGAACCATGAGTTAGTGATTCACAATCTTTGAAAACAATCTCTACCGTATGTTGTTTAATACCATCAACATGTATAAACAATCTATTTTGTGGAATGGCAAAGGCAATCAAAGATATACTTGACATCAAACTAGCTACTTGATTTAAGATACTTTCTTGATTCCTGTTTTCTAGGTGAACTTGTTGCACTGAACCTATCCAACTGTAAGGTGAAATTTGCTGCAACTTAGTTTGATTTTGAAAGTATTGAGTTAGCTGTTGATTTGTTTGAGTCACTTTTCCTTTCTTTATTACATGATGTTTCCATTTATTAGCACTTTCCTCTGATGCATATGTTCCCATTAAACATTTTAACACTGCTTTGGAAAAGGCCTTGATATGAAAACAAATAGATTTCCTCTCCACTTGAAAAGAGGTTTCCAAACTGTTCGAGACATTACATGGCAACACAATACAAGAGAAATCAAACATTGACTTTCCCCAATTCTGACCTACACCCTTGAAACTGAAAATAAACATAGCATCTGAAACAAGTCTCTAATTAGACTCACATGTACCATTCCCTGCAATACACTGGAGATGATGATAGTTTCTAGAATTCAGTTGAATGAATGAGTTGAGAGTCATATTGTCTTTAAGAAGATGTTCATAGGACATCAAATGTATCTCATGTTGCTTATCCTGTTTATGAATAAGATTTCATGGAAAAGAATTAACCACCTTGACCAATTGATCTATAAACTGAATCTCGCATTCCGAACAATCATCCTTATGTTGTTCCTTAATAAACATGAGTACATATTTACTTGAACTTATTAAATTCTTAACTTTATTTGTAACAATTAAATCCAAGTTTGATTTTACTTTATGTGCCCTAACAATAAATTCAACCCCTTCTTTCTTTAGGTGATATTTATGTTCTCTTCTTTAAATACTACATCTCTATCATAAAGATAAGGACTTCCTAAGACAACTCCACATATGTCTACTCGGACCACATCTAACTCCACTTCATCAACATTCTTAGATGTAATTGCAAATTTTAACCGACAATGCTTTGTGACCTATATCTGAGCTGATTTATTAATCCAACTTAATGGGTATGGTCTTCGATGATTATGTGTCTCCAATCCCAATTGATTAACTATATGTTCAGATATTAAATTTGCTTGCAATCCATTGTCAAACATTGTGTCAATATTTGTATGCTTAGAACTTACCCTTGTGTGGAAGAGTTCAACTCTTTTATCCTCATGTGAAGGATTTATGTTTGAAGAAGATACAATAGTTTTCGAACTTGAACCAGTGTCAGAAGTTTTACCTGTCGTAACCATAGTGGTTATCCTCCTTTCATCACCTGAATTTGAACCTAGATCCTGCTGGACTGCTGCAATGGCCTTCTTTTCATCCTTCGCCTTAAGGAACTTTTTTGGCTTAAGTTCTGGCTGAAGTTTCCAGCACTTCAATTCATCATGATTGATTCTTTGGCAATGAGAACAAGTAGGTCTTTCCTTCTAAACGATCGTTGATTTCTTTCCCTTCGAATTGTTCTTCCACTTACTGCCACTGGAATCTTTGGTTTCCAATTCTTTGGATGACTGTGATGAAAACTTGAATGGTCTACCACCTGATTCAATATGTATGGCATGAACACATGCCTCATCAAAATCATCAGAATTAAACATCAATAAAGTATGCTACAAATATGAATGTAAATTGCCGATGTATTTTAACAAAGTTTCATGGGTATCCAATGAAATACCAAGCTCCAATGCTTTCTTTCTGAACTCCTGAGTAAACTCCTAAACACTCTGCCCTTTACCTTGCCTTAGATTCTTCCAATCAATAACAGCTTGCTGCATGTATCCTAAAGGATAAAATTGTTTCCTAAGAGCTTTTAAAAACTTAGACCATGAAGAGATGACTTTTCCTTTACACTTTACATCTATCTGAGTTTTAATTTCCCACCAGATTAAAGTTGTTCACCCCATTCTAAGTGTAGCTAACTGAATTTTAGTTTTATCACTAGAAATGTTTTTAATGCGATAATACACTTCTAACTGCTTTATCCAGTTATCTAGCTTTTCAGGATTCATTTTGCCATCATAAATAGGTAACTCAAATTTAACATCAAGTTTCAAAAGAGATTTTTTCTTAGGTTTCTTTTCCGTTTCAGATTCTGCACTGGAAGAAAAAGAAGAAGAAGAGGATGGTGGAGATGATGGAGGTGAAGGTGGTTTATCAGCCTTGCCATTACCTTTGTCCTTCTTCGATGGCTTTGAAGAAGTTGCATCTCTTGCCTTCTTATCTTCCTACAATTCTCCCAACATCTGCTGCATGGTTAAGAATGCCTGCTGAAACTATTCTTCACTCATCTTCGTTTTAGTGTTTTCACCTGCATCAATTGCTGACATGGTTGATTTCTGAATGACTCGTCGCTTTCCAATATTTGGATCGATCTGCTCAAGGATTCCTTCTCCTCGTTGCAGCTTTGACCTGGTAAACATTCAATGACACATTCTACAAATGCAACGTACTCTGATATCACACTATATGATATGAAATGATCATAAAATAAAACCTGATGTAGAATTGATTAACCATTAACGATTTTAATGTTAGCTGAAGCACGAAAATCGAGGAAAAACTGCTTGAAAAAACACTTTACGACAGCTGATTAAACATGAAATCGATGCATAACAGAAGTGAAAACAATGAAAACACAGTGATACTAGAGAGAAAATTGATGACAGAGTTCATCCCTAATGGACTGCATCTCTGGGTCCGCTTTCAAGATGGGCGACCATTTTTATTAGGAATGAAAAAAAGGATTCTATTACATAGTGATTTAGTCATACTGAACTTGCACACAGGCAATTCTGACCTCTATGATTAGATAGAACTTTGAACTAGATTTCCAACATTGCTTATGGTTTCCAAAACCGACCCTGGATGCTCCTGAAACACTGAAAACAAAATCGCCTATGTCCTCCAGAATCTACATACAAAAGTCAAAAACCACTCCTTCTTTCCTCCATGGGAAAAACTTCCTCTTATAGGCCTATGGATACATAAAAACCTAGTCTGACTGCATTTGAGGTGAATTTGGTTAGGTTTGGATCAGATTTACAACTCAGTCTAGTTAAAATAGGACACATAAGGCTAGTTGTTATGGTGGTGGAATTAATTTTGTAACAAAACTTAATAAAAAGAAACCCATAATAGACTTTGGTTTTATCTCCGAACCATTAGCAGTTATGGTGGTGTGAATTGGGCGAACCACTGGCATGTGACCAAGAGGTCTAACCCTTGGCAGTCACTTAGCCATAACTGCCCACTAAACCCGATGTGGCTAAACCCTTGATTGTACACATGTAATCTTCGGTAGTGTATGCTATGGTTTACTCTGATGGTTCTCCAAGCCGACGGTCAACTCCACTACTTCCCGTTCACATGCTAATTATCTGTGGTTAGGTAAGCTCCGCAGTTCTGAAACCCTGATGATCACTACAATGCCATGTTCACATGTCATGCTGGTTCCGATGCGGTCTCCAGCCCAACAGTTAGGACCTGGTGGTTAGGCTAACCCAACAGCTTATCTATCCGTTGTTCACATGACCTTCTGATACGGTCTATGTTGACTGCGCGATTTAGACTATTTTATTATAATGTTTTATAATGTGTTTACATATAGCCCAAGACCTAGGACATAGGCTTAGGGTTAGGTTTGATGACTTCGATTTTAGCATTTGTAATACATGATACTTAGATTTTAGATCTAAGATTTATATTTTACATTAGGTTTATGTCTTTAGAGTATGGTTTTAGGGATTAGGATTAGGACTTACATCAAGACCCATTTACAACCCCTGTTACAATCATTTGTCATAATGTGACAAAACCACACATATTGTCAACTCCAGCTATCTTTGCGATGACAACCCTGACGATGAACCTATGCCATGGATGACACCCATGTCAAACCCAAATCCTATGAAGACGAACGACAAGACACATGTCATCGACCAATCCTAGCGGAACTGTCGATGAACATAAGTCGATAGCCAGGTACAAACCCATACCAACTAAACGCCATGAAAACTATGAACATTACCTGAACAACCTGATCCCTAACCAACACTATCGATCTGTCGAAGCTAAACTAAAGTGATCACAACACTGAACATTGATGATGACACTTGAACACCTATGCAACTGAATGAACAGACTCCTCCTGGATCAATTACAGAGATAATGCCTTAATTTCAAGAAAGAATGTGACTTTTTGTTGTTTAAAATGCATTTTTGAATACATAAATGGATTCAACGCCCTAAAAAAACCGGTGGGCACTTCAATTCTATAGTTTAAATAATGTAAACTCTACACTCAAGCTTTTAAAAATCTCCTTCGAATTTTGATTAAGATTAACCAGAAAAAATGTCGTGAAAAAAGTTATTTATTCTTATTTCATCTATAAATTAGACTCCACTGAATTTTGATTAGGATTAACCAGAAAAATGTCGTGAAAAACGTCATTTAATTTTATTTCATCTATAAATTAGACAACAATAGTAAACTTTTTAATAAAAATCTCGCAAAACAATTTTAGTAAAAAATGTGACTTTTAAATTACTTTGTTTATTATCATTAAAATAATATATTTACCATTATAACCATAATGCTTTGATTTCAAGGAAAAAATGTGACTTTGCACCACTCCTGAATTTCGTAAATATCATTAGGGTTGCCTTTTTAACATAAATGCAATAGTGAAAACATACTAGTTTTTTGTGACAAGACACCAAAAATGAAATTGGAAGTCAGCTCAAAGAGTTACCATCAAAGGATTTTATATGACTTTCAACACAATATTATGTATTTTCGAGTGGAGAATCCACCATTCATGGGCATACAAGGATATGTACTATTATTATGGATGATATGTGGTGAACGTGAGATCTGCAGCAACGAAGGCCAGGCCCTAACATGCCATGGTTGTATACGTCACTCTTCTACACACAACAACCATCACTGGATCTTCTGATCTGACCCCCGACAACAACAACAATACAACCACTCCCATACCAGAGAAGAATGACACCGCGTTCATGACCACGGAAACACGAAACTCAAGCTTTCCATGGCCGGTTCTGCAGTGGCGTAGCCCATCTCTCTCTCCAGCCCCATCGCCACGCTAAACAGTGCCACAAAACTCAAAGGGGCCATCGTCATGGCCACCACTATAATCAAACCATGAATCTTCCCCTCAATGTGCTTGCCCTTTGAAAGAAACAATTGCGCCTCCACATCTTTGGAAACACTCAGTCCCTTGAGGAGATGAAAATCCATGTAAACCATTTGTTCAAACAAATAACATGAGTCCTCTGGTTGATACAGGCTCAAATGAAATAACGTCGAGCTGATGTTTAATGGATTGGTCATAATAAATATAATATGCAGGGCGGCTCAAGTGTTCCCAGCGTTTACGGCACCCTGCACCTTCGCGGGCGTTGCTGGGCAACGGTCAGGCAGATTCGACGAGTCATTCTGATTGCTTCGACGAAGGATTCAGAACGCCATTCTCCAAAAAGGCTGACCAATTCGTTGAATCTGGGCATCTTAGGTTTCCAATGAATTAAATGAGGAAACATATAGACAAAACTCACTCTTACATAAAATACAACCACCAATCGTATCTTCCTTGACCAGGGAATCCAATCTTGTCTGTAACACGACTTAAAGAAATTATATAGAAATTATGTCGGCTTAGAACAAATGTTGTTTGGGTGGTTCTTGAGCTTATAGAAGATATCACATCTTAGCATTCATTCTCATTGGTCAGTCATAAATTTTGCAAAATTATAAATTATATCTTTTTGTATGGTTATATATATATATAATTAAATATTTTTATATTTTTTTAATTTAAAATATGTTTGTAATATTATGAGTGTTTTTTATGCACGTATTTTTTATTATCTTTATCTCTGACTAGGGGTAGAAGGAGGCAGTTACTATGTTGACTTGGCCCCAAGGTCCACTTATGGAAGTGGGGTCTAAATTTTTCGACCTCTTACAACTTCTTCAAAATGTAAAGTAGATAGCATCATTGAAGGATATGGCCAATAAGAGTCTTGGCCAATCATATTGAGCCACGCCATCTTAACCTGCCATGTGTAGCTACCAATTCACATGTCGTCATGCAAAGTGGTCGCTCATACCAGGCCACGAATTGATCCCGGTTCACACCACCCAACTACAACATAATATATAATATATGTTTGATGTATGTGAGTGTGGGCCCTCTAAGGCCATGTCACCAAGGGAAATAATTCTCGGTGAGGATCAACCCTATTACCCATTGGAACTGCTGGGGAAACAATATTCTGGGCTACGTGGCATATGCACCAATGATAGGCATCGATACCATGTTCAGTACCACCTCTTTGACTCATACATAGAACATAACACATGCGGCACATGTTCCCACTATATAGGTCCCACATGCCAAGTCACCATGGGACTTAAATCTTGCCCAGTGCTACGAAGCCCTTCAGGCAAGTCTTAACAACAAGTCACTAAGGAAATGATTGCTAGTGACTGACTATTCCCATCATACATGCATGTATGCTACTCTCAAAAGATCCAGCGACGACCATGAGCTTTCCGGGAAGCAACATACGGTGATGATTGATGTAATTGTGGGTCTGCCTGGTACAATTCGACGGCTCCACTGCAGCTCTATTAATGGCATCCATTTATTCGACGGTACCTTTATTCAAGCTCCTAACATGCTGCTTTAAGGAAAATCTTAAATGAACCACCAACTTAACTACGATGGTCGCTTGTCTTCATATTGTTCCGCTGCATGGTGGAGAAAGAGAATTCCTGAATTGTTCAATGGCTTGGTGGAGAAGGAGAATTTGTTCGAGATCAAGAAAGTGGACACCAGACATTTTGATTTCATTCCTGTGCCTAAAGGTTACTCTCTTCATTTAACCGGAGGTTGTTGCTCCAAATTCACAGGTAAGTTTCTGCCGAAATATGATTGAGTTCGCTCACAATTTTCTTCATTTGAGCAGTTAAATACCATTATAGAACCTTCATATCCATTTATATTGAATAGATAGGCCCAACAACTTGTATGTCTTTGTATCGATTACAATGAATCTAATTGCTCCTATGGAGCCCAATAATGCCACCATTGAATACAAAACAATAATGGCAATATTCAGAAGCAATAGGAGGTAGAAGAACAACTTATTCTTAGGCTTTCTTCCAACATTCAAGAAAGCCATTGCTGGCAATACAAAATCTAGAGGAGTAAATCCAATTGTCCCACAAAGTGCAACAAAATCTCTCAAATTTTCCTCAAAATATGCATATGTCGGCCTGCAATATATCTGTGAGGTAGTTTCAGTCAAATACATATTAGGCTTTTAATTAAATAATAACTATATTGGAATTGATTCTTGTGCATTACATCATTACATGTAAACACATATATCTAGCTATTTACCTGATAACAGCTTGAAATCTGAATCACAGCAAATACGTTTTCCATTACAATTGTCCATATCGGGGTTGTCAAGGAGCTCAGAATATATGATTGAACCACCGAACCAAATGCCCAATAGCCCACGAATGCTAGTATCTAGTAGCTTAAAATGATAACAGTGTATGCTGCTGAAACACCTTTGTACATATTTGTCTTTGCAGGATCTCTGAGAGTTGACTGCAGGACAAAGAGGTTGATATTAAATTTGATTTCTTCGATTTGGAATAAAGGAAACTTCTTGGAACAGCGATACATTGACTATCGAATATGAGTTCATAAAGCAAATCTAAGCCACAGAACTAAATGGTTAAAATGGACATAGATTGTGACCTTTAAGCGAGAATCAGAGGGCCTTAAATCCTAATTTTATGTATTATGGAAATGTGTAAAGACCGGTCCATAATAAAATTGTTATTATAATATAAGAATAATTTAACTAATATTCGTATTCAAAAACGGGAGGCTCAGATTCTGAGCCATCAGCTTAACAACGTCTTTACAATGGTTTCTGTTATCTTATTTCCAGTGTTCTTTGTAGCAGGCCATTTTGGTCAGCATGGTAGTTATAGGCTGGTGTTGTGTCTTTTAGTTCTCACTTGTCACTCTCCTCCTTAAAGAGAGTCTATTTTTGGATATGGTCTGGTGAGAGACCGGCTTGCTTTTTGTACTTCTTGATCTAAACTCCAGTTTTTTGAAATTAAGAAAATTCACCACATAAAAAATAATAATTTTATATATATATATATACAAAAATGAAACCATAACAGTTTATTGGTACCTGTATTTCAGGTAACATTGCATCACCAAAAGAAAAAGCTATTGTCCCAAAAGCATTGAATGCTTTAAATATCTTGACAGTTGAAGTCCCATGCAGCTAATAATCCACTGATTTTTGATTCAGCTGCTTTCCTACTTGGAAAAGGTTTTTGTTAATCCTTGGTCAAATAAATGCCAAAAAAGTTCACGACTTATTTTTACCAATTCAATCAGAAAAAAGTGTTGGCCATTTGTAGTACTTTATCCTAACTATACAAATCATTCTAATGCATTACATTATAGAACCTTCATATCCATTTATATTGAATAGATAGGCCCAACAACATTACATTATATAGATAATCCAGTCTGCAGTTACGCTTGATGGTAGTTAACTGTTCGGGAATATTTGTAGAGTGTTGTGTGTTTAGTGACTGGTAGTAGGCCTGCAGCTTCCAGGTGCCCTTTCAAATCCATTCACCAGTCTAGGGGTTGCTCCATATATTGTTTGGAACTCTATCCCTATACCTATAGCACATTTTCAATTACCCCGTATCCACGCAAGAAGATTGCCAGAACTCAAGGCCCTCCCCAAGGAGGCTCTGGCAAGACCTGCTTTCGAACCATGGGATGTACTTGCTCCATTGATCCTGGAATATTCAGTAGAACGAGAAACCAATTGGGAATTTATTTTTGATCCAAATCTCCTCCTTACATTCGTTGGAGCTCCAGTTGCACCAGACATTCCTATCCATGTCAGGATTGATATGCTATCTTCCCGTCTATGCATTCAAGATTGCCTTAAAGCTTCAGCTGCTCTTTGTGAAAGTAGAGAAGCTTCATCTTCTCTTCATCATTGATGTCAAGAATAGCATCGTGATCCATATAGCTATGAATTCCATTATCCAACAAGACTTTTAACATATCAGATTCATCTGTATGTGAGGCCTATTCTTTAGCTTCAACCTTTTCTTTCCCTTTGCTTCTAGGAATATCTTTGTGGCAGCCTCCATCACGCTTGCTACGAGTTGAATATAGACGCACTGGTTGCAACGACATTATTGCAGAAACTAAATATCCTGCAAGCACTATATATATATATATTGCAGAAACGTGTTGGTTGCAACGACATTGTTGCAGAAACTAAATATCTTGCAATCAAGAGAATGTAAGATAAATTTTTTAAATATTTAAAATATATATATAATGTTGTTAATATTTAGTGTTTTTTTAATCTTTTAATTTAGTTTAATTTAACTTATTTTTAAAATAGTTTTAGTTTATAGTTTATTTGATTAGTTTTAGTTTTAGTTTTAGTTCAGGAGCTGTATCTTTCCAACCTATATCCTTCCCTTACATGCTTTTCATGGAGGGGTGGATTACTTCACCTATGTATATCACATAATTAGATGTAACTCCTGTCGTGTAAATTTATGTATCAATAGATTTATTTAGCAGAATGTGTTGGGTTTTTTGAAATATTGGAAAATTTTATTATGATTTAGTATTCAATTGGTAGTGATATTTGATAAAGAAAAAGAAATTATATCCCAAATTTCTAGAATTTATTTCTATACATCGCTTCTATTAGATGAAAAATTTTACGACATGATTGAAGTCTATAATCTAGAATTGATCAATATTTTTATTTGGTGGATTTATTTAGTTTAAGATTTATTTTAAATATAGATTTAGTTTAATTTTATTGTAGGTTTAAACTAATTTTAATTTTAATTTTAATTTAGTTTTTAAGTTTTTGGTTTAAATTAATATTTTAATTAAGTAATTTGGTTTTGTTCACGTTGAGGAATATATATATATATATATATATATATATATATATATATATATATATATATATATTTTGTAAGGAAATAAGGATTTTTTTATCAAAAACTAATGGATATTTAATTTAAGTAAATATTTGATATATTTTTATTTTCATTTTTTTATTGTGTATAGTTAACTTAAATATTTAATTATTATTTATTTTCAAATAATAATAAAATTTAATTTATTAAATTATAAAAGAATATATTTTTAAAAAGTTGATAGTTATGGATAACCAAAAAGAAATAGATATGAATATTGATTTTTACTTTAAAGTTTTTTTATGATGTTTTTAACAACACTACTCTTTATATATTCATTTATAAGGAAGTAAGAAAATGGAGGAAAATAGACATGAATGGGAGGTAATTATCAAAGGACCCAAGCAAGTGTTCACTTGTCTTGTTGGTGGTTGTGTGGGGATCTTGAGTCGACCTAAGCTATCTGGCCTTAATCACCATCGCACTATCACGCACAATCTCCCACCAATTCCTCCACATCAAAGAGGTCGGGTAAGAGATGCAAATGCTAAATGGGTTGTCAAATCAACAAGTGCAGTTAAAAGGAAAAATGAAAAAATACAATATGATTTAGATGCAAGGCTATGTTGTGCACGAAAACAAGCATATAAAAGATTTGTCAATGAAGAAATTCTTTCCGCTGTAAGTATTTATTTGTATTTATTTGTATGTGTTTTTTATTAATATGAATTTATTGTTGTGGACTAAATTCATTGAAACTTGTTTTCACAGTAAGTTGTTACATTTGATCAGCTCAATGATACTTCAAAGCAAAACATTTGTGAAAAAATTCAATGTTGGGATCAGAGTCTACCTCGTAGACGTATGGAAACAATGAAGCGCATATATATCGCTTTAAAAGAGAAAGGAAGGATTAAGGTTCCTGATGATGTGGGGGAAGAAGGATTAGATGGGCACACCCATATATTAAACTTTGATGAAACTAATAATGACAATGACAACACATTTGAGTCCATTTTTTTCATCTCTTAATTTTTTAGACATTTTAACATTAAATAATATTTATATTTATTATAATTGTATACTAATTTCTCATTGTTATTTGATATGCATAGCCTAATCAACAAAATTCCCTAAATTAAAGCTACCATCTATTACGACGCTCGCCTAGATTTCAAGGGTTTCAAGCGGTTATTGGGCTAGTAAGTTCTTAATCCATATAACATATTCCACAAAAAACATTAATATATAAATTGTTATGTTTTACCATAATGATGGGATGAGAAATGGATGTTCTATATTCTATATTGCTATCCTTGATCTGTTTTGATTATATATATATATATATATATATATATATATATATAGTTTCTTATTTATGGTGTAGGTGTTCCCTTTGGAACCATTGCAATCACTGAAAACCCCTGAAGATTGTCGAAGCCTTAAGAAGAATGGAAATGAAATGGTTCAAATGCTACAACCATCTTCACATCCAATGTCACAATTCAAGGTAAGTTTATATTTATTTATACTCGTATAATTTTATCATATTTTTACATTTATTTCTATTTGAGTCACATACTTATATCTATGTATAATCTAATGTTCATAGTAATGAATATACATCTCCTAAAACACATTTTCACATGTATGTTGGTGAACATGATAGTCAGCAAAAATCACATTCTCCTCAACCATTGCAACATTCATCTAGACTTCAAGATAATTTAAGAGAGGTAAGTTATATACCATATATCTTAGCTCATAATAACATTGACATATTTTTTTATAATTTGAAACTAAATAACTAGTTAATGCATTGTCTTTTCATATTCGTTACATGATCTCCATATTTTCATTATATCTATATGGATTTTGATATTTATTGATAGCTAGTTAATGCATTGTCTTTTCATATTCGTTACATGGTCCCCATATTTTCATTATATCTATGTGGATTTTGATATTTATTGATAATGTTGTAGTTTCCACAGAAAACAAAAAAGATAAATGTTGATGCTGTCGTTAAAAGGACCAAAGTCATGCCAAAGGACTTGAAAGCACGTGGGTTCAAGTCACACAAACAATAAATAGAGCATATATGCTTAACTAGTATTGCTGTCACTAAACCCACTAGGTTTGCTACTTTGAAGCCTAAACATTCCAACAAGTTTAAATGGCTTAGGCTATAATAATATAACTTTAGCCATTGTTTTGTCTATAAAGGGGCTATAAGGACAGTTTCAATATATTAACTTTCTTTTATTTTGTTTTAAATGTTTTAAATACCAATACTTTTGGCATCTAAAACACGAAAGATACATTTTGCTTAATGAGAACTAGTTTTATTTAATATATATAAAGTATGAGTTTTGTCTGTGGAATATTACATGTTCTCCCTCCAACTAGGCATGTATCTTTATCATTTTTTAACATGAAACGTTTGACAAAATCTTGCTAAATTTGATGTTGGTTTAAGTAAAATTTGTTTATAACAAATGTTGTTTAAAAGGTTATCAATCTTTGGAATATTATATATAGTTTAGTCACATTTTTTGTTGGTATTTCTATGCACTATGGATGGGTAGAAATCTATGATATTCAAGATAGCATTTGATTCATTGAAGAGCTAGTGATAAAAAATGCAAAAAAAATATGACTTTTATTTACGAAATATTATATACAATTCATGTATTTAAAGATGCATATATTTCTTGAATGCATTTCTTTACATAAAAAGTGTTAATAATTGTTTAATTAAATTTATATGTTAATACATGAAAAATATTTTTATCTTTAGATTATAAAGATAAAAATGTATCCATTTTTTTATTTATTTGAATGTAAACATTATATATAAAAATGATTGTTATTTTTTTCATAAGTGTTATAAATAAAATGTACTATCGTCTTTAGAAATTTCATATGAATTGAATTTCAACTTAAACCTTCTATGAAATAGAATTTTTTTATTATTTTTATGTTTATATTAAGTTTTTTATTATGTTATTTTATTCCAACATATAAGGATGAATCATTTAAAAAAAAAAAAAAATTGGTAGTTTATCTTTACCGCTCCAACTAAATACAACCAAGTAGATTTTTTTAAATATAAATACTTAAATATCAAACCAAATTAAAAATTGATAAATAAATATGAATACATAAATGTATAATATTATATTATAAATTTTATATAATGGTAATTATTGTTAAAACATTAATGAATTACACAATTACGTCCCTATTATCAATATTTTTATTAATATAAAGTATGTGTATGCATAGTTAATAATTTATTATTTATTATCAATATATTATCAAATATAAATAAATTTTTATTATAAAGTTAATATATAAAGGGAATATATGAAGTAATCATGCAAATGTTGATAAAATTGATATAAATTCATTCTATTTATATATTTTTTATGGGGGAAATATCTTCCAAATCCATTCGAAACAACAAGAAATATTCATCATATAAATGCTTAGTAAGAAAAAACTATATGAAATGAATTTCTTCATTCAGCATATAGCTATAACAAACCACTTATATAAGACTTTACCTATTCTCAAAAATCCATAGTAGATCAAATAACAAATCCTAATGAACCAAAGTAGTGCATATATTACCATTTGATAACAACGTTGACATTGAAATTCGAACAAGAATGAAATTTCAAAAAAAATAATTATTGTTCCATTTCATTGGAAAATTGTAAGAAAAAACAATTTTAATGTTTGTAGACCATGAAGCTATTCTCTCCTAAGTTTTATACGTACTTCCCTATCACAAACATATACACATTGTTAAATGGTTGACTCCATCATCCATAAAAACTAGAGGGTCTCATAAATTCTAGGGTAAAGATTCATTTCTATTTAAATTTTAAAATAGTCTCATAAAAAATTGTGGGGTGGAGATTCATTTCTAATTAAATTTTAAAAATAGTACGGTTGTCTATACTCAATTTTCAAAGTTTTTATTAAATTATATTTTAAAATTTCTTCCAAATTTTAAATAAAAATTTATTATAAAACTATCTTTTCTAGTCTTTTTTAACCTTTTAATAATTTAATTTGTAATGACTCTTTGGGAGAGCTCAATTGAAGTTTTGGGTTCAAATATTGTGCCATCGGAGAATTGGGGTGAGAAGTTGGACATGATGAAGATATAATCCAACCAAGCTTACCAAAAAACAAATTGTAAAATTTTAATTTTAATTTATATAAATTTCTATGAAATTATTATATATAATAATTATTTTCATCTATCCAATATTATACATTTAAAATTTGTAATAAAAATTATATAATCAAACTTATATAATTAATATAATATATATAACTTACAATTAAATAAAACATATATAAAATTTAAGATATGTTATTAATTTTAATTTAGATATTATAAATAACCAAAATTGTATGTACTCTAAACAAAATCTACTTTTGCATCTTTTAAATAATATATAATATTAAAATAAAAAGTACTATCCATATTGTTTATTAAAATGAATATTCCAAAAATACATATATTAGATTATTTATTGATTTCAATACAAATATTATATGGTGTTGATGTTCAATTTAAAGATAAAATAGAGAAATTCTATTTAATTTATGCTTTAAAGTTTTTAACATTCTCTCAACCTTTAAAAACATTTTAACTATTTATTCATTATAATGATTACAGAATTTTAATTAAGCTTTGTTTATATTTATATGAAAGTCTTGTATATAGACATGGTTTTTATTTTTGAAATATTGTATATAATATATGTATTTAAAGATGTATATTTAGTTTGATGTACCTGTTTGATATAAAAAGTATTAATAATTGTTAATTTAAATCTACATGTCAATACATGAAAAAAGTTTTTATCTCTAGAATATAAAATATTCTTATAATATTGATCGTCTATATTATTTGCTCCTTGTTTATAATCAAAGTTTCAAATTTTTACACATCTCATCCATTGTTGGTTGTAATATCAATTACATTTTAGATATTATATAATCTCCATGTTGAGTGGTGAAGTTTACACATCATCTTTCTACTAAAAAGTAGAAGTAACACATATGTATGAAATTAAAATATTTTATTGCTAGTTACATTATCTATCTAATTATGTTATCTACCATGGACATTGAAGTATTTTGTTTATAGGTGATATTGAAATGATTTTTTTATTATTATTAATATTTATGTTCAATATTGAATAATTTCCATTATTACATTTTTTGTGTAATTATTATTTTATTTATCTTAATGTAACATTACATGATGAAAGCAATAATTAATATTAATATTAATACTAAATAATAATAATAATAAATTAAAAAAAAATTACTATATAAAGTAAATATATAAAGTAATCACATTAATGTATAGGTAAAATAGATTCTTTTTATATTGATCTTTTAAGTGAGAGAGGGGAAATATCTTCCATATCTATTGAAAATAACTAGTAATTTTCATGATATAATTGTTTAATAATAAAAATTTACATGAAATGAATTTCCTATTCGCCTAAAATAGATAACAAAACAAAGAACAAACCATAATAAACCGCAGTTCATATATTACCATTTGACATCAATGTTGACATTAAAAGCACACCAATATTTAGTACAAGAACTGAATTTTAAAACTAAGCCTCCTCTAAGAATAGGTCATTACATTTCATTGGAAAAATAGTTCAATTCATTTCAAAAAATAGTTCATTACGTTTCATTGGTAAAAAAAATTCAAAAATAAAGACACTAATACTTCGTAAAATGGCTCATATGCCTGTGAATTTATTCTCATTGAAGTTTATTCCCACTCCCTTATCAAAAACATCAACCTTGGTGCATCTTCAATGTCCAGAACTGCATGAAAATAAAAACATTAACAAATAAAATATTTAGCATTGCTAAAAAAAATCTCAATATTACTAAGAAAAGATTAATTCCCACATATTATGAGTGTAAGATCAATCGAACCCATATATGAATTTAAGATATGTTATTAATTTGAATTCAAATATTATAGAAAATGATAACAAAAGGAGTAACATTTTTCCCCAACTAACATCATGTAAGTGTGGTTAGAGGAATCTGACATTTGTCCATGATTATTCTATCCTTGCACTAGAATTATTAACTTCGATATTAAATTTACCTTTCATCAAACTTCACATGTTCAAATCAGGAATCAATGGGCTTGTCAGCATGTTTGTGCCAATTTCTTGAATTGCTACATAATTTGATTGATATTTGATCAGAAACCACAACCCGAAAAAATAAAGTTAGAGTTGATTGCATGGGCTTGTCAGCATGTTTGTGCCAATTTCTTGAATTGCTACATAATTTGATTGATATTTGATCAGAAACCACATCCCGAAAAAATAAAGTTAGAGTTGATTGCATGACATAGTGCACTAAATATTTAATTAGATAATAATTCATTCAATTATATAAATAAACAACAATAATTTATAGATGTGTACCTATTGAACCCTTGACAATATCATCAGAAAATAATTGTCCAACATGCTTTTGTTGATTTTGAGATGTAGATCCCTCAATATTTCCATGTTTTTTTAAAGAAAGTATTTCATTTGTTTTTCCATGCTCTTCCTTGACTTTGAGCGAACTCACCCAACCTTTTCAAATTGTGGTTTTTCCTTCCTTGAATTTCTTTCATGACCATGTCGTATCTTTTTACTTTGGGGGCTCAAAAAACTATGTTTTCTCTTAGTCATAATTCTTGATGGAGACATCACAATAGAAAAAAATTTATTTGTCTCTTCACTAAATGTGCTACCCATATCATCAATGTCATTATCAATTTCTTCTAAACTCTCCAATTTGTAGGAAAATTATTTAATATATCCAGTAGCCTTTTGTTGATTGATGCACATACAACTTTTGATCTTTCAATCTCAAAGATTGAATTTGTGAGTGGCATAGTTGAAAAATCAATAGTTTCTGATAAAATAGGCACATGGTGAATGCTTGATTGGTCTTCTGACAACAAGCTCATTATACCTGCTTGATTTAAATCAACTAAAATCTATGACTTTCGATAATTGGACTAGGAAAATTTGGAAACATGTTAAAGTCCAAACTGTGTTCATTGGCCCACATTTGAACTTTGAAGATATTCTTACAAACATTTCCATTCAATGCCCAATCACAACTACAAAAATTAAACTCGGACCCTACGCATATTACATTATACCAAGTATGAGTATCCTTATTTTGGCTACGAACCATAAATTCATTTATACTCTTAGGGTCATGCAGACAATCTTCATCTCATATCTGATTTGCTCTAGACTTTGAGAGAGTATCTTGTTTCTTACACTTTGTAGGCCCTATAACTCCTGCTTCTTTTAAACGTTGATTGTGAATGTAATACAGTTCAACTTTTTTCAACAACACAAATATTAGCCAATCCACACGTTTGTGGCAAGAATTATTTGCCTCACATAAGTACCCATACTTTCGATGTATATGGTGGGTCTCAATTGAATTATTTGTGTCTTGATTAGAATGTGGAAAATTCTGATAAGCTTTTGCCCAAATGTTTGCAAAAGGTAATGACCACAAATTATTATCAACTATAAGATAATGAATGAAAACATTTAATTACAAACTAATAGTCATGATATGATGTTGCATAACACTTACATATTTTATCATTAGATATCCAAGTGGTGTCAAAATATTTCAAAAAATGTTCCTCTTCACTAAATTCAGAAAATATTCCTGCAACAGCTTTTCATACTGACTCATCATCCTTGCATGAGTGCATGATTATCCCTAAAGAACGTAAAATGCAGACTTTGTTTTCTTTGCGTTTAACTTTGCTTCCAACATTTTTCACCCATGCTCGATGGACGTGCCATACACATAATAGGATGGAGGAATTAGTTAGACACCTGAATGGTACAACATTAGAATAAAGTAGATTATGAATGAAATATGTTTTTCATGTTTCTTTTGTAAAAAAAAAAATGGTACCTTAATTCTTGAATGTCAGTAGCAGCATCATCTGTGATAAATGCTTTTACATTCCAATCTTGATGCTCTTTCATTCCCATTGCAAATAAAGCTGCCAACAATTTTTTAATATCATCTATGGTATTAGGTGAAGAAATCACCCAAGCCACTAAGACACCATTACGATGTTTGTCGAATACCATTAAGGTATAGAGTTGATACTACATTCAAAACACATTATTATAAGTATTATTTTAAAAAAAGACTTCTTTTTTATCACTATAGGAATCAAAAGATTGATAATACACACCCCATACATATTCGTACTAAATGTAGAATCCATTGACATAGCGTTGTTTTGTGAATGTGTCACCATCATGGAACACATCCAATGTGTTTGTATGCCTATAATAAATGGTATGTTTTGCACAACATCCTGTTTTTGATAGAAAAAGAAACTATCTAGAAATTGATTGTACCAACACTCGACACTTGTTGGATCATTTTCATCCTTCATATATTCCTTTTGTCTAATATTATTGTAAATGTTAGAAATATCCATCCTAGTCATTAAAGTGTCCCGACCCATCCCTGTAAATAGCTCGCCAGATTGGTTCTCCACATCAGACATTAATTTGTCCCAAATCATTGTGACATTAAAACCATCTTCAACCATACTGCACACACTAGCTCGTAAATCAAAGGATACATGTGGCGCATACTTGAACATTTGAGGTCTTCCCACTGCACTCTTTCCATGAAAGAAAGCACCAGATTTATCAAAATGTCTACACTCAGTGTATGTTATAATAGCATCATTTGGATGCACATAAAGGCGATGCATGATGAAGTGACATCTACAACCAACTTTTATGCTTTGGCATGGACTCCATTTTTTTGTTGTTGATTCTTTGTATTTTCATCGTGTTCGTATCTACATGTCGACTCGGGACCATATGCACACCAATAACTAAATAAAAACAATGATAAGAAATTAGAAAACATGTCTACACATTTTGACTTCATTTGAACTTGAATTAGATGTATTTAATCAATTGAACAAATAAAGACTCACATGGTATATTCAATATATGTGTTAATGCGAGCACATATAACATCCTCCACCCTTTTAGATCGATTTGTACTAACAACAAATTGAGTGGGAGCATCTTCATCTGATTTCTCTCCATTTATAAAATCATCTAGTCGACTATAAGGAATAATAGCTATTTGATCCCCTTCAATTTCGTTCCATGTTAAATATTTAGCAGAAAATTCTATCATATCTTCTAGGTTTTCAGTGTCCAACTCCATAATTTCATCCCACTTTCCCATTTATAGAGTACCTATAAAAATTTGAAGTATTAGGAGAACAACAAATATGACAATAAGTTTTTATAAATATTTTCCTATATGTGCTTCCTCATCTACATGTGTGGCTTCTAGATATGCATGTTGATATATCTTTGTGCAATTACAAAAGTCACACATATAGAAAAGTCAAAAGTGCATTTATAAAATTTAATTTCTCTATATATGTTTGCGTATCTATTTGCATATACAGAAGCACTTGCATATACATATGGCTTCTTGCATTGAAAATAATTGATTTTGGGGGAATTGTTTTATGAAATAAAGGAAAATAGGAGAAAAAGAAGGTGAAAGGTTAGATTGCATGAGGAGAAAATTGAAGGAAAAATAGAGGAAAATGAAGAAAACAGAGGCCTCAATGATAAAAAGGACTCTGAGGAGAAGTTCACAACCTTTTATCAGTTCAGTTTTGGAGCTCTCTATCTATTCTCTCATTATACTCTTGCACACCTAGAGTTTTCTTGCAGCACTCTTGGAGCTTCTTGGCATACTTTGGATTTGGGGAAAGAAGGCAAAGGAAGGTAGGAAAGTGCAAGGGAATAGGTGGATCAACAACTACAGTTGGATTGTTTTGCATGTAACAGGTTGCATGTATGCTTTTCTTAATGCATGGTAAATGCATGTGGTTTCTTGGTTATGATATGTCATTGACATGGAGGATTTCCTGGATAAACAGTGGTTTTAGCCTTGCCTTGTCATTTCATGGATAACCATGGTGTTGTGGGTTTTCCCATTTGTTATTTCAGATTGGTGCTCATGTTCCTTATGGTTGTGGGTTGAGTTACTAGTTAAATGTGGGAGGAGTCATTACATAGATTGTGCGATAGGATGAATAAGGACAAGGATTCTCCTAATAAGTATGTGCATACCAGAAACATTGCCCCCATTCAAAATTGTCTGGGGGTTAGAACTAAGTAGAGGGTTCCAACCAAAGGGTCCTATTATAGACAAGGCTACCATTGAATCTCAGGTTAAATGTGAGGAAACAAAGTAGGAATCATATCGACTTGTGTTGTCTTTGTCAGTAAAGGTGGCTAAAATTTTTAATTTAAGTCTTGACCACATTCTTCACAGCATACATGTATATTTTCCACTCAGGACCATGTCAACTGAGGAGTAAGCAGTGGCTCCAATGCCCCGCATGTAGGGTTAGTGATGTATGGTGTAACGATGTGTCTTGGAAATTTTGCTTAATTCAGAAGCCTGTTCACAGGCCAGCACATTTTTAACATGTATTATAACAGTTGTAAGACTAATCTTTAACACTTGTAATGCATGTTTCTTTAACCTGTATTTAACACTTGTAATTCACTTGTAGCTATGCACGTCCTTTTGTGTGGTGTATTCCTAGCAGAGTTGGGACTTCTCCCAACTGACTTGGGACTCACTCCCACCCTCTCCCTCTATGGTGAAAGAACCATTGACACAAGAGACACTTATAATCACCAGGCACACAAACCTCACTTCTCGCAAGACAAAGAAGACCACTCTCTTATGATGACAAGAAAGAGTTGAGGAAAATGTTTAAGATAATGGCAACCGGACCATCATACCGAATGGGACTCCCACACCAAATGGTGTGAGGTCTAGTTGGGACTTCATACCGGGGTGATCCCCTAAATGTTAGCGGGTCCAACACCATCAACACATACAAAACCCGTATAAATTTTAAAGGATTTCCATTTAATTTATTTTATTAATTAAAAGAGAAAGATGCCGACGAATATTTTTATCTATATTTGTAAATGGTTTGGTTTCTTTTATCGGACCAATTATTTCAAATAGAGAGATAATGTATTAACTGTCAAAAAATTTGTTCCTCAACTGATTTTGTTTTAATAGTTAGTTTAGTTAGGCTAGGTAGAAGAAATGAAAATCCAGGAATAAGATTTTGGGGGGGTTCCAGAATTTTGTCCCTCAAAGGAAAATACAATATTTTACTTTCACTTTTCATGTGTTGATGAATAAATTTTTCACAGTGATTCCAAAATTTGTTGGGTATGATAAGTGTTTCCTGTTTCATCTTGTGTTAATTTTTCTTCTTAGAAAAGAGTAATGAAGTTGTTGGGATTTGATTTTACAGTGCTGTGAGTTTGAGTTTTTTTGAATTAAAGTTGAAAACCCTTAATGATGCACTCCTATTTTCTAAATTTCATTACACGTTAGTCATATTTATTCCAAAGTTGAAGATAAAAGATTATGTGCAAGGCAACCTGTTATCTAAAACTTTCCACCATCACTTATTTCTTCTCTTTCTTCATTTGTATTCAACATTAGAAGGCCACTTTGGAAACATTGTTCACATATGGAAAGTTAAAGGCTTTTAATCAAATTTCTAGGGTTTTATGAAATGATGGGACAGTCAATTAATTCTTTTACAATTCTGAATAAATGTCTTGGGCACTGATCTCTTCTCAACCAAAGATTATATCCCAAGGTACAACAAATGAGATGAGGAGAATGGGGTCCCATATGGTGTCGAGTAGAGTGTGTGCTACTTTTTGTGATTGAGGGAAGGAGATGATTCTCAAAATAAATATATCACATACATAAAACAAAGCAAAAATAAAATGATTATTTTCCATTTAACTTTAGACTATGTGAAAAAAAAACAAAAAAATGGTTTTCGTTTGTTTTTGCGTAAGAATAAAGATCCTATGAAGACCTATTCGTCCTTTCCACTCTCAAAGTAATGGGGCCTTGTGAAGATATCTTCTGATGGGTACTGGGGCAATGTCCCGAAAGAATTGGTGATGCCTTCCAGCAACTAAAGAATCGACCAAGATAATGGATGAGGCTTTGGTGTTGCCCACACCTCCACCTATAGGGATGGAAGCCCTAGATTTTGGCCACTAAAGTACCTTCATCCCACATGAGCATTCAATTCTTTAGCTTCTTGGTAGTCAGTTACTAGTACTAAGCACTAGATGGGTCGGGTAGCCCCAAATAGTACTATACACGCTGGACCTAAGCCAAACCCCCTCTGAATCGAGTCTCTGCCATGCTCGGGTATTCTTTTCCGTGGGATGATTGAAGGATTTTAAGCTCCCTAAAAATTCAACTGCTATGTTTCAAAGATGTAACATGACAATGGTAGCTTATGGAATACCTACCCCCGATGGTCCTAACCTGAACTATAAATTCTTTAGTGGCCCTTGTGGGGAATTCAGTTGGTTAAATTTATGGTAGTTTTTAAGGTCTTACATTTCTTTAGGGTGTGAGATGTAGGCTAAAATAAAATAAGTATCAAAAGCTCCAAAAACTGGATGCCTTCTAATACAAAGCTTATAAAAGCTTAGTGTGTGATGTGTAATTGTGTGCAAGTGATCAAGTGAGCATGAAAAGTGTGATAAGATGTGGATATTCGGTGATCCGTTACAGTATCTTTATAATTAAACTATATTTTAGTTGTTCCTTGCATGAAAAAGAAATGATGTTCAGATAATGGGCCGCTTACTCTTTCTCCTACTACACTATGTGTGACTAAAGGGAGGTGGAAAACACAAGTGTGCTAAGAAGACTTTCATATGCTAGCCTAGGTTCGCCTACAAGATGCAAGGGAAGCAGAGATTACTTGCTTTCTATAGTGACACTTGGCCCTAGTCCCAAAACTAATTAAATGAATAAATTTTTTGGTTAGTAACAAGATTTGTGGATGATAGGCCACTTACTCTTTTACTAATTAAGCTATGTTATTTGTAAAAACTAGAAAAATAGATTGAAAAATATGTGTTGAATTTGGCCACTTACTTTTCCCCCTAATTAAGATATGTGAGAATTTGCAAATAAAAATAAAAATAAAGATAATATAATTTCTAATACAAAACTTATAAAATCTTAGTGTGTGATGTGTAATTGTATGCAAGCCATCAAGTGAGCATGAAAAGTGTGATAAGATGTGGATATTCGGTGATCTGTTACAGTATCTTCCTAATTACACTATATTTCAATTGTTCCTTGCATGAAAAAGAAATGATGTGCGGATAATGGGCTGCTTACTCTTTCTCCTACTACACTATGTGTGACTAAAGGGAGGTGGAAAACACAAGTGTGCTAAGAATACTTTCATATGCTAGCCCAGGTTCATCTACAAGATGCAAGGGAAGCATAGGTTACCTGCTTTCTGTAGTAATATTCACTAAAGGTTGTCAATGTCTTCAACTGGAAAATATTCACTTGTGCATTCTGCTGGACGACTTTGGGCATCTTTTGGAATGTACAAATATGTTTAAGATTAAGCACAACTTTTGTATATGTTCATCTCTTCCATATATTCATAACTTATGTATATGCACATCTCTTCCATATATGCGCAACTTTCGTATATGCACATCTCTTCCATATATGCGCATCTATTATAAATGTGAAACTTCCAAATATGAACATATACGGAAGAAATGAACATATACTAAATAAGTGCATATATGGAAGATATACACCTATACAAAAGTTACGCATATATGAAAGATGTGCACATCTTCTATATCACATATCTTTTGTATATGTGCAACTTCCATATATGTGCATCTCTTTTGTATATGTACAACTTTCATATATGTGCAGATACAAAATTTTATCCATATATAGAAGATATGTGCATATACATGGGTTTTGTATATATAGAAGATGTGTATATACAGAGGTTGCACCTATATATAGGCTGCATTTTTGCACATATACTAAATATATGCCTGTATCTTCTGTATATCTGTAATTTTCTTATATGTACGTATCTTCCGTATATGCACGTCTTTTATGTATCTGCATCGTATATGCGCAAATTCCATATACAGAAATTGCGCATATACAGAAGTTGCGCATATACGGAATATATGCGCATATCTTTGGTATATCCATAACTTTCTTATATGTGCATATCTTCCATATATGCATGTCGTTTATGTATCTGCATCGTATATGCGCAAATTCCAAATACTGAAATTGCGCATATACAGAAACTGTGAATATCTTCTGTATATACATAACTTTCTTATATGTGCATATCTTCCATATATGCACGTCTTTTATGTATGTGCATCTACCGTATATGCACAACTTCCATACATGGAAATTTTGCATATACGGAAATTGTGCATATACGCAATATATACGCATATCTTTTGTATATGTCCATATTTTATATATGTGCATCTACTGTATATAAGCAACTTCCATATATGCATAAATTTCTTATATGTGCATATCTTCCGTATATGCACATCTTTTATATATGTGCATCTACCGTATATGTTCAACTTCCATATACAAAAATTGCGCATATACGGAAATTGTGCATATAGGAAGATATGCACATATCTTCCGTATATGCGTAACTTTCTTATATGTGCATATATTCCATATATGTACATCTTTTATGTATGTGCATCTACCATACATGTGCAACTTCCATATATGGAAATTTTGCATATACGGAAATTGTGCATATACGGAAGATATGCGCATACCTTCTGTATATGCAAAACTTTTCTATATGCACATATCTTCCAGGTATATGTGAAACTTTCGTATATACACATAATCACCATGTATGTGCAATTTTAGTATATATAACTTCCGTATATGTGCATCTTTTGTATATGTGCATCAATCGTATATGCGTAACTTCTGTGTATGTGTAACTTTCTTATAGGTATATATCCTTTGTATATGCATGCATTTTATATATGTGAATCTATAGTATATACACAACTTCCATACACAGAATTGTGCGTATATGGAAATGTGCATGGTTCTCTTGCGCATATAAAAGAATATTAAGAAAAATTTAATAGTATTTGTTAAAGTCACATGGAATGTAAACAACGAAAGTGGATGATATATATTGAATGCATTATTATAGACATGATATACATTTGTAGTACATTTGTGTGACCATTGAGTTCCACATCCCAAGGTCTCGTGGACTCTCATGGTTTTTCACATTCTACACCGGCCCATAGAGGATTAGGTGGCCAACATTTCCCCCCTTAATTCAAAGGGGAACGTATGGGTCCAAGAAGAGAGTTGTAATCCAAAATGTGCAAAAATGCATGGCAGCACTAGGCTGAATGTGCTCTATGAAATGTTGTTATAAGCGGGGTGGTTTAAGGATGACCACCAACACTGGAACGCTTAGTGCAGTTCCTGGAATGCATATACATCTTATTTTTTTTAATGTTCAATAAACTATGTTTATTTTTCAATGAATTATTGTTTTTTTTATAATTTAAATTATGGTTATGGACCAAAATAATGGAACTATCAAATATTAAAATACATATCAATTTAAATAATCGTTTTAAAAAATTAGCATTTTGATATAAATTTATTATTGTATAAACTATTATGTAATAAAAAAGTATTGAGAAAATATAATATTTTTTAAAACTTACTTAATATAAATTTATGTTAAATTAATAGGTTAATCTCAAATAATATTAACATATTATTTTCTCTCTTCTTTTAAATTATAAAAATAATATGTTAAAAAATCTTAATTAATATCTTATTTTTTTTCTTGTTCAATAGACTATTTTTATTTTTCAATAAATTATTGATTTTTTTTTTAATTTAAATTATGGTTATGGACCAAAATAATGGCACTATCAAATATTAAAATACACATCAATTTAAATAATCATTTTAAAAAATTAGCATTTTGATTGTTTCATTTATATATATATATATATATATATATATATATATATATATATATATATATATATATATATATATATATATATATGAGAATGTTAAAGAAATTTAATATTATTTTTTAAATTATTTAACATAAATTTACTTCTTTATAAATAATTTATTGTACCTATTACATAATGTATTTTTTTTAATATTTATTTTTTCAACATTTTAAAATTTGATTAACATTTTTTAGTTGGAATTTAAAATATAATATATTTTTTAAATCATTCAAAAACACATTTTTAGATATTTTTAAATTCTAAAAGTTATTTTAATATAAATTTATTATTATATAAACTATTATATAATAAAAAATTATTGAGAAAAGTGTATGTATTGCCAAGATTAATGACGAGGACTTATTGCCAAGATTTTTGAACATGGAATAACATTTGAGCCATTGGTTTCAAAAAAATATTTGCTGGAATTACAACCTCCCCAAATTTATCCTCTGTGTTAACAAAGAAGGAAAGAAATTTAATTGCATTCGACGATGAGGCACTTCTATTAAGTTCAATTGATGTTGCCCAGAGACACTTGTTCATTGTATTCCTCCATGAATGTTGAATAGTTCATTTGTTAGTCAATGCCATCAACAAAATTTCATTTCAAAAGAGAAATCCAAATGTTTTGTCATATCTGTATTATATAATTATGTTCCTGCTTTTAATTGTTAGACAATACTAACAAGTGCCTTTGTAGAAGAATGACTATGAAAAATCTAAGGAAAATTTTGTGTAGAGGTTGATTCTAACCACTAAACCCACTAATGGAATATAGTGGGAGAACCATCTCATAGGCTTGCATTCAAACTTGTTTGGGACCCAATCCCACAAGTCTCTTAAAGGGACATGAACTGCAAAGGGGATGCTCAAGTATCTTATTATCTGGCCTAGTGGCATAATCTTCTACTTTTGACAAACTAATAAAGAAGGTTTTATTGCCTAATAATAAGAGCCTCCACCTTTTCCTCGCTACTACCATAACTGCTTTAGTGAATGTCCAGACAATGCATTATTCCTCCAACAAAGCTTCAAGGGAGTTCCAATGCTTGAGTTCAATCACCTACAACATAAAAATATTGTAACTGGACACCATCATCAAGAAGAATGCCTTTATTCTACCCTTGCACCCAAGCAGCTTCAAGAAGTTACCCTAATGCATCCACTGCAATACTATATATATGGTGAGCTAGGTGACACCCTTGTTTGATAGATTTTTGGGGTGGAATTGCCTCTAGAAGAGGGCCATTAAAAAAAATTATTGGTTAAGGAAAGAGTTTCATGGCTCGAGTAAAAAATTTCCAAATCCCATACAAGAGAGTGTATCAAAGATGAAATTTCACTAATTCTATCATAAGCTTTGCCAAAATCCATCTTAAAAAACCAAACACTTCTGTCTAGTTTCTATTGCCCATTCAATCCTATCGTAGTCCATGTCAAGATTGATTAATATGAGTTTCCCTTCAATGAACTCTGTTTGGTCATGCCAAACATTCTTTACTACCATAGTTTTGAATAGAGCGTTAGCTAATACCTCGTAGAAACATTAAGCAAAGTAACTAGCCTCCAACCTCCCACCGTATCCCTTTTTTGTCCTCGTAGGAACAAGCTTAATTAAACCTACATTCAATTTCTCTCCCATATGTTTTTCTTCCAAAGCTTCTCAGCACATCCATAGAAAATTATTGTGAACCCTAAGCAAATGGAAAAGCAGAATTGGCAAGCCGTCCCATCTAAGACCTCATGTGTGGTACATCTAAATTCAGCTTCCCAACAATATTAAATATCTTGGTGTTACATCTAAACTCAAGTGCTACATAATGCATCGAGTAAGTTAGAAGTTGTGGTTCAGTCATAAAGTTTATTGTTTATTCTGCACTCTAAAACAGAAATAACAAGAAGAGTTAAATAGAACCTATAGCCTCTTACATATTGTCTAGTTTTAATTTACTATGGTTATCTTTAAATATTTTATGATTGATAAATTTCAGAGGGTAACATCTACTTGCATAATACTAGCCTTTTCTCAGTACAAACACAATTGTATTCTATATGTGCCAGTTAGGGTTAAAAAAAATGTTTTTTTATCTATCTTGTATGTAGTCTAACTTCTATGTAATGCATTAGAATGATTTGTATAGTTAGGATAAAGTACTACAAATGGCCAACACTTTTTTTTTATTGAATTAGTAAAAACCACTCAATCAAACAAGACTAATATTTAAAATAGCCCATTCCTCATGTAATCTCTTTCTTCAAGCGACTAGAATGTGTGCCCCCCTTCTATTAGCCTTTTAAACTATAATTACATAATTACAAAGAAAAAAATTTACAAGGGGTAATTAACTCGCATGGGATGTCATAGCTTAGTGCGTCTCCTGTAGCCCGATAACCACTAGCTCGAGTGGCCTTTCTTGCCTTCCCCCTTTGTCAACGCCTAATATGGTCATCTTAAATGCTCTAATCTCCAATGGGCTGAAATTTCAAGATATGAATTCCTCACACTTGTCCAAAAAACTTAAGGATATTCTCAAGGTTGAGATCAATGCTTTTGTGTAACAACCCCAAGTTAAATTTCCATGTAAATAAAAGGACATTATAAAGGAAAAAATAAAACCAAGGTCATGAGACACATATTCTAAGTTGAATAAAAGAATAAAACATTAGGTTGGGACCCACTTGTGCTTAATTATTTATTGGCTATGGAAATTGGCATTGGTAAGAGGAAAAAGGCAATAAATGGAAAATTAATTATTAGAGGTTAGAAAGAACATGAGGCAAAAATGCAAAAGAAATAAAGGAAAATGAAAGAAATTCCACTTCAGCAAGTGGAGAAGATGAAGAGACAATAAAAGGATAAAAATAGTAAAAAAATATTCATGCAAGGGAAAATGAAGAAAAAAGGAAAAAGAAGAAGAAAAGAAATGGGAGAGAAAACAATCTAGCATTCTCTTTTGGGTAAAAGAGCAAGGAAAAATTAACGAAGACAAGCAACACACAAGAAAGAGACAAGAAAGAAACGCAAGAGGAATTCAAGTGGTGGCTAAAAAGATCTTGCAAGGTTTGTTTCATCTAGAGGACCTACATACAACAAGTTGTTTTTGTTATGTATTTTGTTCCATTGTGAGTTAAGATATTGAAGATTGCTTCTTACTCAACCACGAGACAAGGCAACCACCTAGATAGAAAGTTGCTCCACTAGTACTTTTATGATCGTCAACATTTCCTGCCCAATCAGCATTTGTATAAGTGACAGTGGTTAATTCATTTAGTTTAGGATAAGATATTCCATATTTTTTTGTTCCATTGAGATATTGAAAGATTCTTTTCACTGCAACAACATGAGATTCTTTTGGTGTTGCTTGGAATCATGTTACCTGTCTGACTACCTGCATCACATGTGGCCTAGAAATTGTTACATATAGAAGACTACTAGTCATAGATCTATACATCCTTTAATCTGCATCTTTGGATGAGTCATGGATGCTTAACTTTCATTTGTCACCATTGGGGTAAGAACTCGCTTGCAATCTTTCATCTAAAATCTCTTCAACATTTCCTTGATATATTTGGTTTGAAAAATAAATATCCCCTTGTCTTGCCGAGATATCTGAAGTCCCAAAAAGTATGTCAACTCACCAAGTAATGATATCTCAAACTCACTCTGCATATCTATTGCAAACTTCTTGCATAACCTGTCACCATCACTTCCAAAGATTATATCATCCGCATATACTTCAATAATTGTCAGGCTATTGGGTTCAAACCTTACATAAAGGTTTCTATTGGCACTTCCTCTCTAGTGAAGTGTAAAGGAGTACATCGATGGAGCCAGTGGAGAATTGCAAAATAAAGTATCGAAACCTGGAAGATTGAGGACAACAACACAAAATCAATCGCTATAAGAAGTGAAAGGGACAAAATTAATGGATTTCAACATTAGAACAAATTTAATTGAAAATGTTCATGATAGTCAAGCAAGTGGACAACAATAAATCGAAATTTGGGATCTACGAGGAGGAGAAATTATAGTAGATGTACCTGCAACTGTAAAATGTCAAACAATAAGATAGAAGGTACATCTAGCAAAAGTAGTCAAAAGACTCATGAATAGGATTCCATGAATTATTTTTTACCTCACGAGTTTGATGCAGGAGAATTTCTTCAATTCAATAAGACCTATGATGTCTTACCACATTTACTTAAGGGAGGGTGTTCCCATAATTTAATTTAAATTAGTTTAATGTAATTAAAGATAGGGATTTGATTTTCTAGTTGAAATAGAGATTTATTTAGGAAACAAGTTATTATTTCCTCATTCACATGTAATACACCATTAAAGGGGAGTTGTTGAAGAGTTAGAGGTTTTATGCTTAGATTTAATCTTTTCTATTCATGGATTCTGACTAGATCCATCTTTATTAGATCTCAACAAACCATCCTTGTTGTATATAATCGATTTTTATAAATAAAATAGAAGAGGAGGAATAGCGTAAAATGACCGAGAAAGGTTAAAGGATCGAGAGAGATATCTCATAGGGGAGAGGGTCAATTATTTGTGTAATCGGGCTAGACTTGTACATGTGTTATGTTAATGAAGATAGTGTGACTATCCTCCATCGTGTGTGTCTGATCTCTATGTTTTGGAATTTATATGTTTATGTTATGTGGACACTTGAGTTATAAAATATGTTATTGTGATTAACGAAATGAGTCATATTGGTTGCAGGATCAAATTTTTTTTAGGAGTAGTTTGGGTACGATATTGTAACATAAGCCTTTGTTATCAATTCTTAAGGTGGAGTATCTTGCATATTCTTGCATATTTAGATTATTAACCACAATAGCCATTTTATGTGTCGATGTTTCAAGTCTATAACATGACTCATCAAATTAATTCTTAAGTTTATATCATATTTGCATCGCAAGTCTTGGTGAAAAAAAGAAAATTGGAATTGAGTCTTTACCAAAGCCGAAAACTATATAATGTGGACGGCGATACAAAATCTGAGATTGATTGAGGATACATTAATTAACGAGGAAACAATTCACCGTCAAAAAGCTTATTTCTATCGATCATCTGCAATCAGAGTTAGTGAAGGCTTGGTGCAAATGAGACCTTGCTCAGTTGATTTGACAATTATTGAAGTGGCCCCATCAATTAACAAAACTGACAAATCCTTTTTTGTCAATATTTTCATCTATTGACTATCAATAATTGAAGAGATCACAAATACTAACTAATAAAACCTAAATCATTCTCAATACTTAATAAACCCAAAATTAAAATAAATCTATACTAATTTATATATATATATATATATATATATATATATATATATAAATGTATATATAAAACCAAACAAAAACATATAATCAAAATAAAATTAATAATAAATCAACTCTCAATTGATCACTATATTCTTGGCCCTCGAGGGAATAATAACCAATTACAATACCTTTACAAAGTATATATAAACACGTCTAAAATTATGATTGATTTAAGATACCAAACACATTAAAAAATGAATAATTTAAAATAATAACTTATACATCCCATTTGTAATCATTTATAAACTATTATATGTTTGCAATGGAGTTCCAACTCTTTCGAATATGTCTAATCTCTTTCATCTAGTATATTTTTTCATACTCTTGACAATTTGGCAATAAAGAAATTACTTGCTCCCCACGGCCCATTAAACTATCACATCAATTCTTGACATTTTTCAATAAAGATATTCCTTTCTGTGCACGAGATCTCACCCATAAACCCAAGACATCATTCCTATCAAATAATTGCTTTTTAAGACTATCAAGATGGAACCCTTTAGGGTTAGTTATATATTTGATTAGGAGTCTCTCTAAACATAAAATATTCCAAAAAAAGGTTTTAATAATCAATGGATATATTTATCCAATGTGAAAGATAGCTTGAATGTCAAAAGAAAATCCTAACATTTCTAAAGAAGGGATATTAATGAAATTTAAAGGTTATGAATATATGTTTAAATACAAGTGATTAAATAAGTTTTTGATTTTTAATTAATATTTTTTGATAATCAATATAAGATAATATAAAATAATTTATGAGAAGAGAGAGTTTACAACCACAAAAATTATTTTAAATAAGATGTATTTAAATGTTTATTATTTTGAGAAGAATTTTTGGTGAAAATCATATAGAGATAATTTTTTCGACATGTTTCGAACCAACCAGTGTGGTTCATCGTCAGGACAAGTTAAAATGAGCAGATCTTGCAATGCATTATAAATAGATTGGGCAGAATATCTAGGTAACAGCTAGAATCATGACAGCTCAGTTTGACCCGGAAGAAATCTCTGCACCTTTTAAGAAATGCTAGATCTACCTTCAACTTAGAAACCTGCAAGCGTTCCCGTTCAAGACGATGAACATTAGTTGCAGTGGCTCCTCCGTGCAGGGATTTAATTATAGAATTTAGGCTACTATGATCCATATCAATTTTGAGAAGAATCTGTGGAGAAAATCACATAGAGATAATTATGTCGACGCGTTTCGAACCAACCAGTGTGGTTCATCGTTAGGACAAGTTGAATGAGCAGATCTTGCAATGCATTATAAATAGATTGGGTAGAATATCCAGGTAACGGCTAGAATCATGACAGCTTGATTTGAAAGGGAAGAAATCTCTGCACCTTTTAAGAAATGTTAGATTTGCCTTCAACTTAGAAACCTGCAAGCATGCCCATTCAAAACGATGAACCTTAGTTGCAGTGGCTCCTCTGTGCAGGGATTTAATTATAGAATTTAGGCTTTTGTGATCCATATCAATTTTGAGAAGAATCTTCGGCGAAAATCACATAGAGATAATTTTTTCGAGGTGTTTCGAACCAACCAGTGTGGTTCATCATCAGGACAAGTTGAATGAGCAGATCTTGCGATGCATTATAAATAAATCAGGCAGAATATCCAGGTAATGGCTAGAATTATGACAACTCGATTTGACCGGGAAGAAATCTCTGCACCTTTTAAGAAATGCTAGATCTGCCTTCAACATAGAAACCTGCAAGTGTGCCCATTCATAACGATGAACCTTAGTTGCAGTAGCTCCTCCGTGCATGGATTTAATTATATAATTTAGGCTTTTGTGATCCATATCAATTTTGAGAAGAATCTCCTGGATATTCTGCCCGATCTATTTATAATGCATTGCAAGATCTGCTCATTCAACTTGTCCTGACGATGAACCACACTGGTTGGTTTGAAATGCGTCGACAAAATTATCTCTATGTGATTTTTGCCAAAGATTCTTCTCAAAATTGATATGGATCATAGAAGCCTAAATTCTATAATTAAATCCCTACACGGAGGAGCCACTACAACTAAGGTTCATCATTTTGAACGGGCACACTTGCAGGTTTCTAAGTTGAAGGCAGATCTAGCATTTATTAAAAGGTGTAGAGATTTCTTCCCGGTCAAATCGAGCTGTCATGATTCTAGCCATTACCTAGATATTCTGGCCAATCTATTTATAATGCATTACAAGATCTGCTCATTCAACTTGTCCTGAAGATGAACCACACTGGTTGGTTCGAAACACATCGGCAAAATTATCTCTATGTGATTTTCGCCACAGATTCTTCTCAAAATTGATATGGATCACAAAAGCCTAAATTCTATAATTAAATCCCTACATGGAGGAGCCACTGCAACTAAGGTTCATCGTTTTGAACGGGCACGCTTGCAGGTTTCTAATTTGAAGGCAGATCTAGCATTTCTTAAAAGGTGCAGAGATTTCTTCCCGCTCAAATCGAGCTGTCATGATTCTAGCCGGTACCTGGATATTCTGCTTGATCTATTTATAATGCTTTGCAAGATCTGCTCATTCAACTTGTCTTGGCGATGAACCACACTGGTTGGTTTGAAACGCATCGACAAAATTATCTCTATGTGATTTTCGCCGAAGATTTTTCTCAAAATTGATATGGATCATAGAAGCCTAAATTCTATAACTAAATCCCTGCATGGAGGAGCCATTGCAACTAAGGTTCATTGTTTTGAATAGGCACGCTTGCAAGTTTCTAAGTTGAAGGAAGATCTAGAATTTCTTAAATGGTGTAGAGATTTCTTCCCGGTTAAATCGAGCTGTCATGATTCTAGCTGTTCCCTGGATATTCTGCCCGATCTATTTATAATGCATTGAAATATCTGCTCATTCAACTTGTCCTGATGATGAACCACACTGGTTGGTTCGAAACGCGTCGACAAAATTATCTCTATGTCATTTTCGTTGAAGATTCTTCTCAAAATTGATATGGATCACAGAAGCCTAAATTCTATAATTAAATCCCTGCACGGAGGAGCCACTGCAACTAACGTTCATCATTTTGAACGGGCACGCTTGCAGGTTTCTAAGTTGAAGGCAGATCTAGCATTTCTTAAAAGGTGCAAAGATTTCTTCCCGGTCAAATCGAGCTGTCATGATTCTAGCCATTACCTAGATATTCTGCCCGATCTATTTATAATGCGTTGCAAGATCTGCTCATTCAACTTGTCCTGGTGATGAACCACACTGGTTGGTTCGAAACGCGTCGACAAAATTATCTCTATGCGATTTTCGTTGAAGATTCTTCTCAAAATTGATATGGATCACAGAAGCCTAAATTCTATAATTAAATCCCTCCACAGAGGAGCCACTACAACTAAGGTTCATCATTTTGAACAGGCACACTTGCAGGTTTCTATGTTGAAGGCAGATCTAGCATTTCTTAAAAGGTGCAGAGATTTCTTCCCGGTCAAATCGAGCTGTCATGATTCTAGCCGTTACCTCGATATTCTGCCCGATCTATTTATAATGCATTGGAAGATCTGCTCATTCAACTTGTCCTAACAATGAACCACACTGGTTGGTTCGAAACGCGTCAACAAAATTATCTCTATGTGATTTTCGTTGAAGATTCTTCTCAAAATTGATATGGATCACAGAAGCCTAAATTCTATAATTAAATCTCTACATGGAGGAGCCACTTCAACTAAGGTTCATCATTTTGAACGGGCACGCTTGCAGGTTTCTAAGTTGAAGGCAGATCTAGCATTTCTTAAAGGGTGCATAGATTTCTTCCCAGTCAAATCGAGCTGTCATGATTCTAGCCGTTACCTGGATATTCTACCCAATCTATTTATAATGCATTGCAATATCTGCTCATTCAACTTGTCCTTACGATGAACCACACTGGTTGGTTCGAAACGCGTCGACAAAATTATCTCTATGTGATTTTCGCCAAAGATTCTTCTCAAAATTGATATGGATCACAGAAGCCTAAATTCTATAATTAAATCCCTGCACGAAGGAGCCACTGCAACTAAGGTTCATCGTTTTGAACGGGCACGCTTGCAGGTTTCTAAGTTGAAGGTAGATCTAGCATTTCTTAAAAGGTGCAGAGATTTCTTCCCGGTCAAATCGAGCTGTCATGATTCTAGCCATTACCTGGATATTCTGCCCAATCTATTTATAATGCATTGCAAGATCTGCTCATTTAACTTGTCTTGACGATGAACCACACTGGTTGGTTCGAAACGCATCGACAAAATTATCTCTACATGATTTGTGCCAAAGATTCTTCTCAAAATTGATATGGATCACAGAAGCCTAAATTCTATAATTAAATCCCTGCACAGAGGAGCCACTGCAACTAAGGTTCATCGTTTTGGACAAGCACGCTTGCAGGATTCTAAGTTGAAGGCAGATCTAGCATTTCTTAAAAGGTGCAGAGATTTCTTCCCGGTCTAATAGAGCTGTCATGATTCTAGCTGTTACCTGGATATTCTGCCTGATCTATTTATAATGCATTGCAAGATCTGCTCATTCAACTTGTCCTAACGATGAACCGCACTGGTTGGTTCGAAATGCGTCGACAAAATTATCTCTATGCGATTTTTGCCAAAGACTCTTCTCAAAATTGATATGGATCACAGAAGCCTAAATTCTATAAATGTTTATTATCTCATATATTATTATTTATATCATAATCACAAAAATTTATTTTATGGTTTGTTAATATGTTGGTTTATTATCATTAAAATGGTATATTTACTATTACAACTATAATGTCTTAATTTCAAGAAAGAATGTCATTTTTTAATTTTAATTTTTAATTTTTAACTGTGTATTAGAATGTTAAATTGGCAAGACAATTTCAATAAAGAATGTGATTTTTTATTGTTTAAAATATATTTTTGAATACATAAAAGGATTCAACAACCTAAAAAATGTTGGGGGCACTTCAATCTATACTTCAAATAATGGACACTGAGTTTTTAAAATCTCCACCGAATTTTGATTAAAATTAACTAGACAAAATGTCCTGAAAAAAGTCATTTCTTCTATAAATTTGACCACACAATAAATGAAATAAAGGTTTTCATTAAAATCAAGCCAAACAAATTAAAAAATATATAAATTTTAAATTACGTAAAACTTGTTAATGTGTTTTTTATTAATATTAAAATAATATATTTACCATTACAACCCTAACGCCTTAATTTCAATAGAGAACGCGAATTGTCCAATCTCACTGTGGTATTTTGTATATATCATTAGGGCTTCCTTTTTAACATAAATGCAACATACTAGTTTTTTGTGGCAAGGTAGCTGAAATGAAATTGGAAGTCAGCACAAAAAGTTGCAATCAAAGGATTTTATATGACTTTCAAAACAATATTATTTCTTTCGAGTGGGGAATCCACAACTCATGGGCATACAAGGATATGTATTATGGATGATATGTGATGAACGTGAGAGATGCAGCAACGAAGGCCAGGCCTTGACATGCCATGGCTGTATACGTCACTCTTCTACACACAACAACCATCACAGGATCTTCTGATCTGCCCCCCAAAAACAACAACAACGCAACCACGCCCATACCAGAGAAGAACGACACCGTGTTCGTGACCACGAAAACACGAAACTCAAAGCTTTCCATGGCCGCTTCTGCAGTGGCGTGGCCCATCTCTCTCTCCAGCCCCATCGCCACACCAAACAGTGCCACGAAACTCAAAGAGGCCACCGTCATGGCCACCACTGTAATCAAACCATGAGTCTTCCCCTCAATGTGCCCGTCCTTTGAAAGAAACAATTGGGCCTCCACATCTTTAGAAACGCTCGGTCCCTTGAGCGGATGAAAATCCATGTAAACCATTTGTTCAAACAAATAACGAGGCCTCTGGTTAATACAGGCTCAAATGAAATAACGTCGAGCCGATGTTTAATGGATTGGTCAAAATAAATATAATGTGCAGGCCGGCTCAAGTGTTCCCGGCGTTTACGGCACCCTGCACCTTCGCGGGCGTTGCTGGGAAGTCAGGCAGATTCGACGAACCATTCTGATTGCTTCGACGAAGGATTCGGAACACCATTTTCCAAGAAAGGGTGACCAATTCGCTGAATCTAGGTATCTTAGGTTTCCAATGAATTAAATTAGTAAACATATAGACACAACTTACTCTTACCTAAAAATACAACCACCAATCGTATCTTCCTTGACCAGGGAGCCCACTCATGTATGTAACGCAACCTCAAGAAATTATATAGAAATTACGTCGGTTCAAAACAAATGGCGATTCGGTTGTTCCTCAGCTTATAGAAGATATTACATCTTAGCATTCATTCTCACTAATCAGTCATAAAGTTTGCAAAATTATAAATTATATTGATTATTCTCACTAATCAGTCATAAATTTTGCAAAATTATAAATTATATTGGTTATAAAGTTGGTGGAATGGTAAAAAAAAATTATCGTTAAAATTGTATTTTTTAATATATATAATTTTTTTTTAAATATTTTTTTAATTTTTTTATTTTAAAATATATTTGTGATATTATGAAGGTTTTTTTCTATTATTTCTAATTCTTATTAGGGGTAGAAGGAGGTATTTACTATGTTGACTCAGTTTTCAAGGTAAAGTTATGGAAGTTGGGTTTAAATTTTTCGACCTCTTACAACTTCTTCAAAATGTAAAGTAGATAGCATCGTTGTGTTCATCTCATTGAGACCATTCCAATGATATAAAATTTGTCTCAATTTGAATCTCATATTGAAAGATATGGCCAATAAGAGTTTTGGTCAATCATATTGAGTCACGGCAGCTTAACCTGTCATGTGTGACTACCAAATCACATGTCATGTCATGCAAAGTGGTAGCTTTCGACTCACTCATACTATGCCACGAATTGATCCCAATTCACATGACCCAACTATAACATAATATATAATATATGCTTGATGTATGTGAGTGCAGACCCTTTATGGCCATGTCACCCTGGGAAATAATTATCAGTGAGGATAAACCCTATTCCCCATTGGAACTACCGAGGAAACAACATTCTAGGCTATGTGGCATATGCACCAGTGATAGGCTTCAGTACCTCCTCCTTGACTCATACATAGAACATAAAACACGAAGCACACGTTCCCACTATATGGTCCCCACATGCCAAGTCACCCCAAGACTTAAATCCCAACAAGTGCTACTAGGCTCTCCGTCCAAATCTCTGGGGTCCAAGGTTTGAGGTGGCATCATGGTCCTAAACACTTATGTGACCATCTCTTCACATCCTCCACGTCATATTCCAGGTAACTATGGATCCCACTGCAGAGGATTCCCATATTATTTAACCGAGGTTTTCCCTTGTCGTTTTGTGTTGGGCATTCAACCAGCCACGTTGTGCTACATCATCCCAACAATTTCATCTCGAGAGTTTCTCTTGGTGCTCCCTTTAAGACTTTTGGGGACAAAGTCACGGGTTCATCCAATGGCCATGAACTCTTTAACCTTCAATGCCCCAGATTCCTCCTGCTTTAAGAATCAGGTCACCGCTCTTGATCACATGATGCAAAAAGGTTCAAGTCATTCTTCAAGGGTTTTAAGGATCCAACCTTCACACACATGCCTATAATTACGCATAAACAATAGATAAGAAACTCCCTTGGATCTATTCCTCCTAAGTTCACTGAGATTTGGTGGTGGAAATTAAACCACTATGCATAAATTTGTTCATACATTAGGTAAACAAGCATTTTCGCCATCTCTTCTTAACTTTTCCACATCTGAACTTACCTAAATGCATCACTATATGGACACGAGTACCTTCGACTACCCGCTACGCTAGCCTATCTCTCCTGAGATTCAATGAGGCCCCCACAAGACCTGCAAATTACATATACATATATATTTACACTCATATATATATATATATATATATATATATATATAGATATATCCCATACGTTATTTCTTTTGAGCTCACAGTTTTTGAACAAGGCTTGATAGCTAAATCATTTCAATACAATCATACATTTAAATCAACGGAGAGGGTTATCTCTCCACACCTAGGTCATAAGACCAAAATACAGAGTCAGAGTGGACATAGGAATTAACCCATTCCTAATAAAATGTCCATGACACATATAACACATTTCACACAAGGATTCACATGCCTTACAGTTAATTTAAGAAAATATCAGCACAATGGCCAACATGTTTTAATCAACACATCAAGCATTAGCAAGAATTGTTATATCAATTCTTCAAGGATTAACTATCCCTCATCAACTGCACAGTATTCACTATTATCAATCCACAGAGGAATCAACATTCTACCCTATAATCATAAACATTAATTCAGGTCATTAAATATACGCATGCATTCAAATACACAAGAGCTTGAGTAAGAACTTATCTTATAGAACTCATCTAGAAACTCATATTGGGACTTCAACTGTCCACCCAACCATAGAAACGTTGTATCCAAGTCTTTCTTGTAGTTGTCACCCCCAATACAGATCTAATTCTTGAGGTAGAGTGCTTTCAAAGGAGTCTTGAACCAACAGTATCAGTTGAGACAGGCTGTCTCGAGGTTGCCTCACCTCCACCCACCAGTTATAAATTAACCAACCAAAAAATATTGAAGCACTCACTGGCATACATCCATCATCTATCCAGAGAATTAGAACAATATTATCAGTTAGAATGGGGTATCTCAAGGCCATGTTACCTTCACCCACCAATTATCCAACAATTTCACCTCGGGCAGGGAACACTTCTTTTTATGCAGAGGGACTTAAAATATAGCATTTGAGCATCTCAGGGGACTTGATACAGAGCGACTCAATTCAAATGTGGAGAGAGATATATAGTTACTAATGCAGAGGGTTTATTAGCTACATTACCTTTGGAGGAATAAGAATGCACTTTCTAGTAGCTTCTCAGTGGAACTCGTACCTCAACGCTCAGCCCAATCACATGGAACTACCATCAGGTGTTATCATCCCACTGGTCCTGGGTGCCTCCACCTCTCATAATTTATCAATCAGCATATTCTCTAGTGGGTTTATCAGTTGTAAGGCACAACCACTACTCAATGATTATCGATTAGAAATCCCTAATGGGTTTCTCAAATGGACTATCATCTAAGCTCAATCTGTGATTATCAGTCAACAAGCCCTCATGGGTTTCTCAGTTGTGTTTTCATCAAATTTCACTTTGATTCTTGAATTCCCTTAGTCCTCTTATCTTTTCCTGCCCTCTCAGCAATTCATTGTGCTCATCATAAGCCTCTTACCATCCTCTTTTCTGTGTTCCCCTCTTTGCATGTGCACGTGAATTGGGTATATTTTCATAGACCTTCTCGACCTCCTTTCTCTCTTCAGCAGGAGCCTTTCATGGTTATTATTTTTGTGTGTGCATCACCTCCTTCTCTTAAATGTCTGGAGCATGTCTTTCTTGAATGCTTCCTTCTCCTCCATTTGTTTTTGTGCTTCTTGACAAACCAACCAGTTGTTGTTTTCCAAAGCTTCACACGGTCAACCCATTTGGACAATGTAGCCCATGTTGACTTTGAATTTTTTGTCCTCTTCTTGCTTATGGTTGGGGATATACAAAACTTGGGCCTGTCCTCTTCTTTTTAGTCAAATTGATTGCCCAGTCAACCCATTTAAAACCAATCAGTTAACCAGGACTGGTATTTAAAACAACCCATTCCTCAAGTAAACTATTTCCTCAAGCAACTGGAATATGTGTCCCCCTTATGTTAGCCTATTAAATTATAGTTACATAATTACAAGGAAAAGGTTTTATGACAGGGAATTAACCTGAATGGATATCATAGCTTAGTGGGTCTCTAACTTGATAGCCACTAGTTTGAGTGGCCTTGTTTTCCTACCCCCTTTGTCAACGCCTAATATGGATGTCTTCAATGCTCTCATCTCCAATGGGCTGAAATTTCAAGAGATGAGTTCCTCAAGCATTGTCAAAAAACTTGAGGATATTCCGAAGGTTGAGATCAATGCTTCTTTGTAACAGTCTCAGGTTAAATTTCCATGTAAATAAAAGGACATTATAAAGGAAAAAATAAAACCAAGGTCGTCAGACACGTATTCCAAGTTGAATGAAAGGAAAAAACATTAAATTGGGATCCACTTGTGGTTAATTATTTATTGGCTATGGAAATTGGCTTTGGCAAGAGGCAAAAGGAAATAAATGGAAAATTAATTATTACAGGCCAGCACAGGACCTGAGGAAAAAATGAAAAAGGAATAAATGAAAATGAAATAAATTCCACTTCATCAAGTGGGGAAGATGAAGAGACAAGAAAATGATAAAAATAGTAAAAAAAATTGCATGCAGGGAAAATGAAGAAAAAGGAAAAGAAAAAAAAATGGGAGAGAAAACATTCTAGCTTTCCCTTTTGGGGAAAAGAGAAAGGAAAAAGTAAGGAAGACAAGAAACACACAAGCAAGAGACAAGAAAGGAGGACAAGAGGAATTTGAGTGGCACCCAAGAAGAAGGATTGAACAATAGCTAGCAAAGGGTAGAAAAGAACAGAGAAAGTATTAGCCAACAAGAGGATTTTTGCAGGTAACAACATGCATGTTTGATTTATATTTCTAGGCATTGTATGCATGATTCATGCATTTTTTTGAGGTTCATTTTTACTATCATTGGCATGGGATTTTTCCAGATTGATATTCATGTATATCCTTGCCTTATGCCATTTTCCAGATAGTCATGAGGTAGTAGGTTCCTTGTTTTGGTTGAGCTTTGAATGTTGATAGATGTTGGATCCTAGTTGAGGTGGTCTTAAGAAAATTCCCAAGGGTTGAGGATAGAGATGGTTTTCTCCTAGAACTCTTGACAGGTAGGTGGAGACAGTAAAATTCATATGGGGTATTGTGAAAATATTTTGAGGTATCCTAGCTTATATTGATTTTGGTGTATTGTGAAAATATTTTGAGGTATCCTAGCTTATATTGATTTTGGTGATTTCTGGATCTGGTATTAGGTGAAATCACTATGACTTGAGGGTGGAGGTGCTTTCCTCTAGATTTAATTTTTGGTTGTGTTTTGGTTTATCCCATGTGATCCAAAATTTAGGCTTCGAATATGGCACAAGGATGATTGGGCTGGAAGAAATATTTGGTTCAGCTCAATCTATGGTTGGGTAGTACGTAGAAGTCTCTGACTTGGTTGGCATTGGAAATATTTTATTATGTGTTATTATTTAATGAGATCAATGAGCATAAGTTTTGGTTTAATGTGTGGATTATGCGTCTATTTTGCCATGGTTCCATTATTGCTTAAGTGCATGTTACATGAAGTGCTCTTGTTATTGATCTTGCTCATGGTTTTGACAAGTTCATAGATATTTTATATGGATGTGTGAGCTAATTTCTGCTTTATTGCAGCTAGTATGAGAGGGCATCAATATTTCTTAATGAATTTCGGATAACTAATTTAATCAGTGAACAAACTATGTATCCATGACTTACAGGTACCATGTTCACAATATTGGTTCACAATATTTTAGGAATTATGATCTAGGGAAGATGACCTTCCCGAAATGCATATTTAAACAGGTCATGTTGGAATTTCTACCATAAATTATTTTCCAGTTAGGTTCCAAAAGCTTAAAATATGTCCACATTGAAGGTAGTTCCCACTGATAATGTGGTAAAATTTTCAGATATTGGGACACAATATTTTAGGAGATATGAGCAGAGGAAGTTGAGCCTTCTAAATGCCCCTAAAATCAGGCCTCAAACAATTCATGTTGTAATTTATATTATAAATTATTCTGGGCAATCTCCGGAGTTGAAAATATGTCCACATTGAGGGGAAATCCCACTAATATTGTGGTAAAAGATTTAGATGTTGGGTTGCTATATTTAGGAGATATAACCAGTGGAATTTGAGATTCCTGAATGCTCATAGAATTGTGCACCAAATAGGATTGTGTTGGTATCTTTGTTATAATTTTTCATATATGAGGTTCAAAAAGTTGAAACTTGAACCATAGTGAGGGAAACTCCCACCAATCATCTGGTTAATTTCCCATAACCTATACAACTACAATTTAGGAGATAGGCACTAAATCATTCACTATATTAGTTTGCATGCAAATTGTTTGATGAAATGCTTAAATGGTTCAATGATTCATTGCATAAAAACTATTTGATGAAATTCCCCAATGAGTGTGTGTTTTTGTAGATGGATATTATTGTTAATAATGCTTTAGCTAATCTATGCCTTTTTTCATGCAAGGAATTTCACGAGGGAAATGTAAAAGTGGCATGATTATGTGGCATGTTTTCAGTTAGTATGTTACAAGTAGAACAAGTGCAATGTTTCTTATTTAATCTTATACAAAGTGTTTGAAAAAAGGTATACAAGAGAAATGTTACTCAATTATTTGTATACAAAAATATTTGAAGAAAGGTTTACTTGCAAAGTTCTTTACAAAATGTATGAGAAATGAAAATCAAGTTTTGGCAACTTAGACCCCATTTCTGTAACTACGTCTTGGAAGTTGGGTCATGCAGAGTAAATCTCGGCTCATGTTTACCTTGGTAAGTATGTTAAAGTGGGTAAAATTTGGGTGGGGTGTTACATTTTCAGTCCAGAACAAGGGCTCTTCAGCTTGCAAAACGAGGTTTAATGGGTCAACTCATGGGGATGTGGCCCTCCTCATGCTCCTTGAATTAGTCGGTAAATAAAACTTTGTAGCCACCGATAGAGGGTCAATTTTCCTCTTCTTTCTATGGGAGAGGGTTTTATATCTTTTTCTTTGATAATATGGAAGAATGGGATTTGATCTTTAGAACTATCCCTTACTTTATGGGTTCCCTAGATCTTTATTTAGATCAATGGAGCCCAGATTTTAACAAAAAATGTGATATTCCCTTAATAGTTTTGATCTAGGTAAAACTCCCCTTTCTTCATATACATTGTTGGAATGATTCCACTTTTAAAATCATTAAAACGCCATAGGTAAGTATATTAATCGTGCTGAGCAACAAGAGGGTTTGTTTTCTTGTGTTATGATTTGTGTAAAAGTACATCTGGATAAAGGTCTTCCAGTTGCTTAAATGTCAACATAGATAACTGGTCCCATATCCAAGAGGTGGAATAATTATTACCCACTTCCTTTTAAGTGCAAGGTTTGTCATGAGTGTAGACACTTTGCTAGAAGTTGTAAAAATAATACCAAGGAGAAATATAATTAAGTGTAAGAATAGGATCAATGGAAACATCCCAAAAGGAAAAGAGGACCATGCAAATAGATTAGCAATTAACCAAAATAGAACAATCTAGCAAGGAAAAAAGGCAAGGGCCCAGCCTATCCATCCCAAGTGAAATAAAATCCATGAGAGGGTACCAGCAATCAAGATGCAACAAAGGCTAATAACAATAGTTTCAAATCACTCTGCCCAATTGAAGAGGAAGGAAAAATTTAAAAAGAATTTCACAAACTCTTCCACACTGAGCACTCTAAGACAGTAACCAATAATTTTGCAGACCTATGTCAACCCAAACTAACTGATAACATGATGGTTGGTCAAACTGATCAAGAGATTAGTTGAGAAAGGAGGATGAACAAGTTATCGCTTCCCCAGTGGAGTCGCCATTTTGTTGTGAAGGCAAATCCCCTATGCGGACATAGGTGATCCCTCTATCCCAATGAATGGGTCTAGAAACAAATGAAACAATCTAATACACGTTATCCTAGCTTATGCTTGACAAATGTAGTAAGAAGGAGGAACCTACCTTGTTCTAATGCTAATTGCTTGATCATCAAACATGGCTTTGAATATTTCGCTCCAGGCCTCTCTCCTAGTCATTCTTCATGTCCGAAAACCTGCAATGAAGCTCAAAGTACTATACAAGACACGAGAGCATATATAACATATATCAAGCATAAACTACTTAAAAGATCAAGGAACATTAAGCTAATCGCATAAATATTTACACAATTATGGAAAGCGAACATTAGATGTATATATTAAGAAACTAAAAAGGGAAGCATACAGCCTATGCCTTGATGTTGGAGCCTTCATTTGGGTGGATTTCCAAGTCCAAGAAAATACTCTTCAAGCACTCCTTCTCCAAGCTAAAATGGGTAGCATGTAAGCATAATCTTAGCATAGGGATGTAGCAATCATTAACTAACCATTTGGGAATGAAAGGGGGTGAATTTATAGGAAGGGAGATGGAGTTAGGGATCCACAAAAGAGGGATGAAGGTACACATATCAAGGGGAAAGCCGATGATGATAAGATCAAGAGACCCAAATGAGAGAGCTCGACCATATCAACAACAACCAATATCCAGCTCGTTGTTCCTGAAGGTTCTAGTGAGTGAAGCTTCTCCTCCAGTTTGGGAAAGCCTGCTAGAAGGAGTTTAGCACGAGCATTTAGCATGAGTTTTCCTATGAAAACATTCGCTAGCAATGTGAGTGTATAGCTGAGAAACCTTCCATCAGCATGGGCAGGCAGTGGAGCAGAACACATTGATGCCAAAAATTAGGTTTTTAGGAAACTTTCTCCATAATGATTTCAGGGCAGCTTTCCTTTGATTATTTAGGGAGGTTTTGGTTTGTATATCATGATGGATATGTTGCACAGTAGTTAATGTTTTTTCACTCTGGGATATGGCAAGGGAAGTGAACAGGAGACATGACAAAGTACTGTGTAACAGATGCCCCCTAAAGCATGAAGGCAAAACAAGGAGTGATGGTTGAGATGCTTTACAAGTCAATGCAAGGATGATAACAACACTATGAGGGGACCTACAAATCAAGCATATACATATACATATCCGAAATCTCCTATGATCATGCCTAACGATATAGGAGTAGGCATCTAATAATACATGAATTCATGGTATGGATGTAGCCATCCGTAAAAAGGGATCATGTGCAAAGATCCTCGACATGGTCATAGCCATCCGAATGGAAAGGATCATGAATACAAACTCATGGTATGGTTTCAACCATCCGTCTAGAGGAAACATGTATACAATGATGAATGACTCATAACTCCACGCAACCTGGATTCTATCAGACAAAATCCAATGTCTTGCACTCCATCTCGACCCGATCAATGTACAAATTCTAACATGCGAATAGACGTGTCGAAGTTGAACATGATAGAAAACCACCTGATTACCAATCAATGATGTAAACCATTAACAGGCATGAGAGAAGCCACCAATAATGACAATGGATCTCAAGGTACAATCAGCACAATCCACAAATGTGAATAATGGAAATGAAGTCAAACACCCATGAAGTCATCTGATCAAAGGTCAATGATCTAAACTTGTCATCGAATGTGAAGAACTTTCCATTGAGGCATGCAATCTCTAAGGTACTGGAAAGGAGTTTCTAGATCATCTTCCCAGATAATGAGATAAACTTGACAAGAAGTGATCCATCGAACATGGGCCATGATAAATCCCACATCATCGACACGAAAAAAAGGATGTAGTAGAATAAATAAGTATGATTCAGGACTATAGTAGAAAGTCAGACAATGTATAAGCGGTAAATAAATGTAGATAGGACTTCTCTTGAACATATCGGTGACACGACTCTGGATTTTGGTAGCATTTGACTCAACATAGGATCATAGGTCACAATGATGAAGTGGTATAATTAGATGAGAGGAAAAATGGATTTCCCAAACCTAGGAAGGCAAGTGACAAAGTGAGGATATCCCAAACTTGACATGAGTAACAGATGAGTGTCATGTTCAAGAGCAACATGCTCCCTTTACAGGATACAAGAGATGAACACTTTCACTTTTTCCCCCACCATTTATGGTGAGTACCCCATATATTTTTTATCGCAAGCTTGAAGGGGATAGCATATGCTTGTCATATAAGTTCACCCTTCGGATGAATCCATCCTAGTAAGTTTTATGAGTCCTAGGAAGGAGGAACTCGGTCTCGTCATGGTGACAAGTCTTGCATCATTTAAGTTTTACGAGTCCGACAGAGGTGAAACTCGACATCTTTTTCATGTTTAGAGAGTTTGAAAAAAATCCGAAAAAAGAAAAATCCAAAGATCCCTTTTCATAAATCATCTCTTGAACCCGAAAAGGTAGAAAACAATATTCAAGAGAACCTCTTAGTCATGTTCGACTAAGGTATTCCTTTTTCATACAATATTCTAGCTCAGTCCGGAAAATGGTTAAACTTATACTAAATAGACGTCATTTATTTTAATTTTATGAGTTTGAGAGGACAAGTACTCAGCGATATTTTCATTTTTCGAGAGTCATAAAATAGCTTAAAGATGATTCTAGTGGGTCGCTTTTTCATTTATTTTTTTACGAGTCTGAAAAAGTGATAAAATAAAACTCGTTGAATCAATCAAATTAAATCACCGTTACCAAGAACATATGACCTGTTGCTGCATAAGCAAACGCACATTACCGATTTCAAGGAAAAATATTAAAATATGAGTGAAATGTGCCCTAATTTGGTAAAAATATTATTTAAAAACTATGGGCAAAAAGTAAGTCACTTTTACCATTTTACCAATTTGCAATTGTGAGAGCATTTTTACCTCATTTTACCTCTATTTTCAGGCAAGGAGCACGAGCAATCCAGGACACCATTTGTCGAGTTGGTTCTTACAGGTAATAGATTTGTCCTTTCTCTTCATTTTGGTAATCATTTTATGCAATTTCATCTCTAGGATATGTTGTGAGGAATATTTTCAAAAATTTACATCGTGGGTGACCAATGTGGGTTTCACCCATCAGACTCGCATTTCTCACCTTGAGGCTAGCTAGGCACTCACACTGGCAACGCAAAAAAAAAACCCTAAATAGATGCGCTGGCATCGGGGTAAAAAAATTGAAGTGAAATATTCCATGAAAAATAGTTAAACTTGATTGTTCTCTCCATGGATTCTCATGAAATGTTGGTTTGTTGATGTTTTGCAGGAAAATCATTCCAAAATGGTGATCGAATGGAAAGAGAGAGGTCATGAATCTGAAGACCATCAGGTTATGTAGGATGAAAACTATATCAATGCCCTTCGAGCATGTGGACTACTCAAGTTCTTCATGATTCCCAGGATCAGAGCATAACCCAAGTTATTGTGACACTTAATCAGTTGGTGGGATGTAGATCACCAACTCTTCATGTTCAGGGATCAAGAGCTTGAGATAGAGGTCACTGACATTTACTTCATTACTACGTTTTCCAGAAAGGGACAACGGATGAAATTATCTGGATCACGTTCTAGAGGAGAGAGCACGTATATGCTCATTGTGAGGCATTATCTGAATGCCAAAAAGGGTAAAAGCGGGAAGATTGACATAAATACCATTACCAATCTCCCACTAGGAACCATCCTACACACTATGGCCCGAATATATGGTGCACAATCATTGCATGAGGCATCAAAGTCTCATTTTCAGCATGCGATCGAATGCCTAAATCCCACGGTATTCAACTAGTGTGAAGGTCTATTGGCATGCATGAAGTTCCAATTAACCAAGTGCAAGAGGGGAAATATGAAATAATTTGGTTTTGAATCTATTCTGGTGACGTTCATCCTAGAACGTGTGCCACTATTCCATTATCATTGGATGGAAGTGGATTTGCCAGCACCCAGAGATCCACATTTGCTCAAATGGGGAGATTTGATGCCACAGCATGGGGCCAATTAACAGATGTCATTCCTTCTAGAATTTTTCAGATGGCTGCATCAGTAGCTAATCATGGTCGATGATTGGGCGTACGAAGGGATGGATTTATGAGGAGATCTAGATCTTCCACTCCCTCCAGGGAAACAATGGACCGATTCAAGTATAAAATTATTTTTTGTCTTTTGATTTTTTTATCATTTTTATATATATGTGTATTGAGATTTGACTTATAATGTTGTGCAGATGTTGGACTAGAGAGACCTCCAGGGGTTTCTCCAATAGCTAGGTGAGTGGCACGCCAAATCGAGGATTCTCCTCCATATGTAGAGGGAGCAGATCCCATCATCGAGGTAGAGCGCAACCTAGAAATCTTAACAGGGGGATTCCAAAGTATGCCTCAATTGATGAGGTGCCATTACGCTATCAGAGGCACATAGTAGGAGTATCTGTCAGACTGTGTCCACTGTTGGGCCGATTCATTAGGGTTATCTCATGCTATCATGAGCACCATGTGGGCGAATAGCCAACTTCTATTTTACTTTCTGCACTATGTAGGCTTATAAAGCCATGTGTCTCAAAACACAAATTTTGTTATTTTGATATAGAAAACTCTTTTGCAAACACTCGCTATATATATACATGTTTTCCTATTTACCTATATCTAATGTGTGATGTTCTATGATTTACAAGTTTTGGAAATGTTTACCTAACACATAATTAGGCAATGCATCTGCTAATGTTTTCATGCATCCTAGAATGTGATGATAAGTAATAAAATAAAATTCTCGTTCTAATAGACGAACTTGCAAATACATTCTAAAAATTTGAGTGTTTCTAACTGAATATTGTCCATTAAGTTGTAGTACAATGAGCTGTGAATCACGTTTTACAATTAACTCTCTAATTCCAAGAGTGATAGCTCCTAACAAAAGTTTGATGACCACACTATATTCGGCAATGTTATTAGTCATCCGAACTAAACATATACCTTGCAAATTCACTAACTCACCATTAGGGTCATCGATTGCCCATGCAGCAGAAGATAGATTTTGTGTACTACAATAAGCACCATCAGAAAAACTGATGTAATGTTTGGATGACATCGGCAAACCAGGTACATCAAGAGGTAAGCAGAGGAAAAGGTTTGCAAAATCAAACACACCAAAATCACACTACACACTAATCAAAACACATATTAATGTTCATAAGTATTTATACAGGTAATCACACATAATAATTCTTCAGGTAAAGCCCATTTCGAGGCTCAGCTAAAGAATTTCCTTCATAGTTCACTAACTTGTAGGAACCTTTTTGTAAACCTCACTTGACAATGTAAGGCCCATGCCACATTGCTTCAAATTTCCCAACTCCCAATTTCTCATTGGCTTGATCATAAAGCAAGACCAAGTCACCCTCAACGAAAACGCGAGGAGAAACAATTCTATCATATTAAGCCTTAACTCGTTTTTTCTGGGCCTCAATTACTAACACTATGAAGTGGTGGGTTTCATCAAGTCTTTTGAGGTAAATCAAATGTTCCTCTTTAGGTGAGGTATCTGGGAGTAATTTGACAACTAGTTTCAATGAGGGAATTTCACAGTCAATTAGAAGAGCTGCCTCCAGACTATACACCAACTGAAAGGGTGTGAATCCAATGGAAATCTTAGCTACAGTTCGGTAAGCCCGAAGAGCCAAAAATAGCATAAGATGCCAATTTGATTTATGCATCCCAATGGTGCGTTGAAGCATAATAACCAAGACTTTCTTGATGGATTCAACTTGGCCATTGGCCTGTAGATAACAAGGGGTTGAGTTTTCATAATGCAAACCCAACCAAGTAATAAGCTCTGCCATCATGAAATTTCATAAATGAGATCCATGATCAATAAAAATGGCTTGAGGGACACCAAATCGAGCTATTACATGGTTAAAAATAAATTGAGCAGCAGTTTTACCGTCAGCTTCACGTGTGGGCATCACCTTGGCCCATTTAGTAAAGTAATCAACGACGACGATGATATAACCATGCCTCCCAGCTGAGAGAGGGTTACATGTCATGAAATCAATCCCCGATTTAGCAAATGGGTCAGTGGTAACAACCAGGTATAGGGGTGCGGGTGGGGCATGTTGTTTACAGTCATAAATCTGGAAAGCATGACATTTTTTACTGCTAAAATGCAATCCTTGAATATGGATGGCCAGAAATAACCGTCGCGAAGGATTTTATGAGCAGTAGCATACCCAGACATATGACCACCACAAGCCCCAGAGTGGCAATCATTGATAACTCTTTCAGCTTCTTCAAGTGTCAAACATCTACGAAGGATAGAATCAAAACCAACATGATACAAAGTATTGCCAATGATTCAATATGGTTAGGATTGATGTCGAATGTGATGACGTTCAGAATTAGATAGCTCTGATCTAAAATTTTGGGTCTGGAGATAGACAATAAGATCCCCATACCATGGGTCAAGAGTGCTGATGAGAAAGAGAGTCTCATCCGAGAATGTTCTCATCAAGCACAATATATGTTACAGAGGAAAGGTCACAAATCAGTTCAACAAAAAACAGTGATTTCTTTGATTTGGTTGTAGAAAACTCCAAATCAAATTCTTGAAGGATAACAATCCACTTACAGTATCTACCCCCTAGCAACTAACGAGTCATAATGTAGGTCATGGGGTTGCAATCGAAAATCACTATGGTTTTTCGTAAAATAATATAGTTACGAAAGCAATAAACAACAGCTAAAGAAAGTTTATCAACATGGGCATATCGAGTCTCAGTATCGATAATATTTTGGCTCAAGTAGTAGATCACGTGTTCATTTCCATCATCAATGTCTTGTACTAGTACCATGCCAATACTACAATCAGTTGTGGCCAAGTACAAGAAGTAATCACGGTGATAGTTGGGAGGATGCAGTAAAGGAGCACTAATAAGAGTGTTCTTTAATGCATCAAAAGATCTTTGAGTGATTTCATCCCAAATAAATGGGATCCCCTTTTTCAGAAAATGAGTAAATCACTTGGCAAGCTCAGCGTAGTTAGGTACAAAACGACGGAGGAAATTATCTTTCCCTTGTAAGCTCTGCAACTGATGTAATGATGATGGAGGGGGTAAGTTTACAATGGCCTCAACTTTGAGGGGATCAATCCAGATGCCTTCCTTTGATACTACAAACCCTAGGAGATGACCAGATTCAACACAGAAGACACACTTAAGTGGATTTAAACAAATATTGTAGTGACTGCAATAAAGAAAAATTGCTCATAGGTGGTTAGGATGATCTTGACGCTTAGCAGAATGAGTTGGCAAGTCATCAAGATATGGTTGAATGATGTGTTTGATGTCATGAAAAGCATAAGACATCACTCATTGGAAGGTAGCACCAACATTTTTCAACCCAAAAGGGAGGTTCTTATAGGTAAAGGTTCCCCATGGACAAATAAAAGAATTTTTATGTTGATTGGTGGGAAGAATTTTAATCTGGTTGTAGTCAAAAAAATCGTCCATAAAAGAAAATATCTCACTCCCAGCACATTCATCAATGATTTGATCAATAAAAGGAGTTGGATAATTATCTTTGGGACATGCCTGATTGATATCATGGTAATCAACACAAACGCAAATAGTCGCTGTCTTTTAGTCACAGGGAAAATGTTTGAAACCCAATCTGTCAATGGAATGAGGTTGATGAAACCAACCTTTAGAAGTTTTTCAACCTCCCCCTTAATAGCGGCTACCTTTCTAGGGTGTATTAGATGAAGTTGTTGATGAACAGGGTTTGCATCTAGATAAGTGGGAATTTCATGCACAACTATACTCGAATCAATGTCAGTAATTTCTTCATATGACGAGGCAAAGGCATCACGGAATTCCTTAAAAAGGGCAGTGTAAATCTTGATCTCATCATGAGAACAAGAAACCCTAACATGAATGTTCTCGACAATTCTTGGTTTAACAGAAATGTCGATAGGCATAGTAGCAGTGATTTTTCCCATGTTTCCCTAAGACAAAAATTTGTGCACTAAGATGGGTGTTTGAAGTGGATGGGTAAGTGTACGAGAAACAAAGGTATCTAGACACGATGAAATCTCACCAAGACTTGAAAGGAACAAGGAACGATTATGTGTATCTTTCCAGGGTGTTTCCTAAAGAGACATAACCTTGGTGATACTCTTGTCAGTGGGAAATATCTTTTTCAATGGATCCGCAGAATCCCAAGAACCAAACCAAGGAGACTGTGAATATGCATCTAGATGCACACTAAGGGTAGTATGATAGAAGCAGTTGCTAAAGCAAAAACAATAGCTTGGTAAGCTTGTTCTATAGGCCTTAGAAACATAACATCACTAAAATGATCAACCTGATCGAGAGATGGAACGATCCAAGGATCGTAAGAAGTGGAGATCATGTTGACGTAAGCGACATGAGGAGGTGGGAGGGAAAAGGTTCCCATAAGAGAAGAATCTTTAAAAATATTTTCCCCAATGCTCTCATAATGAATGTTGGTATTTCTGACATATGGCACTTTTCCATTCGAAGAATTGGAAGAGATAAAGGCCAATTGATCAACGGCGACTATTCTCCCTTCATGAGGAAAATACAGCACGCAAAACAAAGAAGAAACCACACAAAACATAGTGTGAGTCCAACTTTGTCCAAGAAGAAGGTTATAATATTCACATCCACGACTTCTACTTCCAATTCGATAGTTTTCCCTACTTCCAATTCGACAGTTTTCCCTTCCAACGTGATATGAAAACTTGTGAGAATATCGTAAGGACAAGATCCTCTGCCATCAAAGGCTTCTAAGGTGTTCAGATACTAGTTGAGAGGCAGAGAGCATATGGTTTTCCAGCATGAAATAGACATGATGCAAGTGGAATCACTCTCATCAATAACAGTGAGATGAATTGTATTCCCTTTAATAATGACTTGGATTAAAAATGCAATTTTATGGGGAAGATGAAGAACTTGATTTTCCAGGTCAAAAGTGATAAAATTTGAATCTATAGGGTCAATTCCTTCTATAGTAGATAGTAATGCTTTCCACTGTGTTGGACAGGCTTGAATAACTTCCAAGGCAGACATCGCCGAAGGCACTTTGATGAGCCTCATCATTGGGTAATTATATGGGCCTTAATTCACCTCCTGGCTTAGTCAAACCAGCTCTTCTCACAACTTATTACATGTTTTGATTATATTTTGTTTAATGAGATGACTTAAAGTGAGATATTATGCCTAGTGGACTAATATGCATTGAATGCAGGTTGGGAAAAGAAAATCAAGGAATTTTGGCAAGACTAAGGTTTGAAACTCAAATGGGACAAGGGAGAGAGATTGTAGGAGGTAAATCCTCCTCATTTACTCCTCCCGCATTCAAATATTCCTCCACTAATCCCACCATCTCGGAGTGCAAGTAGCCAAGTCATGAAGATTGGGAGGCAGCCGAGAAAGTGATAGATAAAGAGTTAGTTGATCTCGAGTTTGGGAGCCGAGCCTCCCTAAATTTAAGGATGTCATTGGGGACTTCAGTTGTATAAGTAGAGAGGCCTAGAGCCACATTAGGATTTGAATTTTGGTTGTAAAAACTCTAGTTATTTTCAAGCTCCAAACTTGTGGAAGACTTTGATGTAATTTTTTGTTTTGGTAATAAGAATGAGCTTTTTCTTGATCCAGTATTGAGTTAACTCAGAGGATTGAATCTCTTGGGTTAGGGCCCAACCCTAGCAGTGAAGGCTCCTCTTCTTGTATCTTTATGCTTAGTTTAGTTTCATAGATTCATGGATAACCTGTCATTAGAAGTATTTCATTGCAAGTAGTGTAGATTTAATTAATTGATTATTAGTTTGCTTCCATTTGTGCCTTACTTTAGTAGAAGGTTATAAGGCATCAAATAAGCACCACAAAGTTGTCAGTAGGTTTCCTAACCTCACTTCTTCCTTCTGGGATCATGATTTGAGGAAAGGACCCTTATGCAGCCCCAAAAAGGCATATTTCCATTTCTTTCATAATATTTAGAGTTTACTGTACTTGAAATAGATTTTGATCAATTTTTAAAAGTATGATTTTATTTCCATCTCTTCTATCTTCACTCTTGTAGTAGATCTCATCCATGATTCCATTTTATTCAGAAATTTTCTCACGCATGAGGTAGACAGTTAGTTCATTAAATTCTGCTTTTATATCTCATGAGAATTCTTCTTGTTTACATGACCTTTTGGAAATTACACATCTTTGATGCAGAGCAGGTGCTTCAAAAGTAGAAAGAGATCTCATGGCAAGAAACCACCTTCCAACTTCATCCACTCATAGGCATTCCTTGTTTCCATCAAGATCTTCACCAAATTCATCATTTTACATAGAAATTCCCCCAAGCATGTTGAGAGAATCCAACCATCTCCTAAACTTGGTTTTGGGTTCTAAGTGATCCCAGGACTTTTCTCACTCCATTCCACCCATCAACCACCTTCCTTAAGCCTTCCATCACCTCCAACACCCATCGTTTTGCTCTCGGTTGTATCCTGTAGAAATACAAGGAATCATGTAGGTTTCTAGTACATCCTGTAGGTTTTCTTGTAGTGGCCTATTTTGAGGCCGAATTTAGGGAAAACCTATAGGAAGCCACCCAAGTTCACCCAAGGGTCTCCCAAACCTTCCAACCATCTCGTGAACCTTCCAGCCATCCACCAGCATCTCTAAGCCACCTACCACATCACCAAAAGAGATTAGCTTGCACACTTGATTTTTCATGAAAAGCATAAAAAGACAAAACAAATTTATTATAGTCCTTCACATGCATAATAGTGATGTTTGATGATTTTTACTTCCATGCTTAGGACAGTAGCATTTTGTACATGTTAATTTAGCATTATTGCAAATCATAGCTCTTAGCAGTTAATTAGGAAATGGTGTGCCTTAGCATTGAATTTCAGTCTTTTTCATTATTACAATAGATCAACTCTCTCTTAGAGTATATTTCTATTTCTTTCATCAAGGAACCAAGCTTCTTCTAAATCCATAGAAATCTGGCTTGAAAACCCTAGTAGTCTCTCGCCAATTGAACAGTGACAAAAGGCAGAACCGTCACTTTTACTTGTGTATACAGCACTGTCACCTCCAAGTTTGTACGAACCCTAGGTTGATAAAGTAAAGCTGGTAGCCCAAGATTTGTAGCATTCTTGCTGCAATATTGGTGCTCATCACATTTTGGCACCGTTTTCGGGGAGGTGTCTAAGTAACATGTGATTACTTCTTTCTTCTTCTATTTCTTGTTTCTAATATTCTGCCATTAGTTTCATTTCTACAAAAGTAATTTAGTTGCTTCCTTTTCATTATGCATTCTTTGCTTTCCTTTCCATTCTGCAAGTTAGATTTCAATCAAGTAGTTAATCTTTCCATTCAATCAGTAGTTTTCATTCAGTGTGAAATTTCAATTCTGCAATCACTTTCAAAGTTTGAAAAAAACCACAAAACCAAACCAAAATAATTTCCTTTCATGCCTCGTAGGAATAGGGATAACTTAGGGAAATTTTTGTCAAATACCCCCACTACATCAAACAACCAACCTTCCCTCTTCTTCAGTGGCTATGCGCTGGAGGAACCCTTAGGTGAGCAACAAGACATATTTGAAGAACATATAAGGGAGGAAGAAGAAGAAGAAGCTATTCCTACCAATCCAATGGTTGAAAACATAAATGACAGAGGGAATAGAGAGAGAGTTGAGAGTTCCTTCCCCATCGGGGAAACCAATGGGGACACTAAGATGAAGAATAGACAATGCTCAAGAAATGCATGTTGGTTTATTTTGATAATGCTCAAAGAGTAGACAATTCTTGCAAAGCATTGCTCTCTCCAAGTCATAAGTTATTGATATATATGGCTTAATGGAAGGACAATTTATGATGTAATAAAAAATTAGAAGTTAAAAAAAATTAAGATATATTCATCTCTATGAAATGAAAAGTTGAAAACATAAATCGCTTTCATTTAAATTATCATGGATATATTTAAATTATATCTAGATTTGAAAATATCCATCACAATATTGATGTTTTTAACTTTTTTAATTATCAAAATTATGGTGAGAATGGATGTTTTTCTTAATTCTTTTAAGCATAAAGACATGATTTAAGAGAAATCCAAATGGTTTCTTAATTTTCTAGTAAATCCAATAAACTAATTTTAATTTTAATGAATGTTAATCATAATTATTTGATTATTTCCAAAACAAACATATATATATATATATATATATATATATATATATATATATATATATATATATATATATATTAAATCTCATAATGTTAAAGTTTGATGTGGTTATGTCAGAAAAGTATAATTATATTAAATGTTTGTGGCGTAAACTAGATATGATTCCATGATAATTTTTAGATTAAAAGAATATATATATATATATATATATATATATATATATATATATATATATATATATATATATATATATATATATATATATATATATATATATAATATATATATATATAGCTTCTAGCCCCAAGAGTTAGCTTAACCAGTCAAATCAGTGCCTCGCCAATCGGGAGGTCACAGGGTCAATTCCCGAATGCTCTTGGGGTTAGGTTAGCAAATAGGCTGAGGGGTGTGATCCCCTTCGGGGTCGATCTACCTAATTCCTATCGTGGATGTAGCGGCTTCCTAGTGACCATGTGTATCCATGAACCAAACATGATATATGTATATATATATCTATATATATATATATATATATATATATATATATATATATATATATATATATATATAGATATAGATATAGATATATATATATATAGATATAGAGCTTCTACTCATGCAACTCATTTGGTGATGATTATGAAAATGAAGTGTTATATATTAAAAGGTTTGAAATTCAAATCCTCAATTCACCTATCTCTACTAGACATACACAAACACAACAAGTACTTTCTATCTCAATTAGATAAATATATTTTTCTCTTTTATAACATCACTAAAAACTCGTATATATTAATATAAGCTAAAAAATAGATATATTAATACATGGATTAATACAAAATCCTGTCTTATACTTTTTCAAATCCAATCAATTTCCTTCATATCATTTAATACATTGAAATAAATCAAAGTTATAATACTTTTATAATCATATGACTTCCTTGGAATGAGCATGACCTCGGGATACAATTATGGATATTGATGAGCCTTCATCACATGGAATTATTACGTTGCTTAAATTTAGCTAGTGAATATTTGACGTTAGAATTTATGGAAGGCCTTCACCAATATTATAATTGGGTTAAAATATATATATCCCTGTGTAGCTCGATAGTTATGAAGGTTTTCTATTCTAATAGTGGAATGGTTGAGATAGATAATTACACTGTAATGTGTTTTTTTAAGCAATTTCATTAGGTGCTATTTTACACTTTTTTTGCATCATTAGATTCATTGTTACACGATTTAAGTGTCTTTTACTATTAGATACAACTGCAAATGTAAATTGAATTTTGATTTGTGCAAACGTTCAACTTGTTGATATTTGTAATAGGCCATTAAATCTCTTTCCTTTCCTTCTAAATAATTTGGTCTCTCCTACAATTTTCATTTTTATTTTCAAGTGTTAAGAGGGTTTCACACACACTCTAGGGTTTTAGACATACCAAAAATAATAACTAGAGTCTGTAATGGGATGAGTATAAATCAATGTTGTTCACCAAAAATTTTAGTAGTGACTTAATTTGTTTAATCAATTTATATCCCCACTTTTCCAAACCCTAATGTTGACATCATTTTTACCTAAACCCATGTTTTTTTATTTTTCTTAGGTTATCAAAAGAATGCTTAGATTGGGAATTGAATGTATTTACAACACGTTTATAAAGAAAACTATTGAAAATGTAGAAATGAAAGGTATCCAATATTGTTACCCTATGACTCAAAACGTTGCAACATTTTTAGCACAACCTTTTCACTGTTATAATAATAAGATCCCCGGTTATTATTTTTTATTTAAAGGATGGACTTGAATGATACTTAGATAGAAACTACTATAAGACCCTCTTAATTTCAATCCTTGGTAATGGTAGGTGTGAGCTATGCATACCCATTTGTGATCTAAAATGTAAAATTAAAGGCATTTACTTGTCTACTTAACTTATATCTTGTTAACTTACAAAATTGAGGAACCGACTATTAATAATATACCGAGTTTTTTCTTTGGAGTTGGTCGTAGAAAATGTCTAGGATATGAGTTCAAGAACAAATCCTCTAGCCTCCACTTTGCACCTCTCTACAACATCATATTCATTATTAGATGATCGCAATTTCTTCTACTTTAGATCCCACTAGAATTGTCAACCGAATCTTGACTTGTGTAACCATTCAACTTGTTTATATTTGTAATAGCCCATTAAGTTCTTTTCCTTGCTCTTTAAATAAGAAGCCCACTCTTGCAATTTTCGTTTGTATTCTCAAGAGTCAGGATGGTTTTAGGTGCACTCGAGGGTTTGAATTCAATTTGCAGCAATCCACTTGTGAGATGTGAGCATTAAGTGAGGCTTGGTTATAAAGTCTAAATCTCTACAAATCAATATGATCTCAGATAATTCATTTAGGATATTACATTTTTGAAATATATATTCATTATGTTTCAACATGAAGAGCATACTTGGTATCACCAACATGAAGAAGGTGACAACCCAAAAGAAATGGCTTCACACAACTCCCATCCACAACACTGATATATTTGCACACATCAATGTCCAAATGCACTCTTTTTGTGCCACTTTCACCAACATGGTCTTTTCTGATGCCCATCAAGCGGTTTTGTAGAGTTCCCTGAATAGCAAGAGGACTCGCATCTTGAAGCCTCACTTATTAGTACATAATTTCTTTGGCAAGCTACATTTTCACAACCAAGCTTATATATAGTTGTTATGTATTTTCCTAAACCTTGTAGAAGTGTTGTGTATCTACATGACTTAACTATAGAAGTTTGAGAAGGTGAGTTGGAGAGTGCGTCGAGTAACCAATATTTGAGTGATAAAAATTATAATTGGCTTTTTTGTGAACTAGAATCTTGAAAATTGGCATGTGAGCTGAAACCATGAAGAAATAGATAATTTTTAGGAGGTAATTTGGAGAGGGGCTTCAATACTTCACTCAGATTAAGATAAATCCAACATTTTATAATTTCTTTATATAAAATATTAATTTTTATAATTTTATTAAAAATGTAAAATGTATCTTTAATCTATAAAATTATAGAAATATACTCACATTCCCTATTTAAAACATAGTGTTGTGTAAATATGGATCTTTGCCAGAAAGACACAACCTAAAAGACAATTCCCATTTATTAAAAATAAATCAAATCAAGAATACAAAAATCCAATAGTAAAGGTATTGTAATATGCCACGCCACTCAAAGATTTCATCCACTATTATCTTAAAAAAATAATTGAAAAACATCATATAAAATGGATGGATCCAATCTTATAAAACTCTAAAGATATAGGTAGTAAGAAAGAATATAACAATTTAGAGATCTGACACTTAACTTATCACTCCCAACATAATCGAGCGTGGTGTGTTGAAACCTTGGATATTGAAAATTGGACATTATTGGAAGAGATTATCACGGAGAGGTGTTCGATATTGGCTATAAGAGTAGGAGGGAGTAGGATTTTTTTTTCAACATTTCACCACTGTTTTATTGTGATTACCTATTAAAATTATCGAATCTTTATTGCTGCAAAATCCATTTATACATTTTCTTTGTGACGAAGAACCACGTTTACAAAGACTGACTTCCAGTGTGGTATCTATTAATTTAATGGAAGCTTTATTTGTAAAAATACAATATATACATTTTCATTCTAACGAAGAAACATGTTTGTGAAGGCAGGGTTAGGGGTGGACGATGATCCGATCTGCATAGCATGGTGTGCCATGGTAATAAAATAAATTATAAAATTATTGAGACTGCAAGATCAAATTTTCAAGGAAATTCACTTAAGATGATAATTTCAAGTTAAAATAAATATGTATCAGTATATTTAAAGTTAAATTTATCATATATCAAGCGTCATTTTCTTAGGTAAAAAAATTGAAAAAAAGTTAGTTTATTGAAATATTTAATGATTAGATGCAAAATTAAAATGGATACCGAATAGTTTATAGCGGGGTGATTTTTTAAATTTATGAATGATTTGCTGTTTGTTTAATTGATATCTTTATTATTATCTATTTACTTAACTAATTCTTATAGATGGCTATATTTATAAAATAATAATAATAATTCAATTTTATCATATATATATATATATATATTTAACCACTATGACTTTGATTTTATGAGATTGTTGAGTAAATTCATAATAATTTCATCACAACAATATATTAGTTACCTTATCACTTTCATTGAGTTTTCTTGTAATTTTTATTAATATTTTTTCTTCCAAAAATGTAAATGAACATCATGAGTATTTATATAAAATTTTGAGAATATAGTCTTTAAAAAAAATAATCAAGAAAAAATAAGCAAATAGAAGTAATTTTATAATTTTTAAATTGAAAATTAAATAAAAATTCATATATCTTCTTCTTTTTTAAATCGAAAAATTTTATTAGTTAAAAAAAAATCAAATTACATCATTTCCTATATCAAAGTAGAGATGAATGATAAAAATTGAAATATGGAACCATATTTGAAGAGAAAACACTAATTATTAGTGACTACCTAGAAGGGCATCTGACAAAAATATGATAGCAAATTGGTAAATCTGGCACACGATCTCCTAACAACATATAATCAAGGAGAAGTGCAGGGGTTCTTCGGTCCACCACTCCATAGGAGCCTCTCAGTTCATTTACATGGAGCTATAAATTGTCATAAGTTCCAACTACAAGATCATGGTTCTCAAGATCTATGGCATCAACAACTGCGATATTGATATAAGATTCTAGCTTTGTGGAATCAACAACTGTTATAGAAATGTGTGAAGTTATTTTGTTCTACGATTATAGCTCTCTGGCATCGATAGCTGCTAAAGGCATGGCATTAGATTCCAAAATATTTTCTTTGGTATTAGAGGCACTCTTGGCGATGCTATGCACTAGATCCACTACCATTGCTAGGGTTTTTATCCTCACTTGGAAAAGACAATTATACATGCACAATATAAATGAATAAATTTATATAATATTATTTTCATAAATTATTTGTCCAGTTATGTATAATGTTTTATTATTATAAAAGTAATCATTTTTTCATCATCAATATAATTATGATTAAAATAGACAATTATGCTGGCACAATATAAATGAATAAATTTATATAATATTATTTTCATAAATTATTTATCAAGTCATGTATCATGTTTTGTCACTATAAAAGTGATTATTTCTTCATCATCAATATAATTATGATTAAGTATTTTATGTATAATACTAAGTTAAACAATATGTATGATAAAATACTCTTTATAATTGTTTCAAAATTTGTTCAAACCACCTACATCTAAAGTAAAAATGGCATAAATATGCCAAGTCATAGTTAAATGAATGAGCAATAAAGAATGAGTCATTTTTTAGAACATTAAAATATTGATAATATTAAAATTAAATGTCTAGTAAACACCAATAAACACCTTAATACTTACTTAGTGATACATCTCACATTGCCAAGATTTAAAAAATATAAAAATTAATTAAATTATAACTTTATTTTAAATTATTATTAAGCATATATACTTTTAAAAAATATGAAAGATGATTTTATCGACACTTTAACATGGAGCTTACAAACTTTATAATAAGACTTGTCACAATACCATGTGCCAGTACCATCACTTACTAATACGACATGCCAAAAAAACTATAAACCATAAATCCTATTCATATGAAATTTGTTTTTAATTAATCTATTTAATTAAAAGGTCAGAAAATATTCTATAATATTCAATGGAGGTTAAAGGCCTACAACTCACCCCATAATTATTAATTATTAAATTAAAATGTTGGAAGCTCTATTCCAAAATAGATGCACAATGCCTTGGGTTTAATGGGAGTGGTTGGGAAAATTGTTTGTTTCAGCTCCAACTAGGATCAATTCTGGAAGGAAAAATGGTTTGTTATGATTTTTTCCTTTCCAACTATGATCAATTGCTAAAGAAATACATGTTGGTTTATTTTAATAATGCTCAAAGAGTAGAAAACTCCTGCAAAAACTGCTCTCGCCAAGTCATAAATTATTGATATATATGGCTTAATAGAAAGACAATTTATGATGTAATAAAAAATTAGAACTTAAAAAAAATTAAGATACATTCATCTCTATGACATGAAAGGTTGAAAATATAATTTTTTCATTTAAATTGGCATAGATATATTTAAATTATATCTAGATTTGAAAATATCCATGCCAATATTGATGTTTTTAACTTTTGAAGTTATCAAAATTATGGTGAGAATGGAATGTTTTTCTTAATTCTTTTAATCATAAAGACATGATTTAAAAGAAATCTAAATGGTTTCTTCCCTTTCTCCTATAAATATATGTTTATCTCTTATAACATGACTAAAAACTCATATATATTAATATAAGCCAAAAAATTAGATATATTAATACATGGATTAATACAAAATCCCATCTTATACTTTCAAAATCCAATCATTTTCCTTCCTACCATTTAATACTTTTATAATCATTTAAAATCCAATCATTTTCCTTCCTACCATTTAAAACATTAAAGAAATCTAAATTATAATACTTTTATAATCATATGACTTCCTTAAGTGAGCACGACCTCAAGAGACACTTATGGATATTGATGAGCCTTCATCACATGGAATTATTACGTTGCTTAAATTTAACAAGTGAATATTTGGCGTTATATTATTTAGAACTATTTATGGAAGGCCTTAACCAAAATTATGATTTGGATTTATGAGCCTTCATCACATGGAATTATTACGTTGCTTAAATTTAACAAGTGAATATTTGGCGTCATATTATTTAGAACTATTTAGGGAAGGCCTTAACCAAAATTATAATTTGGTTAAAATATATATATCTGTATGTAGCTAGATAGTTATGAAGGTTTTCTATTTTAATAGTGGAATGGTTGAGATAGATAATTACATCTTAAAGTGTTCTTTTTTGAGAACAACTTCCTTAGGTACTATTTTACACTTTTTTGCATCATTAAATTCATTGTTAGATGATTTAAAGGTCTTTTACTATTAGATCCAACTGCAACTGTTAATTGAATTTTGATTTGTGGAACCGTTTAACTTTTTGATCTTTGTAATAGGCCATTAAATCTCTTTCCTTTATTTCTAAATCGGTTGGTCTCTCCCACAATTTTCATTTTTATTTTCGAGTGTTAAGAGGGTTTGATGCACGCTCTAGGGTTTTAGACATACCAAAATGAATAAGTAGAGTCTGTAATGGGATGAGTATAAATCAATGTCGTTCACCAAAAATATTAGTAATGGGATGAGTATAAATCAATGTCATTCACCAAAAATGTTTATTGTGACTTAATTTGTTTTATTAATTTATGTCCACACTTTTTCAAACCCTAATGATGACATCATTTTTACCTAAACCCATGTTTTTGGCTTTTTCTTATGTTATCAAAGAAATGTTTAGATTAGGGATTGAATGTATTTACAACATGTTTACAAGGAAAACTATTGAAAATGTAGAAATGAAAGGTATCCAGTATTGTTACCCTATGACTCAAAACGTTGCAACATTTTTAGCACAACTCTTTCACTATTATAATAATAAGATCCGTGGTGATTATTTTTTATTGAAAGCATGGACTTGCATGATACTCAGATATAAACTACTATAAATATCCTCTTGATTTCAACCCTTGGTAATGGCAGGTGCGAGCTATGCATACCCCTTTGTGATCTAAAATGTAAAACTAAAGGCATTTACTTGTCTACTTAACTTATATCTTGTTAACATACAAAATTGACGAACCGACTATTAATAATATACCTAGTGTTTTTTTTAGAGTTGGCCCTAGAAAATATCTAGGATATGAGTTAAAGAACAACTTCTCTAGCCTCCACTTTGCACCCCTCTACACCGTCATATGCATTATTAGATGATTGCAATTTCTTCTACTTTAGATCCCACTACAATTGTAAACCAAATCTTGACTTGTGTAACCATTCAACTTGTTTATATTTGTAATAGGCCATTAAGTTCTTTTCCTTTCTCTTTAAATAACAAGGCCAATCCTACAATTTTCATTTTTATTTTCAACAGTTCGGAGGGTTTCAGGTGCACTAGAGAGTTAGAATTCAATTTGCAGCAATCCACTTGTCATACGTGAGCATTAAGTGAGGCTTCATTATAGACTCTAAACCTCTGCAAATCACTACGATCTTAGATAATCCATTTAGGATATTACACTTTTTAAAATATATATTCATTATGTTTCAACATGAAGAGCATACTTGGTATCACCAACATGAAGAAGGTGACAACCCAAAAGAAATTGCTTCACACAACTCCCATCCACAACATTGATATTTCTGCACACATCAATGTTGAAATGCACTCTTTTGGTGCCACTTTCACCAACATGGTCTTTTCTGATGCCCATCACGTACGCGCTTTTGTAGAGTTCCCTAAATAGCAGGCGGACTCGCATCTTGGAGCCTCACTTATTAGTATAGAATTTATTTGGGAAGCTACAGTTTCACAACCAAGTTTATATATAGTTGTTATGTATTTTCCTAAACTTTGTAGAAGTGTTGTGTATGGCTTACCTATAGAAATTTGAGGAGGTGAGTTGGAGAGTGCCTCGAGTTACCAATATTGTGGTGATAAAAATTATATTGGGTTTTCTTGTGAACTAGAATATTGAAATTCCCATATGAGCTACAACCATGAAGAAATATGTAATTTTTAGAAGATAATTTGGAGAGGGGCTTGAATACTTCACTGAGATTAAAATAAATCCAACATTTTATAATTTCTTTATATAAAATATTATTTTTTATACTTTTATTAAAAATTTAAAATATATATTTAATCTATAAAAATATAACAATATACTCATATTTTCTATTTGAAACATCCTGCCGTGTAAATATGGATCTTTGCCAAAAAGACCACCTAAAAATCAATTCCTATTTATTAAAAATAAATCAAATCAAAATTACAAAAATCAAATCAAAATTACAAAAATCCAGTAGTAAAATTATTGTAATATGCCACACCACTCAAAGATTTCATCCACTATTATCTTAAAAAAATAATAATCGAAAAACATCATATAAAATGGAGGGATCCAATCTTATAAAACTCTAAAGATATAGGTAGTACTAAGGAATATAACAATTTGGAGATCTGAGACTTGCAGAACTTCTATCTGTCAACCTAAACGGGTTGGTGCCTTGGATATTGAAAATTGGACATTATTGGAAGAGATTATCGCGGAGAGGTGTTCGATATTGGCGATAAGAGTACGAGGGAGTTGGATTTTTTTTTCAACATTTCACCACTGTTTTATTGTGAGTACCTATTAAAATTATCGAATCTTTATTGCTGCAAAATCCATTTATACATTTTCTTTGTGACGAAGAAACACGTTTACAAAGAGTGACTAACAGTGTGGTATCTATTAATTTAATGGAAGCTTTATTTGTAAAATTACGATATATACATTTTCATTCTACCGAAGAGACATGTTTGTGTAGGCAGGGTTAGAGATGGACATGATCTGATCTGCGGAGCACGGTGTGCCATCGTAATAAAATAAATTATAAAATATATTGAGACTGTAAGATCAAATTTTCAACGAAATTCATTTAAGAAGATAATTTCCTGTTGATATTTGAAGTTAAAATAAATATGTATCAGTATATTTAAAATTAAATTTATTATACATCAAGTGTGTAGGGGACGAGGTGTAAATTTTTTTTAAGTAAAAAACTTGAAAAAATGTTAGCCTGGAAAGATTTAACGATTATATCTCGAATTAAAATAGAGACAGATACAGAGTACTTTATAGGAAGCTTATTTTTTAAATTTATGAATGATTTGCTTTTTGTTTAATTGATATTTTTAATATTATCTATTTACGTAACTAATTCCCATACATGATTATATTTTTAAAATAATAATAATAATTCAATTTTATCATATATATTTTTTAATCACTGTGACTTTGATTTTATGATATTGTTGAATAAATTCATAATAATTTCATTACAACAATATATTAGTTGCCTTATCACTTCCATTGAGTTTTCTTGTAATTTCTATTAATATTTTTTCTTCCAAAAATATAAATGAACATTATGAGTATTTATATAAAATTTGAAAATATAGTCTTTAAAAAAAAAATCTCAAAAAAGAATAAGGAAATAGAAGCAATTTTATAATCTATAACTTGAGAATTAAATCAAAATTCATATATCTTTTTTTTTTAAATCTAAAAATTTTATTAGTTAAAAAAAATCAAATTACATCATTTCCTATATTTATGTTAATGCTATCAAAGTAGAGATCAATGATAAAACTTGAAGTCTAGAACCATATCTAAAGAGAAAACACCAATTATTAGTGACTACTTAGAAGGGCACACAAACTCCTAACAACATATAGTCAAGGAGCAGTGCAAGGGTTCCTCGGCCAACCGCTCTACAAGAGCCTCTTAGTTCATTTGCATGGAGCTATAAATTGTCATAAGTTCCAGCCACAAGATCATGGTTATCTAGATCTATGGCATCGACAACTGCTATAGCCATGCGTCAAGTTGTTTTGATATAGGATTCTAGCTTTGTGGAATCGACAACTCTTATAGCCATGTGTGAAGTTGTTTTGTTTTACGATTATAGCTTTGTGGCACCGATAGCTGCTAAAGACATGGCATTAGATTCCAAAATATTTTCTTTGGTATTAGAGGCACTCTTGGCGATCCTGTGCACTACATCCACCACCATTGCTAGGGTTTTCATTGTCATTTGCAAAAGACAATTATGCTTGCACAATATAAATGACTAAATTTATATAATATTATTTTCACAAATTATTTATCAAGTCATGTATCATGTTTTATCATTATAAAAGTAATAATTTCTTCATCATCAATATAATTATGATTAAAATAAACAATTATATTTGCACAATATAAATGAATAAATTGATATAATATTATTTTCATAAATTATTTATCAAGTCATGTATCATGTTTTATCATTATAAAAGTGATCATTTCTTCATCATCAATATAATTATGATTAAGTATTTTATGTATAATATTAAGTTAAACAATATGTATGATAAAATATTCTCTATAACTATTTCAAAAAAATTTCGAAACACCTACATCCAAAGTAAAAATGACATAAATATGCCAAGTCATAGTTAAATGAATGAGCAATAAAGAATGAGACAATTTTTAGAACATTAAAATATTGATAACATTAAAACTAAATGTCTAGTAAACACCAATAAACATCTTAATACTTACCTAGGGATATATCTCACATTGCCAAAATTTAAAAAAATATAAAAATGAACTAAATTATAACTTTATTGTAAATTATTATTAAGCATATATACTTTTCAAAAAATATGAAAGATGATTTTATCATCACTTTAACATGGATCTCCTAAACTTTTAAATATGATTTGTTACAATACCATGGGCCAGTACCATCACTTACTGATACCACATGCCAAAGACTATAAACCATAAATCCTGTTCATATGAGATTTGTTTTTAAATAATCTGTTTAATTAAAAGGTTGGAAAATATTTTATAATATTCCATGGAGGTTAAATCCCTACAACCCACCCCATAATTATCAATAATTAAATTAAAATGTTGGAAGCTCTATTCCAAAATAGATGCACAATGCCTTGGGTTTAATGGGAGTGGTTGGGAAAATTGTTTGTTTATGCTCCAACCAGGATCAATTCTGGAAGGAAAAATGGTTTGTTATGGTTTTTTCTTCTCCAACTATGATCAATTTCTGAAGAAATACATGTTGGTTTATTTTGATAATGCTCAAAGAGTAGACAACTCTTGCAAAGGACTATGCTCTCGCCAGGTCATAAGTTATTGATATATATGGCTTAAAGGAAGGACAATTTATGATGTAATAAAAATTAGAAGTTAAAAAAAATTAAGATACATTCATTTCTATGACATGAAAGGTTGAAAAAATTAATCGTTTTCATTTAAATTGTCATGAATATATTTAAATTATATCTAGATTTGAAAATATCCATCACAATATTGATGTTTTTAACTCTTTAAATTATCAAAATTATGGTGAGAATAGAATGTTTTTCTTAATTATTTTAAGCATAAAGACATGATTTAAAAGAAATCCAAATCATTTCTTACCTTTCTCCTAAATCCAATAAAATAATTTTAATTTTAATGAATGTTAACATAATTATTTAATTATTTCTAATATATATATATATATATATGTGTGTGTGTATATATATCCAATAATGTTAAAGTTTGATGTGGTTATGTCAGAAAAGTCTAATTATATTAGATGTTTGTGGCCTAAACTAGATATGATTCCAAGATAATTTTTAAATTATATATATAATTCTTTATGGTGTAACTCAATTGGTGATGATTGTGAAAATAAATTGTTATATATTAAAAGGTTTGAAATTCAAATCCACAATTCACCTATCCCTTCAAAACATACATAAACACAACTAATACTTTCTATCTCAATCAAATAAATATATATGTATCTTTTATAACATCACTAAAAACTCATATATATTAATATAATAAAATCCCATCTCATAATTTTAAAATCCAATCATTTTCCTTCATATCATTTATATCATTTAAAACATTAAAGAGCTCAAAATTATAATACTTTTATAACCATATGACTTCCTTGGAGTGAGCATGACCTCGGGACAATTATATATGACTTCCTTGGAGTGAGCATGACCTCGGGAGACAATTATGGATATTGACAAGCATTCATCACATGGAATTATTACGCTGCTTAAATTTAGCCACTTAATATTTGACGTTATATTATTTAGAAATATTTATAGAATGCCTTCACCAAAATTATAATTTGGTTAAAATATATATATCCCTATTTAGCGGGATAGTTATGAAGTTTTTTTATTTTAACAGGGGAATGGTTGAGATACATAATTAAATTGTAAAGTGTTTTTTTGGAACAACTTCCTTAGGCGCTATTTTACATATTTTTTTTTTTAATTATTAGATTCATTAAAATTCTTTTACTATTACATCCAACTGTGATTGTCAACTGAATTTTGTTTTGTGCAACCATTCATGTTGATCTTTTGTAATAGGCCATTAAACCTCTTTCTTTTCCCTCTAAATAGGTTGGTATTTCTTACAATTTTCATTTTTATTTTCAAGTGTTAAGAGGGTTTCACGCACACTCCAGCGTTTTAGACATACCAAAACAAATAAGGGAGGAGTATAAATCAATGTCGTTCACCAAAAATGTAAGTAGTGACTTAATTTGTTTTATCAATTTGTGTCCACGCATTGTACACACTTTTTCAAACCCTAATGACAACATCATTTTTACCTAAACCCATGTTTTTGGTTTTTTTCTTATGTTATCAAAAATATGTTTAAATTAAGGATTGAAAATATTTACAATATGTTTCCAAAGAAAATTGTTGAAAATTTAGAAATGAAAGGTATCCAATATTATTACCATATGAGCATTTTTAGCACAACTCTTTCACTATTATAATAATGATTATTTTTTATTTAAATGATGGACTTGCATGATACTTAGATAGAAACTATTATAAAAACCCTCTTAATTTAAATCCTCGATAACTATGCACACCCTTTTCTGATCTAAAATGTAAAATTAAAGGCATTTACTTGTCTACTCAACTTATATATTGTTAAATTACAAAATTGAGGAACCAACTATTAATAATATACCTAGTGTTTTCTTTGGAATGTTCCCTAGAAAATATCTGGGATATGAGTTCAAGAACAACTCTAGCCTCTACTTTGCACCCCTCTACACCATCATATCCATTATTAGATGATTGCAATTTCTTCTACTTTAGATCCCACTACAATTGCCAACTGAAGCTTGACTTGTGTAACCATTGAACTTTTTTATATTTGTAATAGGCCATTAAGTTCTTTTCCTTGCCCTTTAAATAAGAAGGGCACTCCTGCAATTTTCATTTGTATTTTCAAAAGTGAGGAGGGTTTTAGGTGCACTCGAGGGTTTGAATTCAATTTGCAGCAATCCACTTGTGAGATGTGAGCATTACATGAGGCTTGGTTATAGAGTCTAAATCTCTACAAATCACTATGATCTCAGATAATCCACTTAGGATATTACACTTTTTTAAATATATATTCATTATGTTTCAACATGAAAGGCATACTTGGTATCACCAACATGAAGAAGGTAACATCCCAAAAGAAATTGCTTCACACAACTACCATCCACAACACTCATATATTTGCACACATCAATGTCTAAATGCACTCACTTTTTGCCATTTTCAACAACATGGTCTTTTATGATGCCCATCACACGCTTTTGTAGAGTCCCCTGAATAGCAGGAGGACTCGCATCTTGAAGCCTCACTTATTAGTATAGAATTTCTTTGGCAAGCTACATTTTCACAACCAAGTTGATATATAGCTGTTATGTATTTTCCTAAACCGTGTAGAAGTGTTGTGTATCTGCATGGCTTACCTATAGAAATTTGAGAAGGTTAGTTGGAGAGTGCCTAGAGTTACCAATATTGGGGTGATAAAAACTATAATTGGGTTTTTTTGTGAACTAGAATGTTGAAAATTGGCATGTGAGCTACAACAATGAAGAAATAGGTAATTTTTAGGAGGTAATTTAGAAAGGGACTTCAATACTTCATTGAGATGAAGATAAATCCAACATCCTATAATTTCTTTATATAAAATATTAATTTTGTTACTTCTATTAGAAACGTAAAATATAACTTTAATTTATCAAATTATAACATTATACTCCTATTCTCTATTTCAAACATCTTGGTGTGTAAATATGTATCTTTGCCAAAAAGACAAAACCTAAAAGACAATTCCCCTTTATTAAAAATAAATCAAATCTAAATTACAAAAATCCAATAATAAAGATATGGTTAAATGCCACACTAGTCAAGGTTTTCATTCACTTTTACCTTAAAAACAATGATTGAAAAACATCATATAAAATGGAGGGATCCAATCTTATAAAACTCTAAAGATATAGGTAGTACTAAGGAATATAACAATTTGGAGATCTGAGACTTGCAGAACTTATATCTCTCAACATAAACGGGTGTGGTCGTGTTGAGACCTTGGATATTGAAAATTGGATATTATTGGAAGAGATTATCACGGAGAGGTGTTCGATATTAGCCATAAGAGTAGCAGGGAGTAGGATTTTTTTTCAACATTTCAGGACTGTTTTATTGTGAGTACCTATTAAAATTATCGAATCTTTATTGCTGGAAAATCCATTTATACATTTTCTTTGTGATGAAGAAAAACGTTACAAAGACTGACTTCCAGTGTGGTATCTATTAATTTAATGGAAGCTTTATTTGTAAAATTACAATATATACATTTTCATTCTGACGAAGAAACATGTTTGTGTAGGCAGGGTTAGAGGTGGACGATGATCCGATCCGCATAGCACGGTGTGCCATGCTAATAAAATAAATTATAAAAAATATTGAGATTGCAAGATGAAATTTTCAAAGAAATTCACTTAAGATGATAATTTCATGTTGATATTTGACGTTAAAATAAATATGTATCAGTGTATTTAAAATTAAATTTATCATATATCAAGCGTCTAGAGGATGGTGTAATTTTTTTTGGTTAAAAATTTGAAAAATATTAATCCATTGAAAGATTTAATGATTAGATCCGGAATTAAAATCGGTACAGACTAGTTTATAGGAGGCTTATTTTTTTAATTATGAATGATTTGCTTTTTGTTTAATTGATATTTTTAATATTTTCTATTTACTTAACTAATTTTCATACATGGCCATATTTATAAAATAATAATAATTCAATTTTATCATATATATTTTCTTAACTACTGTGATTGTAATTTTATGATATTGTTGAATAAATTCATAATAATTTCATCACAAGAATATATTAGTTGCCTTATTACTTTCATTGAGTTTTCTTGTAAGTTCTATCAATATTTTTTCTTCCAAAAATATAAACGAACATCATGACTATTTATATAAAATTTGACTTTCATTGAGTTTTCTTGTAAGTTCTATCAATATTTTTTTTTCCAAAAATATAAATGAACATCATGACTATTTATATAAAATTTGAAAATATAGTTTGAAAAAAAAAAATCTCAAGAAAAAATAAACAAATAAAAACAATTTTATAATTTGTAACTTGAGAATTAAGTCAAAATTCATATATATATTTTTTTAATTTAAAATTTTTATTGGTTAAACAAAAATCAAATTACATCATTTCCTATATTAATGCTATCAAAATAGAGATAATGATAGAACATGAAGTTTGGAATGATATCTGAAAAGAAAACACTAATTATTAGTGACTACCTAGAAAGGAATCTGATAAAAATATGATAGCAAATTGGTAAATCTGGCACACGATCTCCTAACAACATATAGTCAAGGAGTGGTGCATGGGTTCCTCGGTCCACTGCTCTACAGGAGCCCTAAGTTCATTAGTATGGAGCAATAAATTGTCATAAGTTTCAGCCACAGATCATGGTTCTCTAGATCTATGGCATCGACAACTGCTATAGCCATGTGTCAAGTTGTTTTGATATAGGATTATAGCTTTGTCGAAACAACAACTATTATAGCCATGTGTGAAGTTGTTTTTTTCTACAATTATAGCTCTGTGGCATCGATAGCTGCTAAAGACATGGCCTTAGATTCCAAAATATTTTCTTTGGTATTAGAGGCACTCTTGGTGATGTTGTGCACTAGATCCACCACCATTGCTAGGGTTTTTATCCTCATTTTTAAAATACAATTATGTTGGCACACTATAAATGAATAAATTTATATAAGATTTTTTTCATAAATTATTTATCAAGTCATGTATCATGTTTTATAATTATAAAAGTGATCATTTCTTTTTTATCAATATAATTATGATTAAGTATTTTATGTATAATATTAAGTTAAACAATATGTATGATAAAATACTCCTTATAACTTTTTCAAAATTTGTTCAAACCACCTATATCTAAAGTAAAAATGACATAAATATGCCAAGTCATAGTTAAATGAATGAGCAATAAAGAATGAGTCATTTTTTAGAACATTAAAATATTGATAATATTAAATTTAAATGTCTAATAAACACCAATAAACATCTTAATACTTACCTAGTCATACATCTCACATTGCCAAGATTTAAAAAAATATAAAAATTAACTAAATTATAACATTGTTGTAAATTATTATTAAGCATATATACTTTTAAAAAAATATGAAAGATGATTTTATCCTCACTCTAACATGGAGCTTCTAAACTTTTAAATAGGATTTGTTACAATACCATGGGCCAGTACCGTCACTTACTAATACCACATGCCAAAAAAACTATAAACCATAAATATTGTTCATATGACACTTGTTTTTAATTAATCTATTTAATTAAAAGGTATATTCTATAATATTCCATCGGGGCTAAAGCCCTACAACCCATCCCATAATTATTAATAATTAAATTAAAATGTTGGAAGCTCTATTCCAAAATAGATGCACAATGTCTTGGATTTAATGGGAGTGGTTGGGAAAATAGTTTGTTTCCGCTCCAACTAGGATCAATTTCGGAAGGAAAAATGGTTTGTTATGGTTTTTTCCTCTCCAACTATGATCAATTGCTAAAGAAATACATGTTGGTTTATTTTGATAATGCTCAAAGAGTAAACAACTCTTGCAAAGGACTCCCTTCCCCAAGTCATAAGTTATTGATATATATGGATAATTGGTTGGACAATTTATGATGTAATAAAAGATTAGAAGTTAAAAAAAATTAAGATGCATTCATCTCTATGTCATGAAAAGTTGAAAACATAAATCATTTTCATTTAAATTTTCATAGATATATTTAAATTATATATAGATTTGAAAATATCCATCACATTATTGATGTTTTTAGCTTTCTAAATTATCAAAATTATGGTGAGAATGGAATGTTTTTCTTAATTCTTTTAAGCATAAAGACATGGTTTAAAAGAAAACAAAATGGTTTCTTACCCTTCTACTAAATCCAATAAACTAATTTTAATTTTAATGAATGTTTTATAGATATATATATATATATATATATATATATATATATATATTTCAAATCTATAATAGTCACAAGAGAGGGTGAGTGACAAGAAAATCTAGTAATGTTAAAGTTTGATGTGGTTATGTCAGAAAAGTCCAATTATATTAGATGTTTGTGGCATAAAGTAGATATGATTCTAAGATAATTTTTAGATTAAAAGAATATATATATATATATATATATATATATATATATATATATATATGGCTTCTTCTGGTGCAACTCAATTAGTGATGATTGTGAAAATGAAGTATTATGTATTAGGGGTTCGAAATTCAAATCCCAAATTCACCTATCCCTGCAAGACATACATAAACACAACTAGTACTTTTTATGTCAATCAAATAAATATATTTTTATCTTTTATAACATCACAAAAAACTCATATATATTAATATAAGCCAAAAAAATTAGATATATTAGTACATGGATTAATAAAGAATCTCATCTTATACTTTTAAAATCCAATCATTTTGCTTCATATTATTTAAAACATTAAAGAGATCAAAATTATAATACTTTTATAATCATATGACTTCCTTGGAGTGAGCATGACCTTGGGAGACAATTATGGATATTGATGAGCCTTCATCCCATGGAATTATGACGTTGCTTAAATTTAGCCATTGAATATTTGACGTTATATTATTTAGAACTATTTATTGAAGGCATTTAAACCAGAATTATAATTTGGTTAAAATATATATGTCGCTATGTAGGTGGATAATTATAAAGGTCTTTTATTTTAATATTGGAATCGTTGAGATAGATAATTATAATTATATCGTAAAGTGTTTTTTTAACAACTTTTTTAGCTGTTATTTTACAATTTTTGCATCGTTAGTTTAATTGTTACATGACTTAAGGTCTTTTACCATTAGATCCAACTGCAACTGTCTATTGAATCTTGATTTGTGCAACCGTTCAACTTGCTTATCTTTGTAATAGGCCATAAAATCTCTTTCCTTTCCCTCTAAATAGGTTGGTCTCTCCTACAATTTTCATTTTTATTTTCAAGTGTTAGGAGGGCTTCACGCACACTCTAGGGTTTTAGACATACCAAAACAAATAACTAGAGTCAGTAATGGGATGAGTATAAATCAATTTCATTCACCAAAAATGTTAGTAGTGACTTAATTTGTTTTATCAATTTGTGTCCACACTTTTTCAAACCCTAATGACAACATCATTCTTACCTAAACCCATTTTTTTGGTTTTTTCTTAGGTTACCAAGGAGATGTTTAGATTTGGAATTGAACGTATTTACAACATGTTTACAAAGAAAGTTGTTGAAATGTAGAAATGAAAGGTATCGCATATTGTTACCCTATGACTCAAAACGTTGCAACATTTTTAGCACAACTCTTTCACTGTTATAATAATAAGATCCGCAGTGATTATTTTTTATTTAAAGCATGGACTTGCATGATACTTAGATAAAAACTACTATGAAGACCCTCTTAATTTCAATCCTTGGTAATGGCAGGTGCGAGATATGCACACTCCTTTGTGATCTAAAATGTAAAATTAAATGCATCTACTTATCTATTCAACTTATATCTTGTTAACTTACAAAATTAAGGAACTGACTATTAATAATATACCTATTGTTTTCTTTGGATTTGGCCCTATAAAATGTCTAGGATATGAGTTCAAGAAAAACTCCTCTAACCTCCACTCTACACTCCTCTACACCATCAGATTCATTATTAGATGATTGAAATTTCTTCTACTTTAGATCCCACTACAATTGTCAACCGAATCTTGATTTGCGTAACCATTCAACTTGTTTATATTTTTAATATGCCATTAACTCCCTTTCCTTGCCCTTTAAATAGGAAGGCCACTCCTGCAATTTTCATTTGAATTTTAAAGAGTGAGGAGGGTTTCAGGTGCACTCGAGGGGTTGAATTCAGTTTGCAACAATCCACTTGTGAGATGTGAGCATTACGTAAGGCTTAGTTATAGAGTCTAAATCTCTACAAATCACTATGATCTCAGATAATCAACTTAGTATATTACACGTTTTTAAATATATATTCATTCTCTTTCAACATGAAGGGCATACTTGGTATCACCAACATGAAGAAGGTGACAACCCAAAAGAAATTTCTTCACACAACTCCCATCGACAACACTCATATATTTGCATACATCACTATTGAAATGCACTCTTTTTGTGCCACTTTCACCAACATGGTCTTATTTGATACCCATCACACACTTTTGTAGATTTCCTTGAATGACAAGAGGACTGGCATCTTCATGAGATGATGCCTCAGAAGCCTCACTTATTAGTATAAAATTTCTTTGGCAAGCTACATTTTCACAACGAAGCTTATATGTAGTTGTTATGTATTCTCCTAAACCTTGTAGAAGTGTTGTGTATTTGCATGGCCTACCTATATAAATTTGAGAATTCGAGTTGGAGCGTGCCTCAAGTTTCTAATATTAAGGTGATAAAAATTATAATTGGGTTTTTTGTGAACTGGAACGTTGAAAATTGGCATGTCAGCTGCAACCATGAAGAAATAGGTAATTTTTAGGAGGTAATTTGGAGAGGGGCTTCAATACTTCACTGAGATTAAGATAAATCCAACATTTTATAATTTCTTTATATAAAATATTACTTTTTATACTTTTATTAAAAATATAAAAAGTATCTTTAATCTATAAAATTATAACAATATACTGATATTCTCTATTTGAAACATCGCGCTGTGTAAATATGGATCTTTTCCAAAAAAACAAATCTTAGAAGACAATTCCCATTTATTAAAGATAAATCAAATCAAGGTTACAAAAATCCAATAGTAAAGGTATTGTCAAATGCCACACTAAAAGATTTCATTCACTATTATCTTAAAAAAAGGATGGAGAAACATCATATAAAATGGATGGATCCAATCTTATAAAACTCTAAAGATATAGGTAGTACTAAGGAATATAACAATTTACAAAAATATACCGATATTCTCTAGTTGAAACATCAGGTTGTATATTTCAATCTTTTCCAAGGAAACCCAACTCGGAAAGCAATTCCCACTTTTTAAAAATAGATCAAATCAAGATTATAAGACTCCAATAGTAAGAGTAATGATAAGCGATAGACTAATCAAAAATTTCATTCATTGTTATAGTAAAAAAAATATTCTAAAAACATCACAGAAAAACGCTGGATCCAATCTTATAAGACTCTAGAGAAAAAGGAACTATTGAGTAATACAACAATCTCGGATTTCATCCCATATGATTTATAGAAAATATATAGTAAGCATAATTAAGAATACAATCATAATTCGATGGTGACAATAAAGGTTAATAATATGCGTAAGAATTAATTGAATTCAATCGATAGTATTGTGATGTTTATTTTGATTAATTTATGTTTTTTAATACTATTTAATGGTTATGGTATATATAATTATTTATAAAGTTTTACGAAGAATTGGGATGTTTTTCAAATATATTGTTTAACTTTAAATGAAATATTCATTTTGAAATTTAATTGTAATGAGTTTTAATAATTAAAAATTATATTATTTAATTGTGGCATTTGCATAAATTAAGTTTTATATTGGTTTATGATTAGTTGGTTATGGTAAGATATGTTTAATCACATTTATATATTTGATTGTATTTGGTTATGATTGATTGAGGTAGAAAATGATGCTCATAGTCAATGAAGAGGAACATTTCTCAAGATTTATGTCAATTACAACATTCATCCATAGTTATGTCACATTGTACTCATCCTAATGTATTACGTCGAAACATTCATCTTCATTGTTTTATATAAAATTACTATCTTCTTCACTTATAATTCACCATACAATACTCTTAAAATATTATATGCAAATTATTCAATTAATGTTTAATAAAAATATGAATTAAATTTAAAATATTATATGCAAATTATTCAATTAATGTTTAGTAAAAATATGAATTAAATTGTATAGTAATGTTTAGTCACTATTAAAGCATAAATTAATGATTTTTTAAAAGTACTATGAAACTTTTATTTTAATTGATTATGGTTTATTTAATTTTGACCATTCAATTTTAACCCTCATAATTCATTAGATAACTTCCTTTATCATGTTTTATTAGTCTAAGATTTTTGTCCCTAGATATAGGTGAAGTTTTCACATAAAACTTCTAACTCTTTAAGGAGATAAAGCAATGTTTTAGAGTCTCTCATCATCATATTGGTAGATGTGGAAATATACATTTTAAAATAAATTTTAACAAATTATTCTTTTTAGTAAATTATAGAAATTAGTAATATTTCTTAATTATGTTGTAAGATGTTCCCTTTTTCCCTAGTTGTCACTATGTACCCCTCTGCACTGTCATATCCATTTTTAAACGATTGAAAGTTCTTCTACCATTAGTTCTCATTGCAACTATCAACCGAATCTTGACTTGTGCGACCATTCAACTTGTTGATCTTTGTAATAAGCCATTAAGTCTCTTTCCTTGCCCTCTAAATAGATAAGTCTCTCCTGTAATTTTCATTTGTATTTTCAAGAGTCATGATGGTTTTAAGCACACTTGAGGGTTTTAATTTAATTTGCAACATTCCACTTGTGAGATCTGAGAATTACACGAGGTTTGGTTACAGAGTCTAAGTCTCTACAAATCACTCTCATCTCAAATAACCCACTTACATCTTCATTGAATTATACAAAATTACTATCTTTAATTATATTTCACCATGCAATACTCTTAAAATCTTATTGACAAATTATTTAATTACTATTTAATAAAAATATTCATTATAATGTTTGGTAACTTTTAGCTCTATTAAACCATAATGTATTCATTTTTTAAAAGTACTATGAAACTATTATTTTAATCGATTATGGTTTACTTAAGTTTGACCATTCAATTTAATACTTATAATTGGTTATATAACTTTCTTTATCATGTTTGATTGGTATATGATTTCTATCCCTAAAAATGGATGAATTTTTCACCTAAAATTTCTAACTCTTCAAGGAGATCACACAATGTTTTAGAAGCTCGCATCATCATATTGGTAGATGTGGAAATCTACATGTTAAAATATTTTTTAACAATTTCTTCTTTTTATTAAATTATATCAATTAGTAATATTTAATAATTACATCATAAGGCATTCCCCATTGAGAACAACCCCCCTAGTTGCTAGTTTTCACCCCTCTGCATTATTACATCCATTGTTAGACAATTGAATGTTCTTCTACCATTATATCCCACCTCAACTATCAATCAAATATTGACTTGTGCAACTGTACAACTTGTTGATCTTTGTAGTAAGCCATTAAGTCTCTTTCCTTGCCCTCTAAATAAGTGGGTTTCTCCTACAATTTTCATTTGTATTTTCAAGCGTGAGGAGGGTTTCAGGTGCACTCAAAGGTTTGAATTCAATATGAAACAATCCACTTATGATATGTGATCATTACATGAGGTTTGGTTACAATCTAAATCTCTGCAAATCACTCTAATCTCACATAAAGCACTAAGGATATTACTCTTTTTGAAATATATATTCATTCAATTTCAACATGAACAACATTCCTGGTATCACCAACATGAAGAAGGTGAGAACCTAATAACAATTTCTTCACACCACTCCCATCCACAATACTCAAATATTTACACACATCAATGTTGAAATGCACTCTTTTTATGCCTCCTCCACCAACATGTACTTTTCTAAATCCCAACGGGTGATTCTATGGAGTTACCTGAATAGCAGGAGCATAGGCATTTTCTTGAGATGCTTCCTTGGAAACCTCACTTATTGGTATAGAATTTCTTTTTGAGACTACATTTTTATAGCCAATATTATGTATAGTTGTTGTGTATTTACCTAAACCTTGTAGAGGTGTTGTATATCTACATGGTCAACCTATACACATATGAGAAGAAGGTGAGATGGAGAGTGCCTCAAGTTACCAAGATTGGGGTAAGAAGTGCTATAACTAGGTTATACATAAACTGCAATGTTGAAAATTAGATGGACTACGACTTTGAAAATTGGCAAGTGAGCTAAAACTATGAGGAAATAGGTAATTTTTACAAGGAAAATTGGAGAGGGGCTCCAATACTACACTAAGATTAAGACAAATCCAACCTTTTATAATTTCTTCATATAAAATATTAATTTTTATACTTCTATTAAAAATGTAAAAGCTATCTTTAATATATAAAATTATAGAAATATACTCATTCTTTATTTGAAACACCATGCTATGTAAATTTGGATCTTTTCCAAAGAATCCAAACTTAGAAGACAATTTCCATTTATTAAAGATAGATCAAATCAAGATTATAAAACTCCAATAGTAAAGTTATTGTTAAATGGCACACTAATAAAGGATTTCATTCATTCTTATCTTAGAAAAAATGACTGAAAAACGTCATAGAAAAAGGATGGATCCAATCTTATAAAATATAGAGATAAAGGTACTACTGATGAATACAATAATTTATAGAAATATACTTATATTCTCTATTTGAAACATTGTGCTGTGTAAATCTCAGACTTTTCCAAAGAAACCAAACTCATAAGGTAATTCCCATTTTTTAAAGATAGATAAAATCAAGATTATAAAACTCCAACAGTAAAGGTAATGTTAAATGGTCCACTAATCAAGGATTTAATTCACTGTTGTGTTAAAAAAAATGATTGAAAAACATGATAGAAAAAGGTTGGATCTAAAACCTCAAAAATCTGGAGATAAAGGTACTCCTGAGGAATACAACAATCTGAGATTTTATCCAATATGGCTTCCAAAATAATTAAAAAGAATCAGAGAAAGGGGATTTCACATCATGAAAAGCGGGAGAAATTAGACATTTTTTTTCATTTGTCGACAAAGGAAAAAACTAGACATGTTTCCTTCCATTTAGGGAAAACATATTTGATCACAAATTTGTTGTCAAATAACTTCATGAAGATGCATTATAACACAAATGTCACGAACATTGGTTTTTCAATAATAAAGCAATACCAATGGTACTTTATTTTTGTTTAAGAGAAGCAGCAAACCTTTTTTTCAATTAGAGTGGATCTAAGACTCCTACATATTTCAACTTAGAGCCAGCAATACCATTTTTTTTCATTTAGAATGTTGTCAAAACTCCTTGCAGACTTCCAAGCAAAGGCAACAATGAATATCCACCAACTTCCACTAGTCCAAACTTGCATAAGCTTCCAAACTATTAAACTACACCACAACATCCACACCCAACTTTTAGGAGTTTTTTCTCAATAAATTCACTTTGATCTTTAATATGAGATAATCCACTTAGGATATTACTCTCTTTTAAATATATAGTCATTCAATTTGAACATGGAAGACATGTTTGGTGTCACTAACATGAAGAAGGTGAGAACCCAAAATCAATTGCGTCACAGTGCTCCCATCCATAATACTTAAATCTTTGCACACATCAATGTTGAAATGCACTCCTTTTGCACCTCCTACACTAACATGGGCTTTTTTGAAGCCCTTTAGGCACTTCTATGAAGTTTCGTGAATCGCAGGAGGACTGGAAATAACAGGTGTTCTTATTGTCCAAAAGATAATAGGCTCACTCTATCAAACCCCTCTACTTCTACTATTTTGTTTGCTCCTATGATTATCACTGTGGCATCTAGTTGAGATGTTGCATTGTAAGCCTCAATTATTAGTATAGAATTTCTCTAGTATGCTACATTTTCACATCCAATATTATGTACAGTTGTTGTGTATTTACGTAAACCTTGTAGAGGTTTTGTGTATTTGCATGGTATACATGTAGACATTTGAGAAGAAGGTGAGTTGGAAAGTTCCTCGAGTTACCAAGATTAGGGTGAGAAAAATTATAATTGGGTCATTCATGAACTAGAATGGTTAAAATTAGATGGATTGCAAAGTGAAAATTGACATGTGAGTTTCAATCATTAAGAAATAGGTAATTTTTAGGCGTTAATTTGGAGAGGGGACAATATGAGAAAATCCATAATGGGGTGGGCTGACATTATGACAATTACTAAGTTCCCTAGCATGATGAACACATAGTAGGGTGACCATTATTGCCATTATGAGAAAAATCTGAAGAGTGTGAACTTCCATAGTGAAAACGAGTATGTACACTATGATGGTGAAAAATATAAGTGTACCAAACCTCCCAAGACAACGCACAATGAGAACGCAGGTGATCAATCACGAGGGATGCTAATATGTTCTTCATAAAGACTATTCTTGAAGCCCACAAACTGCTGCGATACTTCATTGAGATTAAGATAAATCCATCATTTCAGACTTTATTTATATAAATTATTAATTTTTATACTTCTATTAAAAATTTATAATGTATCTTTAATCTCTAAAATTATAGAAATATAGGTGAATCAATTCAAATACATTCTCACTGAGCCAAATGTCAACAGATCTGAGGACATAGACAAGGTTTGCCATCATATCCCTAAGAAAGTCTCCAGAGATCAAAACCTGTCTCTGCTCAGGGTAATCACCAACAAAGAACTTGAATAGGTAGTTAACAAAATGTCGAAAAATAAGGCCCTGGGTCCTGATGGCTTCACCATTGAGTTCTACCAGGCGGCCTGGAGTTTTATGGGGAATGACCTGCTAGACATAGTGTAGGAATCCAGGTGTTCAAAGCACATGCACCAGGGCCTGAATGCCACATTCCTGGCTCTAATCCTGAAGAATGGCTGCTCGGAGGAACCGCAGGGCTTGAGACCCATCTCCCTTTGCAATGTTGTTTATAAAATTTTAGCAACAATCATGGTTAACAGGCTAAAGCCGATCCTGCCGGATCTCATTACCCCAGAGAAAACAGGCTTTGTCACAGGGTGGAAAATCATAGATGGCATCATCGTGGCCCAGGAAATGATTCACTCCTTAAAAAACTCCCGCACCCCAGGTATGCTTATTAAACTTGATTTGGCTAAGGTGTTTGATCGCCTTAGCTGGGGATATCTGGAAGGCATTCTAAAAGCCTATGGATTTGACCAAAGATGGATAAACTAGATCTTATCCATGGTTGGCACTCCCGTGATGTCAATACTGTTAAATGGCACCCCCTTCGAAGCCTTCACTCCCTCCCGCGGGCTCAGAAAGGGAGACCCCCTGTCTCCTTTTCTCTTCATACTAGCTGCGGAAGCCCTGGGTTGATTGGTTAAGGCTCAAGTCTCTAGTGATCAGCTAAAGGGTCTTCGAATTTGCAGGAATGATACAGTGGTTTCACACCAGCAATTCGTAGACAATGTGATGCTTTATGGTCAAGCCATGCTGAGAGAGGCCCAAGGTGTCATCAAAACTCTATCTAATTTTAGCAAAGCTTCTGGGACGGAGATTAATAAGGACAAATCGGAAATGTTTTTCTTCAACACTTTGCAGGCTGCCCAAAGGTTCTTAGCGCGCACTCTGGGCTTCAACATCGGAACCTTCCCGTCAAAATACCTGGGCATTATGTTGCATGATCATCAATACAGGATGGCCAACTGGGAACTTCTAACAAAAAAATCCAAAAAAAGATGGAAAACTGGACCTTACGCTCATTGAATGCCCCAAGCCGGCTAATCCTTCTGAAAGCTGTTCTGCAGGCTATGCAAATTTACCAGATTTCGTGCCAAGCCATCCCAAAGACAGCAAGCCAGAAGCTGCTCGCCATGTTCAAAAAATTCCTATGGCAGGGCACCAGCAAATCCAGAAAGTGGGCCTTAATTTCTTGGGAGTGGCTAAGTCGGCTCCCCAAAGATGGTGGTTTAGGGCTACGAGACCCCTTCGTCCTCAACAAAGTCATGGGTGCAAAGATCTGGTGGAGGTGGACTTAGGGAGGCCCTGACCTGTGGAAGGTGATATGGAAAAGAAAACACAACGCGGCAGGGGAACCTGAAGGAAGACTGAGAAGTGACACGGAGATTAGAGGTTCCGCGATTTGGAACCTGGCGAGGGGCAACAAAGACCTGATAAGAAATCACAGCTTTTGGAAATACGAGTCGAGGACAAGGCTAGGTTCTGGGAGGAATCATGGCAGCAACGCGAAAGACTCATCCAAAACGACAACCTTCACGTCATCCACGCTTTCACATCCCAGGCTGAGGCAACAACCGTCGGAAATTTCTGGAAACCAGACGAAGAAGTATATTGGCGCAATTGGAAACAGAAAGAGGATTGGGAAGGGGCCCCAGAAACTGACAGATGGAGCGAGTATTACATAGATATGGCATCTCATAAGGTAGCAAGGAAAACAGGATCTGACATTCTTATATGGGGTAAATGAATTCAAGGCAATTTCTCAATAGCAGAAGCCTACTACCAAAAAGTCAATCAAAATCAATAGCCGGAAATCAAACAATGGAAAAATCTTTGGAAAATCAAACACTGGCCGAAAGTTTCATTCTTTGTTTGGACTTACTACACAGCAAAGCACTTACCTGGGACTAGATGTAGAGGAAAGGGCATCAAGGTCCATCCCGCTGCACACTCTACAACTCCCAAGAAGAGACAATGGAACATTTGATGAACCATTGCCCAGTCAGCAATTCACTGTGGGAAAGTCACTTCAGATTGTTTGAGTGCTGCCACAGAAATTACAGGAACATTGTAAACACCATAACAAATTGGCCGAAAAAACCCTACCAAAATCTGGTGGTCAATCGTGCATGGCTCCTTTCTGTCGGATTCCTGCTCTGGAACATCTGGAAAACACGAAATAGGGCAATCCTCAAAGAAGAATCCAGAACCCCAACAACCATATGGGAACAAACCACCAAGAACATACGTGAAACAATCCTAATGGAAAGCTAGAAAGAAGAAGACTGGCAGGCATCGCAAATGGAGGAGGCAATCCTGAAAAAACTTGAGGTAAAATATATATATATATATATATATATATATATATATATATATATATATATATAAATGGGTGTGTCAAAGGATCAGACTGGCCCAGGTAAGTGGCGGAAAGTAACCAGTATCGTCACCCCCCCAGGGATTCATTAAGCTTAATTTCAATGGCACCGCAAAACATAACCCGGGAGAGGCTGGCATTGGGGGAGTTTTCAGAGATGCTGGGGGAAAAACTCTACGAACCTTCGCAATGGACTGCGGGGAAGCCTCAAATAATGAAGCCGAACTGCATGCCTTGAAACGTGGCCTGGAAATTGCTCTATGGGCTAATTTCAAGCGACTCCAAATTGAGGAGGACTCGAAGTTAGTGGTCGAATGGTCAGGAAGCTACAGCAGCAACAACTAGTGGACAAAATCAGGAAGAGCTGGAGAATGGCATGGCTTGTGGAAGAAATCAGGAAGCTCCTGCCTAAAATCGACTACCTAATTCCTTCTCACATTAGACATTCCAAAAACAAACCGACGGACTGGCTCATGAACTAGGGCAGTCGGAACAGAGGCAAAGAGATTGACAGTGAAGGTCTGTCTCAACTACTTCCAGAGGAGCGAGCTAGCCTCCAACAACTGCTAGACATCAACAAAGGTGGTAAAGACAGGCTCGAGGTGAACGTCCAGGATCAGGCGGAACGCAGTAGCTATGAGGAAAGATCATAGCGGATGGGAATGGACAACACATCCATGGGAAAGGACAACAATCATTGGAATGATAGACTCGGGAAGATGATGGGGCAAGGTAGGACAGGTCGCGGAAACAGAGGAGAAGCGAGCCACGATACACCACCAAGGAAGGATCTGGAGTTATCTTGGGAAGTTGGGATAAATGACAGAGGCAGGACAACAGGTGGCACAAGGAGTACATAATAGTTACGGTAGGAGTAGCCAGGAGCATATTGGAGTAATGACGAATAAAGCAGGGCAGTCAAGTCACGCCCCTTCCCGAGGTAGGGATCCAAGGCTGTTAGTCAGAAAATTAAATGGCCAAGTGGAGGCCTGGTTGGCAGGACATCGGGTTGATAACAAACATATGCCTGAGGGAACAGAGGGAATGCTCATTCAGCTAAGTAAGAACCATGAAAAAAAATGGAAAGGTGACAGCGCGACCCTGCGACCTAGCCCCTTTTCAGGGTCTGGCAAGAAAAGGTGGTATGTATTCTATCATCCCTATCCTCTAGGAGTTATGTTAGCTAGCAATTATGTTATCCTTGTTCGACCAGAGATGTTCCTCCCTAGTGAGTAGACTATCAGTACTAGAACTGATAGTGGTCTTCCCGGCACTCAGTCGAATCTCCTCTTCCTCTCCAGAGCAGGGGAGGCTTTGCATGGCGCTAGTTTTGGTTCTTATTTAGAGAGATGGGAGGTGAGGGGGCATTTGCTAGGTCTCGACGTGCCCCAAGATTGGTACCACAGCCCCGGCCTTTTCTGTTCGATGGTGCAGAGCACCAGCCATGATGAAGCTGGGCTAGCTAGCGAATGGATTATGACAGCATTTCACCTCAATAGCTCTGACTTGTGGTTTTTTGTTGTGATAGGTAGACAAGTTCATACAATTTCAAAGCCCCAGGCCCGTGGCAAGATGGCACCGAGGAAGGCTAAACCTGCAAAGAATCAGGACGATGACACCAGTAACTAGCCGAGCAAAAGGGGCAAGAAGCCAGAGTTTGAAAAGACCATGCACACAATAAACGCGTATGTGGCTGGGATCCCTCTAGAGAACCGCTCCCAAATCAATGGGTGGGAGCGCGAGCTGCGGGATATCAGTGATAACAAAGAAATCCCCCGTGAAGACTGGGAGGATCTGATCCCAGACCCAGGAACTACTAGAGGCAGAAACTCCCTGTTCAATAAAATGCTTCAGCAGTATTGGATAATGAAGCATGTGGTTGGCCGGCCTATGGAGGTGAATCAGGCCATCCGCGAAGAGGAGGATGAGGAATGCAAGCAGGCAGAGGAGCAACTCAAAAGCCAGCTGGTGAAAGAAGCGGATAATATCAAGACCACTCTCCTGAACGAGATCGCGACCGTCCAAGTCCAGGCAGCAAGAAACCATCTGCTGCTGAAGAACATGGAAAAAACATTGCTGGACCTAAAATGAGCCATGGAGCAGAAGCAGCTGAAGCCTGGCACCAGTGCCTCAACGCCTGCCCTGGTCAACTTGTCGGACAAGGACTAGCTAAGCTGAGTCTTTTCTTTTTGTTTTAAATGTTGATAAATCAGAACTATGTCTGGTTGTGTCCTGTAGTTAGCTTAGTCAGTAATAGGCAAAAACATGGTTATGACAGGAAAAAGGAGCAAAACATTTTCAAATTTTGGTCAGGCTTCAAAGCCAAAAGGTGGTGGTCTGGTTTCCTACGGGCAGACCCGCCGCCTGAACTTTAGTATGCTGTAATTCTGTTTTGTCATCTGGAATGAAGAATGCCTAACCTTACAAAAAAAAAAATTATAGAAATATACTTATATTCCCTATTTGAAACATCATGCTGTGTAAATCGAGATCATTACCAAAGAGACTAGACTCAAAAGACAATTATTATTAATTAAAGATAGATCAAATAAATAATATAAAACTCCAACAATAAAGCTATTGTTAAATGGTACAGTAATCAAGGATTTCATTCACTGTTATCTTAAAAAAAATTATTCAAAAACATCATAGAAGAAGGATGAATCCAATATTATAAATCTCTAAAGTTAAAGGTACTACTATGTAGTACAACAATATGAGATTTAGTCCAATATTACTTTAAAAATAATTGAAAAGAATTATAGAAAGGGGATTTCCCATCATGAAATGGGGGTGGAACTAAACAAAAAAAAAAACTTTTGTTGACCAAGGAAAAAATAAAAATGTTTCCTTACATTTAGAGCAAACATATTTCATCACAAATTTGTTGGCAAATGACTTCGTGAAGATTCATTATATCACAAATATTAAGAATAGGGTTTTTTCAATAATAAATCAATACCAACGGTACTTTATTTTTGTTTAAAAAACCATCAATTTCTTTTTCCAATTAGAGTGCAACTAAAACTCCTGCATATTTCCACTTCAAGCCAACACTACCAATTTTGTTTTCATTTAGAGTGTTGTAAAAACTCCTTTCAAACTTCCAAGAAGAGGCAACAATGAAGATCCACCAACTTCCACTAGCCCAAACTTGCATAAGCTTCCAAACTATTAAACTACACCACAACAGCCACACCCAATTTTTAGGAGTTGTTCAATAATTTCACTCTCGTCTTTGATCTCAGATAATCCACTTAGTATCTTACTCTTTTTAAAATATATATTCATTCAATTTTAACATGAAGGTCATTCTTGGTATCGCCAACATGAAGAAGGTGGTAACCGAAAAGAAATTTCTTCACGCCAATCCCATCCACAATGCTCAAGTATTTGCACACATCAATGTTGAATTACACACTTTATATAGCTCTTGCATGAACATATACTTTTTTGAAGCCCACTGGATGCTTCTATGGAGTTCCCTGAATAGCAAGAGGATTGAAAATACTATTTGTTCTTGTTGTCCAGGAAATAGTATGCTCACTTTGTCAAGTCCTTGTGCTTCAATTGTTTTCTCTGCTCCTATGATTATCACTTAGCATTTTCTTGAGATGCTGCCTATGAAGCCTCACTTATTAGTATAGAATTGCTCTGTCAAGCTACATTTTCACAACCAAGCTTATGTATGGTGGTTATATATTTACCTAAACCTTTTGGAGGTGTTGTGTATCTACATGCTATACGTGTAGACATTTCAGAAGAAGATGATTGGGAGAGTGCCTCGCCTACAAATATTGCGGTGACAAAGTTTATAATTGGGTTATTCAAAGTGGTATATACACTGTTAAATTTATGGAATATCAATAAATACTTATCATTATTGCCATCCATATTATATCATCTCTAACATGTTTTTTCAATCCCATAACTGTAAAGAAGCATAAATAACTTTGTAGCCATATAATGCTTCTTCAAAAAGGTGGGAAACGACTGGTTCCTCTAACAAAACAATGTTGTCAAATATTCGGTATTTTGCTTACCATTCTCAGATCTCCGTATACCCCTCCAAAATATATTTATTTATTTCAAAGTGTGAGATATCTTCACACTTGATATGACCATATGATTTTCTTAGAGAAAACACTGGAGATATTTAAAATGATCAAATTCACTGCACTAGTTTCCCATCAAAGTTTCATATTTTACACCAAAAGTTATGAATAATTGGAAGTTTATGTCTGGCTCATTTTCATCTAATAAGTGATGATGTCTAAAATTTGTAAGGTTGTGATGAAAATTTATATTTTCAAAGATAGCCATCACGTTATTGACGAATTAATATAATTGTATTTAGCTTACCTGATGTCATCTACTACCTGTACTTCTTCAAAATCTATCAAATATTAGTTATTGGAACTTGAAAGAGGATCTTTTAAAATCAAGGGGAAATCTATGTTGGAAATTTTATAGAATGTGTAAATTTGGAATAACGTTAGCCATTTCTCTTTATCGTTTAGCTTTGAATGACATTTTGTTTACTAATTTTTATCTTCAATGCTCTTTTATATGTCACGATTCTTCTCGAATCTATGCCTTATGATGTTTCCTTTGTAACATCTGGTGCAATTGCTAGTTATGAATAGAGGAAGAAGTATACAAAGTTACTATATTATGAGTGGAAGTAAAGGGTGTTGCATGAAGTTATATTAGTTATTGAGACTTATTCAAAGTTTAAATTATTTACTTTAAATTATGAGGTTGTGCAGGTTATTTCCCAAAGTTGATACTCAAAAAATTAGAAATAGGTAATTAAGTAATATATTTTTATAGGAAAGTGTACATGCTTGTAGGAATGTGCATATCTTAATATCAAAAAAATGGAAGGGACTATAGGCCATAATATTAACTTGGCACAGATTACAAAAGAATAATTGGAAGTGGGTTAGAGATGTGCTCTTTGTAAACTCCAATGAGATAAATTGTCATTTTACCATGTATTACGATTATTCAAAATATATGTGGTTAGAAGTGGAGGAACTAATAGGATTGAAAAATGTCTATCTAGGGGAATCTCTTGAAGTAGGTTCCAGGAATTGGCTAGGAAATCCTCTAATAATGGTTTTAAATATATTCCATTATAGTGGCCTAGCGGGTATGGTTTTCCAGGAACATTTAAATTTTTGAATAAAAATACATTCCTTCTATAAAGTCTTCAACCAATGCACTCATAGTATTGAGTCATGTCCAATAGCATAAGGAAGAAAATCTACTAAGGCTAATTTTCGAGTACAAATTGATAAGAACTTCCTCTTCAATTTTTTGGATGATATATTACAAGGAGATCTTATTGTGTGCAAAGGGGGGGGGATTTTATTGTTCTCAAATAATAATTCCATTAAATTTAGGGAAATATTGGGGGAGGAATGAGACAATTATTTGAATTTATGAAAATAAAATTAGTGTTGTTTTTTGTGAATGAAAAAGGAATTAATTGTTTATAGATGTTCAATAATTCTCATTTATCATTATATGGGTAAAAGATGAAAGAAGATGTCATGATATGTTCCTAAATTATATCTTGTAAGAGATTAAATATTTGATATTGTTTTCTAAACATATTCCTTTTCAATATGTGTACAAGGAGAAAAATATGAAAGCTAATGGTTTAGCCAAATCTATAATTTCAATGCACAATGATACCTCATTGATAACATAAAATAGCAATGGGGACGTTCTGAAATATTATCACCCTCCCTTTCATGTAATATTGGTGGGAGAAAGAGATGCCAATATGTTATATATTTCTTATCTCTAATCAAAGCTTACTCTTTATCGACTTTGAGCATTTTATTTATTCCATGTCTAGATATTAATATCATATATGCATAATGGAAAGGATATACGTTCTCGAAGTGGAAAAGTGCAACTTATTTTTCTTAATGTACTGGATCTCATGAACAAAATTAGTTTCATTCTTGAATTTTTTCTTTTAAAATTTTTTGGAATATCATAGATAAAACTAGTTACCAAAAAATACTTTAAAAAACATGTAAAAATGTAATTTTCTAGAATTAAAAAAAAAAAAAAAAAAAAAAAATTGTTGCTTTCTTCCAAAGAAAAAAAGAAAAAATATTCTAACTACATAATAAATAGAAATGATATAACCATTTAATATTAAATACTCAATAGTGATGATATCATTAACTAAAATATGAATATATCCAATGTGCATATACACTCTTATCTTATTTTAAAATACATTATCCATTATTTATATTTCTCATAAAATATTTTTTTATCCATTACTTTGTTTATACATGATACAAGAATAAATGTAATAACTACTATGTTGATGACGAACCATCATTTATAATGGTAGTAACATTTTCTCTAAACTTACTATTTTCTTTTACATGGTCTTAATTTGCTTTTCATTTTTTCTTACAATTTAGATGAGCATAGACTAGACCCAGCCTGCTATTAGGTAGAAAACTTCTTGCCTACAAGAAAGGATCATCAACAAATCAATGTCCTAATTACACCTTCATTTGTTTAGTATGGTGACATCCACTGATATGTGGGCTTGATTGCCACTAAATATATGGCTCCTCGAAAGGAGACATTCACTGAGGTTCAACTAAATTCTATATGTGATTCTCTTTCTATTAGGCAGAAAAGAAAGAATTATTTTGTTTATATCTACTCAATTCTGACCTATCTCAATCAAGAGAGTAAAAAATCCAAATCTCAATTAAGAACATAGAGAATTAATAGGAATTGAATGTAATATAAAGATGAACTAATAAATCAGATAAATAGATCATATGACTTAAAGTAATTGAGAGGAATGTGCATATGTATTTGATTGAATAAGTAGTGACTGAAAACACATGAAAACATACTTAGATTCACATATCAAAAGTTGAATTCAATATATGTTTGAATTTTTGTATCACATAAATAGTTCATATGATAAAATAATAATTGAAGTAAAAATAAATATGTAACTTAAATGCATAAATAATTATCAGAAATCATGTATGGTTCTACTTGAATTCAATATCCAAATCTAATATTAGTATGACCAACCACGGAAAGGTAACTAAACATTGGTTTTAAATTAGCATATATTTGCATGAAATTAATAAGAGTGCATAACCATACAACATATACTTATCCAGAATAGAGAAGAAATGAAAACTGAATAATATTATTATCATCAAAAAATAGATACTTGAGCCTAATTTACTAGATGGATCGAAGTACACCATGTAAAGCTAATTTTACCATAGTAAAATTTCTTTCACTATGAGAAATTACCTAATAAACCACCTTTGTTAAGTAATTTATAGTTAAACCCATGAAATATAATTAAATATATCACTATTTATTTCATTTTCTTCTAGGAATTATTAATTAAACCATTGTTTTATTATTATTCCTTAGTCAAATTTGACCCAATCATGAAAAATAAACAAATAAATCATTATTTATCTTATTTTTCTCTAAGAATAATTAATTAATCACTAATTAATTATTATTCTTTGTTAAATTTGACTAAATCCCTTAGGAATAATTAAATAAATCCTTATTTGTTTATTATTCCTTAAATAATTCCTTGAGGTGATAAATAAATCATTTATTTATTTATTAATTCTAAATAAAAGTTTAAATACTTTTTCCCTCCTAACAAAATATAATAAAATATTCCAAGTGGTTTTTCCAAGAATGAGATCAATAATATTTTAGTATTGCTCATTATTTGAGGATAAGTCAATATTTTGTTATAAATAGAAGGGTTTTCCATTCATGATTCACTTTTGATTGTTTTCATTATTGCACTCATTATTGTAACTCTGATTATTTTGATTTTCGCACACCATATTTTTGTTGGATTTACACATTATAGAGGAGAAAGACACTACACAAGTTGAATACGTTTGAGGATAGCCAAGAACCCATCCCATAGAGGGGGGTTGGTAACATTTATTTGATCACTTCACATGTGTTATAATAAAACTATTCTTTGTATATATGGTTTCCATTAGATGATTGGAGTTATTACTCTTTCTTTTTGTTGTTTAACTATGATTAAATAAAAGTTTAAATACTTTTTCCCTCCTAACCAAATATAATAAAATATTCCAAGTGGTTTTTCCAAGAATGAGATCAATAATATTTTAGTATTGCTCATTATTTGAGGATAACTCAATATTTTGTTATAAATAGAAGATTTTCCATTCATTATTCACTTTTGATTATTTTCATTGTTGCACTCATTATTGTAACTCTGATTATTTTGATTCTCGAACACCATATTTTTGTTGGGTTTACACATTATAGAGGAGAAAGACACTACACAAGTTGAAGACGTTTGAGGATAGCCAAGAACCCATCCCATAGAGGGGGGTTGGTAACATTTATTTGTTCACATCACATGTGTTATAATAATACTATTATTTGTATATATGGTTTCCATTAGATGATTGGAGTTATTACTCATTCGTTTTGTTGTTTAACTATGATTGTGGCATAGATCCGAACTTTGGCGAGTTTTGTTTCTATCAGTTGCTGCAGATCTACAATGTTTTACAGCCATTTATATGTTGAGATTGTTTTTCATCCACAATATTAAGTGGGTTATTTTCGTAGATATTTGAGAAGAAAAAACTACAACAAAATTGGCGACTCCCCTGGGGAATATTTCTGATCCAAAAACCTCGGTCTCCAATACAAAATTGGTGACACTGTTGGGTTTTATACTTCAGATCCAACAACCTGGGTGACCTTTGGTTTTCAACTTAGGGTTTCTTATTTCTTCAATAATGTTTCCTAGTTTTTTTAACCCTATATCTGTTAAATTTCTAACTTCTGCAAGCTTTCTAGTCTTTTATGCAGCTCACAGGAACCAGCTGCGACAAATGCAACACATTTTTCTGAGATTTGCCGACTGAGATCGATGGAGTAGAAATCACACTTTTTGGCCCAAAAAGTATGATCTGCGGGCTAGAATGCACTAAACAGTCCAAAAAGTGTGATCCCTATAGAGAAATAGGCGAGTACCAACGATTTTTAGGTTTTAGGGTTTTCCTCAGATCTGTTTCTAGGTTTTATAGAGAGCTTCCTGCTAGGCTGTCTGATATTTGTCTCATCCCACTTAGGCCTTGATCCACTCTAATTTACTCATCAAAGTCAAATTTATCCTCCCCTAGGGCTTTTGGTATGCTTCCACCTTTCTAGGAGGAGTTTAGCTGAGTGAGTAGTCTGAGTTTTAGCAGCGCTTTCAGCCACATTTTCTAGATCTATACCCTTCTCTTTCAGATCTGTTAAGATAGGTTGTTACCATCCATAGTTTCACATTTAAACTTGCTTGGTCATTTACATTAGCGTCCTATTGGTTTCCCTGGGTGTTTCACCCATCTCCCTATCTTTTTATAGCGATCTTCCCCTCTAGTTTGTTGTTGTTTAGAAGTAAGTCTTTCGGATTAATCACATAGTTAGGGTTTGGCCAAAGTTTCGAACCAACTAATTTGGTTCATCCTGAGGATGAACCACATTAGCTGGTTTGAAATGTCGACCAAATCCTAACTATGTGATTAATCCGAAAGACTTACTTCTAAACAACAACAAACCAGAGGGGAAGATCACTATAAAAAGATAAGGAGATGGGTGAAATAATCTAAAAGACTTACCTCTACATTATGGATCACAAAGGTCTTAGATCTAACTTTGTTGTTGTTGTTGCACGACTTTCTAGTAGCTTAGAGTCACTTGATCCAATTCACACCGACATTCAAATCTCTTGATCGTTTTAGTGTATTTTCCATCATTTTAGCCACAAACCAGCACAGTGTTTGCAAATCCAGTTTGGGTGTGGTTTGGCTGATTGTTTTTCTATTCATTTTTTGTTATTTATTTTAGCTTATTTTCAACGTTTTCTATTCTTTTTGCAAACACAATCTGGGCTTAATTAATTAATACACTTGTGCACACAACCACACCTTAAGAAAATGAGCTTGGTTTATGCCACCAAGCCAAGACTTGACATAATAAATTTATCTCCCCTCATTGAGACAAAGATATATTGTTGATCTCCCTTCAGAATTTCTGTGTCACGTGCGTCCTACCACCATTGTGCCACCAGGGCATTTGTCACAGAGACTATTATGCCTTTTTGCCCAATTTCTGTTTGGGAATATTACCCCTCCCCATCAGGTTTGAGTTCATAGCCCTCCAAGTCCCCATACCGACTTTTCTCCTAGTTCTTCTAATTCCTCATCTGATTCTGATTCTCCTTCACTACATATCATCACCATGTCTAGACCCACGGCCGGTGCTAGAACCCAACCTGGTGTTTGCTCTGGTTCTATCCCAGTGGTCACATCAAGCAAAACAGTCTCAGGAACTATTCTGGCAGCCCACATGCTCCCCTTTATGGCTATGTTAAGTCAACCGAATTTTAACCAGTTGATAAATAACCCCATACACCATGATGCTGGTTGGCCTTCTATGCCGACTAAGCTTCCCTCAAACAGCTCGAAGTTTGAAGGTAACATTAGAGAGGATCCTACCAACGATGTTTGATCCTTCCACATGTGGTGTTCATCCAACTCCATAATCGATGACTCCATTCATCTTCGGCTCTTCTAATGAACACTCACTGGAGATGCTGCCAAATGGTATGTAGACCAACCCTCTGCATCTCATTCCATTTTTGTGACACTTGCTAAAGCATCCCTTTCATATTTCTAGTTACCTCTCCTATTCGACACTGGTACGAAGCTATTGACAACATTCCGTTAGTCCTCCGCCACTCGCCTTTCTAACCATGTTCAAGAGTGGCGACGAAGGAGGAGCACATGCCGTGCCCTACCTTTCGAAGACTATGTCTATCTAGATTTGTTTTTGTGGAGCCTTTTATCTCCCATTGGAAAAGATGTCACGTCCCAGTTTCCTCAGACTGAGGAAGAATGTCTCCAAACCGCTCTAAGATATGATCTGATTTATGCATAATCCGGTTATGTCTATACCGTCATTCTAGACCTCCCTCATCCCGGAAGTGCAAATGCACCGAGGGCATCTCATGAAATTAATGGTATCATTGGATCCCTTTCACACTTTTTTCCATATACTCATCAAATTTATGACTACCTGCAGGGGGGCACTAGTCCCTCCAACACTTAAGCCCCTCCTCCTAGCAACATGTTTCTGGGGCCCCAACCCATCTACCAAACTGTTGTTCCTCCTTGTGCAGAGCATTGATCTCCAACCCATCAAGTATTAGCACTGCAGCTTCCCATGCATCCTCAGCCCCAGTAGCCACCACCCCCTTAGGGCTAGGTTTTTTCACAAGAGAGTTCTACCAATCCCCTAAATTCGAAGAAAAAGAAAAAGGGGAAGGGTAACAAGGGTAACGAGGGTAACCAAGGTAACTAGACTAACACCAACAACCAGCAACATGGCGACTAGCCCAAGAAGAACAAGGATATTCATACGCACAATCCTTGTGCATGTTGTGGTGTACATGGCCATTATACACATGAGTGTCCTCTCTTACCCCAGATGTGCCAAATGTGGGAAGCTCAAGTAGCTTTTAGAGGTCAACAACCACCTCAGAATTCTACGCCACCTCAACTAGCAGTGCTCACAAATCCTTTCCCTCCACATGGATTTGTTGTTGCTCAACCTCAGCTAGGTCAAGTTGCCCATCTCCCCCAACTTTCTGGTCCCAGTGACTACTAGATCATTATGATGAACTCTGATGAGGTTAACTGCTCCAATATCAACCTACAAACTCGATTGTGTGAGTATGATAAGCCCTCGACTTCGTCTGCGACTGAGTCCAACACCAAAGTATCTATTGAGCCTCTTACGAAACCAAATTGTCCTTTACAAATCGCTCAACCTAAGGATGAGCCCATTCCTAAGATTCCAAAAGGACCATTATGTCGTAATGCGACTTCTAACAAAGCTTCCCATACATACATTATAGTAGATGACTTTTCACAATCACCTCCTTCCATTTCCTCCAGTCGTGCCCATTCCAAAAGGAAGCTCTACTAACTACCTTGGGTGTAGTGGATCCTTCTAACGATCATCTTATTGTCTTCCCAGTTGATACATCATAGCATCCCCCACTACCTTTATCTGTGTAGGAAATAATACTAAGAGGGGGGGTGAATCAGTATTATCAATTCAATAATTTTTCATTTCCCAAATAGATTTATATATGCTACTTCAATGAAGTGAACTTCTGTGTGCACACTATTGTGATTAGAGAAACCTGCATATACCCAGAGGACTTATGATTTAGTCAATTTATCATGTGTTGATCTTTAATGAGTGCATCAGTAACTTATTATACAGTAACTATGTGCAGTAATAACATAATAAACCATCACACATAAGCAACACACATGAACACCAAGATTTAAGGTGCAAACCCAATGTGGTAGAAAAACCACCTGCTATTGTCATCTTTGTCTTCTTTTAATATAAATAAAATGTATTTACAATCTTGTACTGGTGCAGACTCATACCAATACGCAAGCACCCACCTGCAGAAGGCTACAACCTTCTCTCATTTTCCAGCTTCTACTAGAAGGGAGCTACAATCCCCTAGATATTGTACTAGCTGATATGTTTACTACTACATAGGCACCAACCTACAGAAGGCTACAACCTTCTCTCTTCCTCCAGGGACCACGTTTCATTAATTTTCAAATTGGATGCTCCCGGTACACAACAATACAAAATGAATGCCTCGTTTCATGAAATTTTCACACTAGACACATCAAAACTTTCAAAATGCATCAACCAACAACCAATTAATCTGAATGGTCAGATCACTATCACCATAACATTGTGTTAAATCCAAAACTTGCATCATCATTCAGAGCCAACTGCAACCTCAAAAATCATACATCAGAATGTATATGCTACTTTACTGAACCCAACCTATGTGTATACGCTACTTCCTTTAACCAAACCTGCATATACCTTCAAAACTACTGAAACATAGAACTTTTGAATCAAGTTTGTACCAACCAGCAATATTCTAAACATCTACTATCAATTTACATATCCCTAGATAGTCAGTAGTAGAGATAACACTTCTCACTTAAACAGTCAATCAATTAGACACAAAACTCCTTATGCATTCATATCTAAGAAGACTTCATTGAATGATAATAGTAAAACAACAACACTAATCAGATGGATCAATCATTTATGAAGAATAGGCTTTTCCTCTCCATATGCTACTTGGAAGAGTCGAACCTATGTGTATATGCGCCTTTGTTGAGGTGAACCAACATATAGATTTGCAAACATTAACACATAACTCTGCTGCTATTCCAGACTTCAGACGTACCCATATCATGACATTTAAAGAATAAAACATGTATAAGAAATTAGATCTAGCCAAACCAATATTAGATCATTCAATGATAAGTCATTTTAATTCTCATGATCCTAATCCAACATTGAATTCAAGGTGCACAAAATATTTCAGATCATATCAAAACCATAGCCCCTGCAACATAAAATGTACTTTAGATAGAAGTATTTCTGAGAAACCCTTTCACTTGCACAAATGCTTCCTTCCTTCTCATATGACCTGCCTGGAACTTCCCTTCTAAGCGTGCGTTAGCAGCGACTGGCTTAAGAGAGAAAGCTATGCCTTTCAACCCCCTACTGACTCGAATAGCTAGCATATGCCGGGGCTAGTACCTCACAGCAAGCAGTGAAAATAGTCTCTGTACCGGTAGTGCCAATAGGCTTTCCAATAGTTTCAATAGGTCTTCCCAGGAGCAAACATAGTCAATAGTCCCTGTTCAAATAGGCCCTTTGATCTTCTACTCCTTATATAGTTTTGGCCATCCTCAACAACTCAGAACAAAACAACACTTAGATCATGTTCTATTCTATGACGAGATCGAATAGTCGTTACTCTGCTTAAAATTGAGGGCTAATACCATGGTATTGACCCTTAGTATACTTTACTCTTTAATTTTCTTGATTTTCCAACCCATATGTGCTTTTCCTCTTGTAAAAGTGTGTGAATACATATACACTCTTTTTGTTTTGTGAAACTCTGTATATGTGACGCTTTGTCAAGCTGAACCTGCGTATACAACTTAAACTATCTGAAAACATCCTTTTCCTTCAACTTCTTGATTCTAACCAGTAGACCTTTGCACCAACTTCTTGTTCTTATATACCAATGCCCTGTTGCCTCTGAATTGACATGTTACACTATGAGTTTCCTTCTATCAAATCTAAGTTGACGTATGAGTAAGTTGTCATCAAGGAAAACACTTGTATCATAATGCCAAGAATATCCCCCTTTGGAATTGATTGCAACCATCTTGGTGTTGATTACTGCAAGCTGTAGGAACTGTTAAAGATATCAAGCAACACCAAAATTCTCTCCCCCTTTGACATCAAGGGAAAATGGTAGACCAAGATATTCTCCCCCTTTGAGATACACTATGTTGTCCATGCTCCCCCTGAGTACATGCCGGGTCTGGAGAGATAATTTTCAAAAGAATAACATGACTCTATAACTCAACTAAGTGAGTATGACCTCCCAAAGACCAATGACTCATACATACATCAATCACCCAACAAAGAGCGAATACACCAAATTTGACTCATCAACCCAACCGAGTGGGAATATACCAATTGTTTATACATGATTGAAATATAGAAATTATTACATCATGGGTCCAATAGGACTCATTCAAAAAAAAACTATGGCAGAAGGACACATATTACACCCTACATCTCTACATGACCTATCCAACAATTGATATGAATATCTGAAACCATAGCTGAAATCAGCAACCATAATGCCAACAATGCAGAATGTTTGTGAAGGCTAATGCTCCCCCTGAACCTGTGCTACTTGTGCATTGTCAACAAACCATTCATAAGGAATTTTCATTATTCAGATAAAAATCAATGAACAAGGCATATGAACATACTGTAATCATCAATATTAGTTTGAGCACCCATAACAGAGTCTAACCCACTACTTTTCTATCAAAAAAACATATATGCTCCTGCAACCACAAAAACTCACGTGTATATGCGACTATCCTTCATGAAACTCGCATATAGGAACCTTCCTCTGAAAAACTGGATTTAACAGCAGGATGATGCATAAACTACTCCCAGCTTTTGTCTGAGATATTCAAATGTTTCTCTGGGATGTGGTTTGGTGAATATATCAGCAGCTTGTTCTTTTGAGGGAACATACTCCAATTTAACCTTTTTTTCAAGCACTTTTTCTTGTAGAAATTGGTATATAATGGGTATGTGCTTGGTCTTTGAGTGCATGGCTGGATTTTTCCAAATACTGATGGCACTTGTATTATCACATAGAATGGAGATGGTTGGAGTACATGTGATTTGAATTTCTTGCAACATTTGCATCATCCAAAGTAGTTGTGTGTAGCAAGATGCAAAAGCTGCATATTCTTCTTCAACTTTAGGTAAGGCAATCAAACTGTTAGAGTCGGTCTTGTCAGTCCTCCATCGGAGATCAAAACTCTTTCTGCTTTTCATTTTTAGGTGTCTCACTCCATTCACTCAGCTGCATTCCACTAGGGGCATGCCAAAATCTGACGGAAGGGTCTTATCAGTCATTACCCCTAATGCTTCGTACCTGCTGGCTCAACTCTGTTCATCAAAGTTCATTAAATGATAGTCAATATTTTTTTTTTTTGATGAGGCAAAAAATCATGTCAGTCATAGGTCTAGGGTTTCATAAGTCGTGTCTTCAAAGTTCCCAATAATGCTAGTAGGCCAGAGGGAGGTTCAACAAGTTTCATCCCCTGATTTTCATCATCCATAATGCTCAATAGTGATTCCTCTTTAAAACTTTGTTTTGAAGAGGAAATCGTCAAATTAATGTTTATGATAAATATGTAAAGTTCTCCAAAATGAAGTACTTCAAAAGCTAGCTCTGATCATCCTTTGCCGAATTCCAGGTCGGCTACCCCTGCAAAAAATTTGCCAAAAATTTAATCACTTTAGTCAAAAATCCAAAAAGGGAATGTGAAATACATAGTGGTATTAAATTGTGGAGAAAGTGCCAAAACAAAACATTGCAAAAGTGGGTTTTGAAGAAACAAAAAGCAAAGCCATGTCTCCATGTCTTTATATAGATTTTCTCATAAGAATCAAAGTCATTTTACATGCCAAGGTCGAAGAGAAAGCATTTCAAAGGAATTTTGTGAGCCAGCGTGCATTTTGGGTGAGGTTGGAGGTGTCTTGACAGGCGGAATGCATACAGTAGGTGGCATGGTGCTCCGAGCCAGTGGTACATTGGGCGCGATCCTCCAGTGCAATTTGGAACAGGCTCAGTGCACCGGTAGTGCACGACGCATAGAAAGGGTGGCGCGGCGCATACAATCTAACACACAAAAAACACCCGAAATTCCTCCAAATCACCATTGAATTGCTTGGACGTGCCAGGTAGGGTCAACATCTCACTGGTTCATCCATTTTTGTGTTTCATGTGATGGTGTTTTATGGTTCCAAATGCTTGAAATAAAATTTCCAAACCTACCTCTAAAAATCCTTATGTCAATTGTTGTTAAGGGTTGCAAATTCATCATTTTGTTACCAAGGTTCCCTTTCAATCCCATCTGTCCCTTTGTCCTTCATTCCTTTTTTTCCTTATACCATATACCTTTGAATGTCATTGACCCCTATCTCCTAAACTTACTAAACCCTTATCCCCAATTCCCTTTCACCCATTGCCCAATGTAAAACCCCAAACCCTACCCTATGCAAAGTTCCCAAACCCTCCTACACTACCCTCAATAAAATCTATCCTAATACTCCTAATCCCTTCATATTTTCCCTCCCGAATAGTCCCTTGTTACATTGCTCCCTTGGTGACAGATTTCAAACATATCACAACAGCAGTCCAACATAGTCTTGTGACCAACATTCATTTCTCCAAGCAGTTTTCATAGCACCAATCATGTCATCTGATCATTCATCCGACTATGAGGTGGAAACTCATAGTGACTCACCCACGGAAGAATGTGCACCCCGGAGGCCTCACAAAAGTTGCAGACATGTTAGAGAAGAACCGACTACCCTCACAAAATTGCAGGCCTACCCTTTTGCCATCTCTTGTTTTCAGTTTCAGTCATGCTATGAGTTTTGTGAAAAGGTTGCAAATGTTCAATTCCACCATGAGTTGGCTCGCCTATTTGTTCTACATTTACATGGTGCTCAAGTTACTTTGGCAGGGGTTACTTTCACACTTACACCAGACTCTATCTCATTAGCTATCGGCATGGCTAATATTGGAGAGCCATGTAACAAGAGACAAAAAGTTGACCAATAGCATTATGAGCCATATGTTAAACCTGCTTTCTTGAGGCAGCTTAAGAGGGTGTTTCCCTTCCGATATCTTAAAGATGAATATGCCCCTCTAATGAAGTTAATTATGAAGTGTTTCAATTGTGAAGGTCGTTTCTCTCGGTTATATGCTTATCACATCAGGTTGCTCATGCATTTCACCCGAGTACGCATGATGAACATCCCATATTTCATATGCCGAAACATAGAGAGGATGACCGCCCTTGTGCAACACAAGACCCCTGAGCAGCAGTTCAACAACATTTGTCATTTTTCTCTCATCAAGATTTTGGTGGTGCATCAGCTTGATTTAAAAGGTATCACTTGTGATGATTTCATCTCTCGTGACTTCTTCCAGGCTCCAAAGGGACCTTCAGAGACTAGATTTGAGACAGGGGGACCTTCTCATCAGTATGAGCACCATGAGACCGCTAGTGTGTCGTATTCGTCACATATCAGAGGGGCGCTAGACATTTGTTTGCAGCAGCAAAGTGAATGTTATCTCCACCTAGGGTGGATGGGGCCTCACTTATCAACACTATAGGTACAAGACAGAGGTGAGGAGCCAATGCATGATGAGGGGCCATCGGGGGAATGAGTGATGGACTTTGTTCTCCTTCATGATGATGATACTGATATGGGTCCGCAAAGTGCACAGCTTAAAGAGATCATCCAGGAGTAGCAAACATAGATTCAAGCCTTGTCCCTTGACTTGGAGAGAGCCAAATGGAATATGAAATATCTGGAGTAGAGGAACAAACAACTTGAGGATCGGCAATCTGAGATAGAGTTGCAACTGATCAAGGAAAACCGATAACACATCATGGTAGCACAAGGTAGACCTATGGAGCAAAGAGATGAGGACTGGGAGTATGTTTTAGAGAAAGTGAACGTTCACTTGGAGCAGCTATTGGGGAAGGCTAATAGGGAAAAAGCAATGCTGAGGTGCATAACTCACCATCACATGGCTTGAAACATGAGCTCCAAAGCGAGAATTAGGAGCCTAAATGCGAAATTGAGGAAGGTGAAAAAAAGACAAAAGAGGCAAAAAGAGCAAGATCAGCTCCGAATCTTGACCAAGGCTTCTTTGGTCTAGCATGGCATGTGATAGAGAAGGTACAACCCAAATTTCAAGAAATTTGGAGAACATTTTTGCATTTTGAAATTTTTTGCACAAAAAATAGGTTTTTTCTCCCTGTGCGTCGTGCCACCTAGCGCGCGCTTTTGCTATGGAGCTCCAAATGAAAAAAAGTTTATAACTTTAGATTTTCCATCGAAAATTACGACTGCTAGTGCATGGCCAAGAAGTTTGGGAAAGTTTTGAGTCCTTATAAGGTCAAAAACACCCAAAAAATGACCTCTCTGCCCCTATTTTGACACACAGGAAGTAGTCTTGGGAGATGGTAGCTTTGGAGGGGAAAATGACATCCAAATTAAAAAATTTGACTTGGTTGGAAAAGTAGACAGGCAATGCTTTCCAACAAGCACACTTGGGCTCAATTTGGACTTCAGGAAGTGCCTCAAAACCACCTCCAAAATGGCACGACGCATACATCTTTTGGCGCGGCGCACAGAGATCCAAAGGCCAAAATCACTTCCGCTCTGCAAGAATTTGATTTTTTTCAGTGCGATTTTCTCCAAGTAAGTTTGTCAAATCATGTTCAATGATTTTTGGCTATGGTACTATGGTTTAGAAGCGAAGAAATCACATGTGGATAATCTTGTTAAACCAAAGGATATGAATGCGATGGTATTGAGATATTTTTATTAAAAGTGAGCTTTTATTTAAAGTGGCAAAGGGAAGGTGAAAAGTCCTCAACCGAAAAGCTAAATTCAACGTATATATCTAGCGTGGCAAAGGAATATGGTTTGATGGTCTATTTCGGCTTCAGTTACAACCCAGAACGGTCCATGCTATAGAACAAACGATTGGCTCTTCATCTTCAGTTTGCTAATGATGAGCAATGACTCCCTATCTTCATCAACTTGCTTTGCTTTCCCACTTCTGAGCTTATTTAATTTATTGAAAGTCATTTGTAAAGGGTTGGGTTTTTTGGGAATAGCGTAGAGAAAAACCCAGAATATTCATTGTACAGCTTGGCGAGGAGATTAATGAAAAATGATGCAGCTCTGATTTATGAGATTCCTGTGGCGTGGGTTTTAGCAATATGTTTCTTTCTCTATTTCATATGTAACTTCTAATGTTATGCAGTTCATTCATACTCAATTCTAGTTGAATGTTTTTTAAGTAGGAAAGGTAGAATCCAAATTTATTTCTCTGCCTTGGAAGACATTCATCCTTTGTGTTTTCTTCTTCTGTCGGAAAAGGATTCATCTCATATGCCCTTTTTAGCCCTCCCCTCAAATAGGCTTCCCACTCCATATTATCTAAATCTGATTGCTAAAACTTCTCGCCTATCTTGCCTCGCGAACTATTCTGTGTCTTTGATTTAATTTCCCAGCCCATGTGGTCCTTTGTTCCTACACAACGCAGAAAGTTCAGTCATTCAAAAATTGCCTTTTTCCATATCTATTTACTAGCCTAAAATCAATATTCATTGTAAGTCATCTCAGACCATATTGTTTATTCCTCACTAAGCGTGACCCAGAGAGAGCCCTCTCCTATTCTGGTAGGGCTAGCTACCAGACTGAGCGTGGTTTGTTGTTACCCTGAAATTTTCCTTCTTTCAGCCTAAGGAAAATTTAGGCTGTAACATAGTGGTGACTCCACTGGGGACAAATTCTTTGTTTGTTAGTCTTCTTCATTGCAGAAACGGCAGGCTTAACCTACAAACACCCCAATACTTCTGATAATTATAAGCTTCCGGATGATAAGTTTAGGATTTGATAGGCTGAGTAAGTTGTTCATGCACTTTTGATTTTTTGAAAATAGCACGCTGGCTTCAAGAAGATATACCAGAGCTAATCCAGATCCAGATCCTCCTCATATCTACGAAAATCCCAATTTCATTCCAAGAATTCTTCGTCAAGAGAGCTCTATAACTCTTGTGTTCAAATCCCATTCATGTCCTGACATTTTTGAGTATCTCGAAGAGCTTGATTTTGATGAGCAGTTTGAAATATCATTGTTCGAGACCAAATCCAAAAGGGTTGTTGACTCTACTGTCCCCAATCTGCAGTTCCTTGTTGACCTAGAAACTGAAAGGGCTAACTAGTCAATTGATGATTATACTGTGACACAGCTTCAAACTCCAATTGTTAATTCTCGACAAGCTGCACACACTCCTCCAACACCTCCCAGACCAAACCCACCAAGAGTGATGGCTGCTCGTTTTGCACCTCTTGTGCTGCCTCAAGTTCTAGATGATATGCCCGCAGATTATCAAAGCAAAATCCCTTTGTTTGATGGCGCTCCTAACAACATTACCGCTCAGCAACATGTGGACAGAATGGCAGATTTTTGTGACCTTCATGAGATCGATGCAGAGAATGTGACAATGAGACTCTTTGTACAGACATTTGCAGGTGAAGTTAGGAAATGGTTCAGAGGTTTGCCGGTTGCACGTATCACTACCTTGGCTGACCTGCAAAGACAATTTTTAGACCGCTGGGAAGTGAAAAAGAATCCTCTTCAAATTCTGGCTGAATATGAACAAATCAAACGAAACGCTGGTGAGTCGGTCCAAGACTACTGCATTAGATTCAATTCTGTTTATAATGAAATTCCCGATCATCTAAGGCCACCTGTGGGACTAGCCATGATGAAGTTTCTGGATGGTTTTGATGTTGACATGGCTTATCAACTAAGAGAGAGAGAGCCGACCACAATGGAATACATGCAGAAAATCGCGGTCAGCGTTGAAGCAAATCTGCTGACCAAGAGGGCTAGAGCAAAAGTAGAAAAGAAAGTCACAGTAAAGGAAGAGTCTTCCTCGATGGATCAATTACTCAGGAAGGTAGAGCAGATGCTTGAAAGGGTGAAACTCGACAAACCTGAGCCACAAGTTAGAAATCCTAACTTCCGTGGCCAGCAGCAGCCACAATATAGAATAAGGTAGAGAGATCAGTGAGCCCAGGATCAAACAGCACAGTAGCCAGTACAGCCACCTCTGCAGCAAAATTTTATGCATGGACCGGAGTCTGATGAGGAAGGGAAGGTAATAGGGGAAGAGAACCACTTCTTTACTCCTGATGATTTGTCTATTTACATTACTGAAGATGAGGAGTACGTCGAAAGTTCAGCTGCACACAAAGACGTAGATTTCATTCTAGCAAGTGACACAGTTTTGGAAGAAGAATCAGATGAGTATCAAAGAGGCTATATGAATGCTCTGTCCACTCAGTAGCAGAAATATTCACTTAGAAACAGAGATGTGCTGGTTAACCCAATTCAGAAGAGAAAGAAAGTTTTAGCATCAAAGAATGATTCATCAGTTGCACAAAAAAAAGGCAGAGAGGCACTTGATCCTGATTGCAGCAAATCACCATCAGCAGAAAAATCAAATCAACAAATTGTATCGAGGGAAAAGGAAAAGAAAGAAGTCCCAGTCAAAGAGGTAGAAAAGACTTCCAATTTTAGTTTAGAGAATGAGATTTCTAAATTGAAGGTATCCATTCCCTTGACTGAAATAATGAGGAACAACACTTATAGAGGGCAAGTGTCTAAAATTTGAATTTTGACCCAATGTCTGATATGGTGAATGTCGAAGATGATCAACCCGCAATGATTTTTTGGCTAGCATTGAATGGTAAGTCTCTAGATAATGATGTGCCACCTTTTTATATCAGTTTAAGATTGCATGATTTTGTGTTACATAATTCCATGTTCGATTCCTGAGCTTCTCACAATCTCATGCCCAAGGCTATCATGGATAAGTTGGGTTTGGACGTCACCCAGAAATACCATGATCTCTATTCGTTTGATTCTAGCAGAGTAAGATGTATTGGGCTCATCAAAGACTTGGTTGTGAGTCTGGATCAAATCCCAGTGAAGAATGTTTTGATGGATATTGTTGTAGCGGATATTCCTCCCAGGTTCGGCATGCTTCTTTCGAGGTCTTGGGCAGCAAAATTGAAAGGGACACTACAACTAGATTTCTCCTATGTAACGATTCCTGTGTTTGGCCAAATGAGGAAACTGTATCGGGAACAAAAAATGAAATACATGATTACAAGCAAGGAGAAACCAATTAATCATCCGATTAATTATGTACATACAGATCTAGAGTCTTTTGTTTTGTATTCAGATAGTTTTAATGATATTGATAGTTAGTTAGTAGAAGCAAAAAGTATTCCAGAAATAGCATAAAATTTTAGAGAAGTTTTGAAGAAAGAAGGACGAGAATAGCAAAACGCCGTTGAGAAATCAGCTGAAGGTAATGGACAACAAGCAGGAAAAACAGAGCCAGCAGAATTTCAGCACTTGGAAGAGAAGGAAGAACGTTTGTGGACAATGGATTTCGATGGTGCAGTGGGAAATGATGGTGCTGGAATTGGTATTTGGGTATTTAGTCCTTTCTCTGCCCCAAACAAGGTGCCTAGTAATGTGTGGGTATGCTCTTACAAATTAGCTTTTGATTGTTCCAACAATGAGGCTGAGTATGAAGCTCTGATTGCTGGCCTAAAAATTCTAAGAAAGCTGAATGCTAAGAGGATTGCAATATATGGCGACTCTAAATTGGTGATTAAGTAGGTCAGAGGAGAATATCAAGCAAAGCATCGTCGAATGCGGGCTTACCAGAATGCAGTTCTAGACATCCTAAAATTATTTTCAGAATATACCTTGACATGTGTGCCTCGTGTTCAAAATAGCATTGCTGATGCTCTAGCTAAGGCAGCCAGTAGTTTAAAGATTCTAATGAACTTCAGTAATAAATTTGAAATCCATGTCAAGCATCGTCCGACTGTCCTTGACAATCAGAGATATTGGCAAGTTTTCCAAGATGATGAGGAGATTGATGATTTTCTGCAAAACAAAGGTAAGTTCAAAGAGACCTCAATTGATGTAGAAAATGATGATGGTAAAGAGGAGGTGCAGATCAATCAAATGGACGTGTTGTAGCTAAAGGATAACATTATTCCTAAAGGCTTGATACCTTTAGAAGAACTCTTTGATCAAGATGACGTTGCCCACAAACCAACATTGTAGCCAATAGAGAAGGGTGTTTAAGAGGTCAATATTGAAATAGCTGCTAATCCTAAAATGGTAAAACTGTCTAAAGCATTGCCACAAAAGATAAAAGCCAAATATATCAGTTTGTTGTCTTCATTTGCTGATGTGTTTGCTTGGGACTATTCTTACTTGAAGACATACGATACCAATATAATTTAGCACACTATACCCATTAAGCCTAATCAAAAACCTTTCAAACAGAAGTTGAGAAGGCTAAATCCAAAACTGCTGCCATCAATTGAAAAGGAGATAAACAGGTTGTACAAATCAGGAATCATTGTTCCCATCAGATTTTCGGACTGGATCTCTAATTTGATGCTTGTATGGAAGAAGATAGGTGAGATTCGCTTGTTCATTGATTTTAGGAATCTCAATAAAGTTTCTTTGAAAGATAACTATCCTCTGCCCAAAATGGATCATGTACTTCAGTGAGTAGTTGGAGCATCTTGTATGTCACTACTCGATGGTTATTCTGGATATAACCAAATTTCTGTCCATGAAGATGACCGAGACAAGACAGTGTTCACCACTCCGTGGGGAACTTTTCATTACGCTAAAATGCCTTTTGGTTTGAAGAACGCGGGTGCCACATTTCAGCGGGAAATAGACTTGGCTTTCGCAAATGAGAAGGATGTGTTTTTGGTTGTATACCTTAATGATCTGATGAAGAACACATGTATCATCTGAAAACTGTCTTTCAAAATTGCAGAAAATATGGTCTATCACTGAATCCGAAAAAGAGCTTGTTTGCCATGGAGGAGGGAAAACTACTTGGGCACATTATCTCAAAAGATGGCATTTGTATTGATCCAGCACATGTACAAGCTATTCATCAAATCAATCTGCCCCGGAATAAGAAGGAGATTCAATCTTTCAATGGTAAAATGAATTTTTTACGCTGCTTTGTACCTAATCTTGCTGAACACCTAAGAGAGATTACAAACATGCTTAAGAAGGACAGCCAGGTGAAGTGGACGGAGGAGGCTGTAAAACCGTTCAATTTAGTCAAATTGGCTCTTTCTTCAGCCCCAGTTCTAATAAGCCCGAAATACACTCAGGATTTTATATTGTTTTCATTAGCTTCGGAACATACTATGGCAGCTGTGTTGATGCAGAAAAGAGGTGATCATGAAAGACCAATTGCCTTTTTTAGCAGAGCTATAAGAGATGCAGCCTTAAAGTACAAAATCATTGAGAAGCAAGCCCTCGCACTTGTGAAAGCATTGAAGGATTTTCGGGTATACATTCTGCATTCTCATATTTTGGCTTATGTTCCTAACGCAACTGTCAAAGATGTTTTAGTACAAACAGATTCAGAAGGAAGACGAGGTAAGTGGACTGCAGCTTTGTTGGAGTATGATGTGGAAATAAAGCCCACAAAGCTTGTTAAAGGACAGGGATTGGCAAAGTTAATGGCCGAATCAAACTTGCACGCCTTAGACATAAATCTGATCGCTACTATGTCCGATGAGAATGAGGAAGGTTCGTCAATTCAGGTATCTGAAATGTTTTCTATTTCTCTGTGGTATTCAAATATCATATATGTGCTTCAAAATTTCTCACCATCACTTGGCATGACTAGAAACAGAGCTAGAACTCTCAAATTAAAGGCTGCCAAGTTTTACATTCTAAATTCTGCACTTTATTGGAAAGATCCTGGTGGCATTCTATTGAATTGTTTTGTGGAAGAAGAAGCAAAGCAGGTCATGGAGGATTTCCACGAAGGAGATTGTTGTGGTCACCTTTTTTGGAAAACAATAGCAAATAAAGTTCTGAGAGCGGGATACTATTGGCCAAAATTGTTTGCTGATGTATATAACGTTGTCAAGAGCTATCATAAATGTCAGATTTTTGAAGGAAGGTAGAAATTACAGCCTTTGCCGCTTAAGCCCATTGAGGTGAGTGCCCCTTTTCAGCAATGGGGGTTGGATTTCATTGGTGAAATTCATCCCACTTCTTCCGGTCAGCATCGGTGGACTCTCACGGAAATAGATTACTTCATGAAATGGATCAAAGCAATTCCCACTGAACGAGCTATAGATGCGGTAATTATTTCATTCCTTGAAAATAACATCTTGTCTCGCTTTGGTTGCCCGAATAAGTTAATCACTGATAACACAACAGCTTTCAAATAAAAAAGGATGGTAGAGTTTTGTCATAATATCACATCATTTTGGGTCACTCAACTGCCTATCATCCACAAGGCAATGGGTTGGAAGAGTCTTCTAACAAATCTTTAGTCAACATCATTAAGAAGCTATTGGAAATCAATAAGAAGAACTGGCATAAGAAGTTGGTCAATGAACTTTGGGCAGATCAGGTTAGTCAAAAGAAATCCATTGGTATGTCCCCCTTTGAACGTGTGTACGGAATTGATACATTGTTTCCTACCTCTCTCGCAGCCCCGGTAGTCAAACTTCTACAGGAAGCCGACAATGAAGACGATCCTATGCACAGAAGATTGAATCAAATGATTCATTTGCAGCAGAATAGAGAAGAAGTTTTCCAAAACACATCCAAGTTGCAGGAGAAGATTAAGAAAATTTATGACAGAAAAGAAAAGGTGGACAAATTTCAGTTGGATGATGTGGTGCTGAAGCGGGATGCAAGGAATGAGGAAAAGGGTAAGCACGGTATATTCGAGAATCTCTGGAAGGTTCCTTTCAAGATTGCATCATATCGGGGTCAGAATGCCTTTCTTCTGAAGGAAATGGATGGGGAAGATTGCTCAGGAGGGCCGATCAATGGTCAGCTGCTCAAGCGGTACCATTTCTGAGTTGGTTATGCTGCTTCCATTGTCACTATAAATACCATTTTATTTCAGTTTTAGTTTGAGTTTGTCTAGTCAGTCTTTGAGTCATTTTAAGTTCAAATTTGAGTCAGTTGGAGTCAAGTTTCATGTTAATAAATGAGTCGATATTTTCATGTCATTTGTCGAAATAATGACTCCATAGCCCAATGGACGAAGGCACTATCTAGCTCCTCCAGAGATCTGCATTCTTAGCACCTCCAAGGAGCTACCATCCCCATTGGAGCCAATGTTAGATTCAGTCTTGTCAGTCCTCCATCAAAGATCAAAACTCTTTCTGCATTTCATTTTTAGGTGTCTCAATCCATTCACTCAGCTGCATTCTGCTAGGGGCATGCCAAAATCTGACGAAAGGGTCTTGTCAGTCATTACCCCTCATGCTTCGTACCTGCTGGCTTAGATCTGTTCATCAAAGTTCATTAAATGACAGTCAATATTTGTTTTTTTTTATGAGGCAAAAAATCATGTCAGTCATCAGTCTAGGGTTTCATAAGTCGTGTTTTCAAAGTTCCTAATAATGGCAGCATGCCAGAGGGAGGTTCAACAAGTTTCATCCCCAGATTTTCATCATCCATAATGCTCAAGGGTGATTCCTCTTCAAAACTTTGTTTTGAAGAGGAAATCGTCAAATTAATGTTTATGATAAATATGTAAACTTATCCAACATGAAGTACTTCAAAAGCTAGGTCTGATCGTCCTTTGCCAAATTCCAGGTCGGCTACCCCTGCAAAAAATTTGCCAAAAATTTCATCACTTTAGTCAAAAATCCAGAAAGGGAATGTGAAATACAGAGTGGTATTAAATTGTGGAAAAAGTGCCAAAACAAAACATTGCAAAAGTGGGTTTTGAAGAAACAAAAATCAAAACCATGTCTCCATGTCTTTATATAGATTTTCTCATAAGAATCAAAGTCATTTTACATGTCAAGGTTGGAGAGAAAGCATTTCAAAGGAATTTGGTGAGCCAGCGTGCATTTTGGGTGAGGTTGGAGGTGCCTTGACAAGCGCGGCACATACAGTAGGTGGCGTGGCACACTAGGCCAGAACGGCGCATTAGGCGTGATTCTCCAGTGCAATTTCGAACGGGCGCGGCACATAGAAAGGGCGATGTGGCGCATATAGTCTAACACACAGAAAATGCCCGAAATTCCTCCAAATCACCATTGAATTGCTTGGACGTGCTAGGTAGGGTCAACATCTCGTTGGTTCATCCATTTATGGTGGTTTATGGTTCCAAATGCTTGAAACAAAATTTCCAAACCCTACCTCTAAAAATCCTTATGTCAATTGCTGTTAAGGGTTGCAAATTCATCATTTTTTTACCAAGGTTCCCTTTCCATCCCCTCTGTCCCTTTGTCCTTCATTCCTTTTTTTCCTTATACCATATCCCTTTGAATGTCATTGCCCCTTATCTCCTAAACTTACCAAACCCTTATCCCCAATTCCCTTTCACCCATTGCCCAATGTAAAACCCCAAACCCTACCCTATGCAAAGTTCCCAAACCCTCCTACATTGCCCTAAATAAAATCTATCCTAATACTCATAATCCCTTCATATTTTCCCTCCCTAACAGTCCCTTGTTACATTGCTCCCTTGGTGACAGATTTCAAACATATCACAACAGCAGTCCAACACAGTCTTGCGACCAGCATTCATTTCTCCAAGAAGTTTTCATAGCACCAATCATGTCATCTGTTCATTCATCCGACTATGAGGTGGAAAATCATAGTGATTCACCCACGGAAGAACGTGCACCCCGGAGGCCTCAAAAAAGTGGCAGACATGTTAGAGAAGAACCAACTACCCTCACAGAATTGCAAGCCTACCCTTTTTCCATCTCTTGTTTTCAGTTTCAGTCATGCTATGAGTTTATGTTCGATTCCACCCTGAGTTGGCTCGCCTATTTTTTCTACATTTACATGGTGCTCAAGTTACTTTGGCAGGGGTTACTTTCACACTTACACCAAACTCTATCTCATTAGCTACCAGCATGCCTAATATTGGAGAGCCATGGAACAAGAGACAAAAGGTTGACCGACAGCATTATGAGCCATATGCTAAACCTGCTTTCTTGAGGCAGCTTAAGAGGGTGTTTCCCTTCCGATATCTTAAAGATGAATATGCCCCTCTAATGAAATTAATTATGAAGTATTTCAGTTGTGAAGGCCGTTTCTCCCGGTTATATGCTTATCACATCAGGTTGCTCATGCATTTCACCTGGGTACGCATGATGAACATCCCATATTTCATGTGCTGAAACATAGAGAGGATGACCGCCCTTGTGCAACACAAGACCCCTGAGCAGTAGTTCAATAGCATTTGTCATTTTGCTCTCATCAAGATTTTGGTGGTGCATCAACTTGATTTACAGGGTATCACTTGGGATGATTTCATCTCTCGTGACTTCTTCCGGGCTCCACAGGGACCTTCAGAGACTAGATTTGAGACAGGGGGACCTTCTCATCAGTATGAGCACCATGAGACTGTTAGTGTGCCGATATTCATCACATATCAGAGGGGCACTAGAAATTTGTTTGTAGCAGCAAAGTGAGTGTTATCTCCACCCAGGTTGGAAGGGGCCTCACTTCCAACATCAACACTACAGGTACAGAACAAAGGTAAGGAGCCAATGCATAATGAGGGGCCATCGGGAGAACGAGAGACGGACTTCGTTCTCCTTCATGATGATGATACTGATACGGGTCCGCAAAGTTCACAACTTAAAGAGATCATCCAGGAGTAGCAAACAGAGATTCAAGCCTTGTCGCTTGACTTGGAGAGAGCCAAATGGAATATGAAATATCTGGAGCAGAGGAACAAGCAACTTGAGGATCGGCAAGCTGAGATAGAGTTGCAACTGATCAAGGAAAACCGATAACACATCATGGCAGCACAAGGTAGACCTATGGAGCAAAGAAATGAGGACAGGGATTATGTTTAGAGAAAGTGAACGTTCACTCAGAGCAGCTGTTGGAGAAGGCTAATAGGGAAAAATAAATGCAAAGGCGCATGACTCACCATTACATGGCCCGAAACATGAGCTCCAAAGCAAGAATCAAGAGCCTAAAGGCGAAATTGAGGAAGGTGACAAAAAGAAAAAAGAGGAAAAAAGAGCAAGATCAGCTCCGAATCTTGGCCAAGGCTTCTTTGGTCCAGAATGACATGTGATAGAGAATGTGCAGCCCAAATTTCAAGAAATTTGGAGCACATTTTTGCATTTTGAAATTTTTTGCACAAAAAACAAGCTTTTTCTCCCTTTGTGATACGCCACCTAGCGTGCGCTTTTGCTAGGGAGCTCCAGATGTAAAAAAGTTTATATTTTTAGATTTTCCATGGAAAATTACGACTACTGGTGCATGGCCAAGAAGGTTGGGCAAGTTTTGAGTCCTCAGAAGGTCAAAAACACCCAAAAAATGACCTCTCTGCCCCTATTTTGACACACAGGAAGCAGTCTTGGGAGATTGCAGTTTTAGAGGGGCAAATGACATCCAAAATAAAAAATTTCACTTGGGTTGGAAAGTAGACAGGCAAGGATTTCCAACAATAACACTTGGAATCAATTTGGACTTTAGGAAGTGCCCCAAAATCACCTCCAAAGTGGCGGGATGGATACATATTTTGGCGCGGCGCACAGAGATCCAAAGGCCAAAATCACTTCCGCTCTGCAAGAATTCGATTTGTTTCAGTGCAGTTTTCTCCAAGTAAGTTTTTCAAAGCATGTTCAACAATTTTTGGCTATGGTACTATGGTTTAGAAGCGAAGAAATAAAATGTGGATAATCTTGTTAAACCAAAGGATATGAATGCAATGGCATTGAGATATTTTTATTAAAAGTGAACTTTTATTTAAAGTGGCAAAGGGAAGGTGAAAAGTCCTCAACTGAAAAGCTAAATTCAATGTAAATATCCAGTGTGGCAAAGGAATATGGTTCGATGGTCTATTTTGGCTTCAATTACAACCCAGAATGGTCCACACTACAGGATAAACGATTGGCTCTTCGTCTTCAGTTTGCTAATGATGAGAAACGACTCCCTATCTTCATCGACTTGCTTTTCTTTCCCACTTATGATCTTATTTAATGTATTGAAAGTCATTTGTAAAGGGTTGGAGTTTCTGGGAATAGCGTAGAGAAAAACCCAGCATATTCATTTTACAGCTTGGCCAGGAGATTAATGAAAAATGATGCAGCTTTGATTTATGAGATTCCTGTGGCGTGAGTTTTAGCAATATGTTTCTTTCTCTATTTCATATGTAACTTGTAATGTTATGTAGTTCATTCATATTCAATTCCAGTTGAATGTTTTTTATGTAGGAAAGGTAGAATCCAAATTTATTGCTCTACCTTGGAAGACATTCATCCTCTGTGTTTTCTTCTGCTATCGGAAAAGGATTCATCTCATTGCCCTTTTCAGCCCTCCCCTCAAACAGGCTTCCCACTCCATATTATTTAAATCTGATTGCTAAAACTTCTCACCTATCTTGCCTCACGAACTATTCCGTGTCTTTGATTTAATTTCCCAGCCCATGCGGCTTTGGTCCTACACAGCCCGGAATGTTCAGTCATTCAAAAATTTCCTTTTTCCATATCTATTTACTAGCCTAAAATCAATATTCATTGTAAGTGATCTCAGACCATATCGTTTATTCCTCACTGAGCATGACCCGAAGAGAGCCCTCTCCTATTCTGGTAGGGCTAGCTACCAGACTGAGCGTGGTTTGTGGTTACCCTGAAATTTTCCTTCTTTCAGCCTAAGGTAGATTTAGCCTATAACAAAAATTTTGTTTCTTGTTGAACCAAGACACTAACTGTGATCCCATATAGAATGAACCTCCGCTAGTGATTTTTCTATCATCAACATTTCCTGCCCAATCTACATTTGTATATGCATGAAGAGTAAGATCTGTATCATTAGGATACCATAGACCAAATTCTTAAGTTCCTTGAAGATATTTGAATATTCTTTTTACTTCCTGAATATGTGATTCCTTTGGATTTGCTTGGAACCTTCCAACAATTCCTACTGCATGCATGATATAAGGTTTGGTACCTGTTAGATAAAGCAGAATTCCAATCATAGATTTGTATGTTGGTTGGTTCACTGCAGGTGATTCATTTTTAGAACTAAGACTGCATCCTGTTACCATTGGAGTACATATTGGTTTAGAATCTTCCATTTCGTACTTCTTCAGAATCTGGTTGATATATTTAGTTTTTGAATGAAAAATACCATCTTTTGTTTGTTGTACATGTAGACCAAGAAAATAATTAAGTTCACCAAGTAAAGACATTTCAAATTCTTGTTGCATAACCAAAGAAAAGTTCTAACTCATAGATTCTTCATTGCTACCACAGATGATATCATCAACATAAACCACAATAATTAGAAATTTATCATTTTCAATCTTTGTATATAAGTTATTGTCTACAAAACCTTTTGTGAAGCCTTGTTGTTGTACATATTTGTGAAGACGACAATACCTAGCCCTTGGAGGTTGTTTCAGACCATATAGAGCCTTTTTTAGCTTACATACAATATTTTCATAATTTCCTAGAATGGATCCTTTTGGTTTCTCAATATAAACTTCTTCTTGTAAATCTCCATTAAGAAAAGTTGATTTTACATTCATTTGATATACATTGAACTTTCAAAAGCTTGAAAGAGAAAGAAACATTCTTATGGCTTCAAGTCTGGCAATAGGTGCAAAAGTTTCTTCAAAGTCTATATCTTCTTGTTGAGCATACCCAATACAAATAATTCTTTCTTTATTTCTAATAACTTCTCCACTTTCATTCAAATTATTCTTAAATATCCATTTTGTTCCTATACCATTTTTATCATGAGGTCTACGAACTGATTCCCAAGTATCATTCTTTTCAATTTGGTCAAGTTCTTCATCCATGTCCTTAACCCAACATTCATGTTTGCTAGCTTCATATACATTCAGTGGTTCTATGGAGGATAGTAATGCTAGATAACTAGAGGTTCTTGTAAGGGTTCTTCTTGTCTGTACTCCAGACCCTTCTTCTCCTAGAATTTGAGATTCTGGATGATTCTGTTGAACATAACTGGATGGAGTATTTTCTCTATCTATTGTATCATCTTATGATGCTTCATTTGTTTCTTCCTCTATATCATTTTCATTTGATACAGGAAAGCAATCATCGTCTTCCTCATTGTCATAATCCTTTGTTGATTTCATCTGTTTTGGATTTCTGCATGCTTCATCAATTACTACATCAATGCATTCAACAATTTTCTAATGTCTTTTATTATGACATTTGTATCATTTACTTCTAGATGAATAACCGATAAGAATTCCTTTTTCTATTCTCGATTCAAACTTAACAATTTTTTCATCAGTCCTTTTGATGAAACATTTACTTCCAAAAGCTCTAAAGTGTTTTACAGTAGGAGGCTTACCATACTAGAGTTCATATGGAGTTTGATCACTATTTACCTGAACATTAGCTTTGTTGAAAATTGTCATGACAAAAAATGCAGCTTCACCCCAGAAGGTTGCAGGAGTTCCAAATTCATCAAACATAGCTCGAGCAATTTGTTGAACTGTTTGGTTCATTCCTTCATCTATGCCATTTTGTTGAGGAAATCTGGTGACTAAGAATTGACTTTTTATTCCATGTTGTTCACAAAAATTGAAGAATTCATCTCATATGAATTCTCCCCCTCAATCAGATCTCGGAGATTTGATTTTTCGATCTGATACGTTTTCAACTAAGGCTTTGAAGGATTTAAACTTTTCAAATGATTCATATTTATGCTTTAGTAACCTATCCAACACATTCTAGAAAAAACATCAATGAATAAAATAAATTATTCTTCTCCACGAGGTGACTTTTTCCTTGTTGGTCCACATAAATCACTACGGATGAGTGCAAGAGGCTTACTTGATGATCCTTGTTTTTCACTGAAATGAAATCTAGTTTTCTTACTGACTTGACATGGTTTGCAAATGGTATTTTCTAGAACGTTGATATCTAGAAGATCACAGACCACCTTGAGCCTCCATGCTTTCGTTATTTGAGAAAATCTTAGATGACCGAATCTTCTACGCCATAACCAATTTTCATCGGTTTTGCTTAGATATCATTGTTTTTGTCCTCCTTTAAGTATGTATAATTTGTTTGGAGTTCTTGTATCTTTGATTATGGTCTTTCATGTATCAATCTCACGAACCACACATCCATTTCATAGAAACAAAACTTCATTTCCTTGATCACACATTTTACTGACACTCAACAAGTTATGCTTTAAACCATCTACATACCTGACATTTCTAGCTTTAACATTTTCTTTCAAATAAATAGAACCTTTACCTTTAATGATAGCTGGTGTGTCATTTCGAAATGATACATTGTTTTCCTTTTCCAAAGCATTATATGAATGAAGTTTCTCTTTATCACCTATAATGTGTTTGGAGCATCCACTGTTAATGCACCACTCATTTTCTTGTCCTTCTACAAACAGAGCTATGCCACATCTTTTTTATTGAACATCCTTGTTTTTCGATACCTTGGAATTTGATAATGGTTGCTCCTTTTGAAGTGTTGGCCAAAATTTTCTCCTGCATTCAGATTCTTCATGACCAAAGTTATTACAAAATTAAGATTCAATTTCATATTCAATAGGAGAGAGGTTATTATAGGAACTTTTCTTGATTCCTATTACGCTCCTTTGATTTCATGCTTCTCTAGTCATGATAGTTTTATAAGAAACACATTGAGCAACCTTATGCCCAAAGTTGTTGCATGAAAAGCATTGTCCATTAAAGAAGTTTCTGTGATCAAATAATCTTTTGGCATTGTTTACATTTTTTTTAATTCTTCTATTCATGTTCATCCTTGGAGTAAATTGAGCATGATTTACCTTATGAGTACTTTTATGCTTTTGCTAAAGATTGACATACTATTCACTGGTCTTTGCTGCATCAAGATAGCTTCTGGTGGAGGCTGGCGGATTTTGTGATTAGGATGATTCTTTAGTATATCCAAGACCTATCTTTATAAGAGGAGAACGTTGAACCTCGATGATTTCATTTAAAGTTTCTAATCCTTTATTAAATCTAAGATTAAGAGATTTTTTCTTCTCTAGTTCTTTTCTTAGACCCACAACTTCACATTCTAGTTTTTCATTGTGTTTTTCTATTTCAGTGAGTTGATTTGTCAACGTGTCTATGATCATATTCTTTTCTTCCAAACGTATTTTGAGTTTTGTGATTTCTTCAAGAAAGTACTCCTCTTCTAAGGCATCTAAAATATCATCATTGCCATAAGCCATGAGTAGTTTATAATCTTGTTCAGTTTCATCTTCATCACTATTAGATAATCCATCACTGTCTTCATGAGTATAGTAACTTCTCCTATTGACAACATGTTTTCTATTGCCTTTTGCATATTCCTTTCCTTTTGCATGAGGACATTTTCAGCATAATGGCCAACTCTACCACAAGCAAAGAATTTGAATGGTATCTTACCTCTAAATCTTTCGGAACCCCGTTGAAGCTTCTTACAAAGTTTACCTCATATTATTCTTCTAAAATATATCCTGATTCATTGCACTCTTCCTTTTATTTTCCCTTTGTTGAATCTTTGAAAGTGACTTCTTTCATATCTGATGGACCTCCTTTCCTCATTTCAAAGGAAATTAGAATTCCATGAAGTTGAACAACAATAATAGATTTAAGATCTTTCTTTTCTTCTATGGCAGATACTTTTGACACAAATTTAGAAGACAAAGATCTCAAAAATTTCACTACTAAAGTAGCCTCCTTTATCTCTTAACCCAGATTCTTCATACAATTAATAATCTCATCTACACGTAAAAAGTAACTAGCAATACTTTCATCACTATGCATCTTAAGAGTTTCATACTGAATTCTGAGTGTTTGGAGCTTAACATGTTTTACCTGGGAGTCTCTTTCTAGTCTCTAAATAATTTTGTCCCATATCTCTTTGGTTGTCTTGAGCTGCATGACTTTGACGAATTCTGATTCTGATAGACTTCCCAATAAAGTATTGACTGCTTTGGCATTGGATTCATATAACTTCTTACCTACTGTATTTGTAGGTATAGCTGTTTGAAATCGATATCCTCCTTCCAAAATTTCCCAAACATCAGCTCCAAGGAATGGAAGATAGGCTCCGGTTCTTATTTTCCAATATACCAAGTTGTTCCCATTGAATATTGATGGTCTGATAGATCCCATACCTTCCTGATTGTTCATCTTGAAAGATCTCCCTTCAAGTGATCAAGCTTCTTCTAAAGGACCTGCTATGATACAAATTGTTGGAAATAACACTGAGAGGGGGGATGAATCAGTATAATCAATTCAATAATGTTTCATTTCCCAAATAGATTTATATACGCTACTGCAGTGAAGTGAACTTGCATGTGCATGCTACTGGGATTTGAGAAACTAGTGTATACCCATAGAACTTATGATTTAGTTAATTTATCATGTTTTGATCTTTAATCAGTGCATCAATAACTTATTATACAGTAACTATGTGCAGTAATAACATAATAAACAATCACACATAAGAAACACACATGAACACCAAGATTTAAGGTGGAAACCAAATGTGGGAGAAAAACCACCTACTGTTGTCATCTCTGTCTTCTTTTAATATAAAAAAAATCTATTTACAATCTTGTACTCGTGCAGACCCGTACCAGTACGTAGGCACCCACCTACAGAAGGCTACAACCTTCTCTCATTTTCCAGCTTCTACTAGAAGGGATCTACAACCCCCTAGCTCTTGTACTAGCCAAAATCTTTACTTGTACATAGGCACTGACCTATAGAAGGATACGACCTTGTCTCTTCATCCAGGGACCATGCTTCATTAATTTTTAGACTGGATGCTCATGGTACACAACAATACAATATTAAGGCCTCGTTTCATAAAATTTTCACACTAGACCCATCAGAACTTTCAAACTGCATCAACCAACAATCAATTAATCTGAACAGTTAGATCACTATCACCAGAAGATTGTGCTAAACCCAAAACTTGCATCATCATTCACAACTAGCTGCAACCTCAAAAATCATACATCAGAATGTATACGGTACTTTATGGAACCCAACCTACCTGTATACACTACTTCATTTAACCAAACCTGTGTATAGCTTCAAAACTACTTAAACATAAAACTTATGAATTAAGTCTGTACCAACCAGAAATATTCTCATCGTATACTATCAATTTACAGAGCTCTAGACAGTCAGTAGTAGAGATAACCCTTCTCACTTAAAAAATCAATCAATCATACACAAAAATCCTTATGCATTCAGATTTACATTCAGGTCTAAGAAGACTTCATTGACTGATAGCCGTAAAACAGCAACACTGATCAGATAGATCAGTCATTTCTAAAGAATAGGCTTTTCCTTTGCATATGCTACTTGGTAGAGTCGAGTCTACATGTATACGCACCTTTACTGAGGTGAACTAGCGTATAGATCTTCAAATATTAAATCACAACTTTGCTCCTATTCCAGACTTTAGACATACTCAAATCATGACATTTAAAGAGTAAAACATGTGTAAGCAATCAGATCTAGCCCAACCAATATCACATCATTTAATGATAAGTCATTTCAGGTCTCATGATCCTGATCCAACATTGAATTCAAGGTGCACAAAATATTTTAGATCATATCACAATTGTAGCCCCTGCAATATAACATATACTTCAGATAGAAGTATTCCTGAGAAACCCTTTTACTTGTACACCTAGCCCTTTGATCTTCTCCTCCTTATATAGTTTTGTCCTTCCTTAATACCTTGGACCAAAACAACACTTAGAGCATGTGGTATTCTAGGACGGGATCAAATAGTTGTTACTCCGCTCAAAATTGTGGGCAAATACCATGGTGTTGACCCTTTGAATTCTTTACATTTGAATTTTCTTGATTTTCCAACCCATACGTGCTTTTCCTCTTATGAAAGTGCATGCATATGTATACACTGTTTTTTTTCTATGAACCTACATGTATATGCCACTTTGTCAAGCTGAACCTTCATATACAACTTAAACTATCTGAAAACATCCTTTTCCTTCAACTTCTTGATTCTGATTAGTAGACCTTTGTTCCAGCTTCCTGTTCTTTTGTACCAATGCCCTGTTACCAATGAATTGACCCATTACACTATGAGTTTCCTTTTATCAAATTTGAGCTAACCTGTGAGTGAGTTTCCATCAAGGAAAACACTTATTTCATAATGCCAACAATTTGTTGCTTTCCAGATACCAGTTAGAGTTCGTAATGCCATCATCTCTGGATGCATTATTGACGAAACTTCATCCACTTGTGTGATGTCCGCTACTATTTGGAAATAGCTCAAGTCACTCGAGTTGTCCCCCTCCACCATCACTTTGCATGCATGGGATGGACATCCCTCCCAGCCCCTTGGCATGTACTATAATTGTCTAGTGACCCTTGCATGCAAGACTATCCATGTCGGCATTGAATTCATTGATGCCCATTTGGATTAAAACATTATATTTGGTCGTAGTTACACATATGATATGACATCTATCATATCTTTGATGTTCCGCAAGATGTGCTTCCCCCATGAAGGGAAGATTGTTACCATCGATCAATTGACTTACTAAGAGTCGGTATCCATCACCTCCCTCGAGTCCATTATCTCATCAATGCCTGACAAACAGTCTTCAACTCCTTCCACCAGTGTTTCACTCAGAGTCTATAAAGATTCCTCATTTTTGGGTGCTTTCCCTAGTCCTCTACATCCCATCTCAGAGCCTACATGTATGAGTGTTTGCATGTTACAAGTGTCACAAGATGCCCTTAAGTAGTTTGTTACACCTGATCAACAACCAGCTCCTCAAGATCATCTTGTTGCTCTTCCAGATGAAACCTTTAGACCCACTCCCCTAGGACCTCCTCCATTTGTGAGTGCCTCTCCTATGTTTCCACTAGGAACTGTTCCTCTAGGTCTCAACCATCTAGGAGCTATTCCGCTGAGACATTATCCTATCGGTAAGATACCTTTCTTATTCTCCCCTTCGAGAATTTATTCTATACCTATCATGGCTTCATTGATCCTTCCTAAAATGAGTCTAGGGATCCCGATATGGTACATCGATCCCCCTGCAAACATTCCGCTTGGTCATCGAAGACCATATCATGCTTTGACCCTGATTCAACTAGTCCCCATGACCCCTGCCACTGCTTTAGTCCCATCACAACCTCAACAGGAACCAGCTCCTATTGTGAAAGCATCCAGATACGGGGGCAAAGCTAAAAGGAAAGAACCCAAGGACAAGGCTCCCCAAGCTCCTCCAACACCTAAGGCCCCAAGTCCAACAACCCCGTGCACTTTGTGTCAAGTTATTAGGCACACCACCAACAATTGTACTGAACTTCCTCAACTTAAACCTTTGGTTCATGAAGCCTTCCATGAGTCGAATATTCTAGAATTCCATGTTAACTTACTGGTCCCACCTAAGAAACTCAAAACTCCATGCACAAACCACCCATGTTCCTTTTGTGATCTTCATGGTCACTATTCCCATTATTTACCTTGCCTCGATGAATTTTGTGATTGTCTTGGGCAATTCGCGAATATGAGACCACTCGTAGTGGAGCATCTACTCCTCTACCTGTGGATTATTGTATCAAAAGTCAACCAAAGAAGGAGACTCTAGCCCCACATTGTGATCCCTCGCCCTGATGTTGAGATGATGGACACCACAAGCCCAATCCTTTGCCTATCGTCATCCTTGAGTTCCTCAAAGGAAAACCTTTATGACGTTTTTATGCACGCTTCGATCTAACCTCTTTCAACAGAATCCCAGGTCTCAACATCCATAGATTCTCCATCTACTAGCCGTCATCTACCGGTCAAGATGATGCACATGTGAACCTTATTTCTCGAGTTGATGCACTAGGTAATGCCACTGCATCATGTAGTCAGTATTCCTTTTTTCCGCCCATCTCTCAGCCTGATGAGGACACATGTAAGCTATGTCTACCCCTGATTTTCTTAAGAGGATTTTAAAGGCCATTTCCTTCCTCATTCTCCAAATGTGCTCTACCTTGAGAAATTTTTCTCATAGCACATCCATTTTATTTGTGTGTCTCTATTTTTTCCACGAAGTTGGGTAGATTGCATCATCTCATAAGTTGTCTTTTGCACCTTTCAGATGGATCCATCATCCATACCATATATCAGTCATGTCGACGGTGCAAGTTGCTTCTCCTGGAATCTAGCCTCGGAAGCCTGGGCCATTTTTACCCCCTTTCATACGTTAGTCCTTTCAAATGGCATGTGCAATGGATCTACCACCAATAATTAGGCCAAATATGATGCAGTGATAGGTTTGTTAGTTGATGCCCTTTCTCATCACATCCTTCATATTCATGTTTGTTTAGATTCCTTGCTACTTGTCATGCAACTGAATGGTGTGTACCATGTGCATAACTAAGTCCTATTTAGAAAATATCTATGAGTTTTAAAGCTATTGGTATGTGAATTTGAAACCATTACATTCAGGCATGCACCTAGAGCCCAAAATCACTATGTAGATACCATCACAAACAACATTCTAGATTGGCATTCATGTATACCACAGAAGATAACCATAAACAAAACAAATGGCAAACCATAATCGTCATATAAAATGCATAATCATATTATGTATCATAAAATTGTTTGGAGCCATAGCTCTAAATACATCTGACATGCCCATGGCATGTAACAAAAATCACAATTAATGGGACCCACATGTCCTTGCATCTAGTCATTGTTTGGCAGATCTCACACCAAAGGCTCTGCTCCACTTGCACGTAGATCACATACTACCTGACTTGCCATCGCCACATGCCACACGATACCTCGCAACTCTAAGGGAAGACTGGTGCACTCATCTATGTACTAATCCTCTAAGTCATTCCATCCACACTCTAAAACCTCAATCAAGAGTACATCAAAGCTGTGATGCAAATCAGGAAGTAGCACAGTATCCTCTAGACCCTACTGTGATGATGATGTCTCCCAATCTGTAGCCCTAGGCGCTGCAGTTCGACTTGCATATCCTTCCAACTTTACCAGTTCTATGTCTACATAGAACATGTTTCACACTCAGTACCATATTTATGTGATAAAAATATTAAATGCACCATGAAACATAGAAACATAACACTTATTGTCTGGTACCCATGCTCGCACTGGCGGAAGTGGCAAGTCAATATCCCCCTGATAGTTCATCCCACTATAATGGTAATCGTCAAGGGTATCTGATCCCAATGTGCAGAAAACTCGGGCTAGAACACCCTTCTGACTCCCCCTCCTCCTCCTCTCAGTATTAGCTACCTCCAATGGTGCATCTTGGGATCTTGTGGGCCCCCATCTTAGATATGTACATGAGGATAGATGGTGAGTATCTTATCAAAGAATAACACACATAGTATTGTACCAAAAGCACAATCACAATTCAATTTCCTCTTACAAACACTCCACTATCATTTCACCGGTGACAGCATCATCTGGGCCCACCCATAGTATGTCCCAGCCAAAACACTCTCAACTAACATCATCTGCCTAATAGTGATGTGGTGGAACACTTGGCTGCCAAAGACCTATAGGACAATTGTGGTCACAGCCTATATCTCTAGCCTCTATAGATTAACAAGCGATATAATCGCTCCCTTGACACGAACACCCCATTGACAAAAGTGCTCCACGAACTCAGTAATGTTCCTCCCACGAGGTAACATTAGATGAATATCCCCCACCACTCTGAGAGGAGATAGTGCAGTCAAGAGGTAAATATCCTGTAATGTGAGCTCTATCTTGTGCCCCTACATGACAAAGACCTCCTAGTCTGGATCCCAATAACTCACAATTTTGGATAGCAAAGGCTCACCTTCCCTCATCAATAGGTTCTTTACCAACTTGAGAACCCCATAATGAGCCAATGGCCCTCAAACTACCCGATCCTCATGGATATTGGATCAAAGAGTATCCAAGTATTGTTCATGCCAGTTGATTTTCAGCTCTGCCATATCTACAAAACACCACATGTCTTGCCAATTGAGAAAAGTAAACAGTGGTCTACACTGATAAGCTTACACCCACACCAAGCAAGTAGACCAACTCTCTCTCCAGCCCCAAATCAAAGTTTTGAGCCCAAAAAGTGCAAGCTCACAGGTTTCCAGCTGTTTCCTGTGGGCCAAATCACACTTTTGGGCCCAGAAAGTGTGATGCGACCGTGAGCATGAGAAGGGGTCTCTCAGGGAGCTACCAAGTGCCAAAAATGAGGAAATAAACCATTGAAATTGAAGAGATGAGTAACACCACCTACTTGAAAGTCACAGATCCTAATTCCAACAGTCAGTTTATCCACTATGATCTCCACAAGATTTAGGGCCTTTTCCTCTCCAAATTCAGCACAACTCACTTAGCAAATGAATCCAAATTGGATGGAAAACGTCCTTTCATAGAAAAAACCACAATTTTTCTGTCGCCCATTCCGAATGGACCATAGCTCAGTTTGATGAACCATTAGCACCATTGGAAAGCTCCCACCGAGATCTATAATGAGTCTTCCTCAGCTTTTGATGATTTGACACTTCACGAGGAAGCCTTTTTTCCAAGTAAGGTCACTTCATCACCCCTCAAAATCAAATTTCGTCAGGAAGTGACCTTTCTACTTTAAGGTCCACCTCCTCTTAATAATTGTTATACCATATGTCAATTTTCATCATGAGTAACCATCACTTACTCATGTTTTGATGGGCCCCACTGGGCCTAATCGATGTGGCAGTGTCATCGGTTCACCCTTGTTCAGAGCATCTGCAATGAGTCACCCTTACATTCTTGGAGTCTATTTCATTTCCCATCATCTCATGTCACAATATTCCATCCATATTTACATATTGTTCATCTTGTGTTGCCCATTTTGGCATCTAGTCATACCATCCCCATCCCCTCTACAGTTGATTCACTTGCTGCTAGGTCAACCATGCAGTCCATGCTTTGACAAGGGTAGTCATCTATTTATCCTTCAGTCCCATTTTTCCCCATTATCCCTGGTTTTAGTCCATCAGTCACACTACTATTTTCCCTCGTGCATTAGTTGAGGATCCTCATTGCCTCATCTATCGCGGGCCCTATTCTCTCGACATCATCTCATTTATTCCAGAAGAATAGCCTAGAGGGTGGTGTATCTCAGCTCCAGCTTCCATTCTTATTTGATGCCTTGGATCAAGGAAAGGGTCTCATTTTGCCCTTTGACTTGGTCGTTTTATGTTCATGATCCATACACTTGATGGTCCAGTGATGTATCAGATTGTACGAGTGATTCCCGGGTGTGTGTGAGATGTTTTAGACCTCAGGAGGGGTGGCCCTTCAGGTAGGCCCCCACATGCCCGGATACATACCTACTATACTATAGCCTCAAATGTAGTTCCACAGAGTTCATGGGTTCGGTTCATACAGACCCTAGTGTTCATAGCATGCACATCTCCTCCAAATGATCCATTCAATTTTGTAGGGCCCTTTTCTCAGGTTGTTCTACCCTCCCTCCCACCCATTTTTTGATGGAATGGGCTTTGTATCTCATGTAATTAGATATTATGGTATTCAGTCCTAGCTCATGTTTTTTCTTGGTGCATTATGTATATGGGACAAATTGTATTATTTTCCAACTTTGTTATGCCAACATGTCATGTACCCTTCAACATGTACTTCATTTATCAGTTTTATATTTCTGGGCGAACCATTATTTTTGTACTAAGTTATCTCAGTGGGTATGGGTATGCCTCCCCCACCTCATTGAGGTCTGGTACCACAACATAAAAGGAGACTTGCATTAGTCTCGCCCCCTTTGTCCCTATCCTCTTTCAAATTCAATTGGTCTCTCTCTCTCTCTCTCTCTCTCTCTCTCTCTCTAACTCCCCTATGTTGTCTATGTGATTGTGTACTTACAATGTACTCTGGTCATACATTTTTCTCCTAACACTCGTACAATGGGGGGAAATCTCTTATAACCAAAAAAATTGATCATCTAACCTAATTTACTATATGGATCAAAGTACACCATGGAAAGCTAATTTTACCATAGTAAAATTGCTTTTAGTGTGAGAAATTACCTAATAAACCATCTTTGTTAAGTAATTTATAGTTAAACCCATGAAGAATAATTAAAGAAATCACTATTTATTTAATTTTCTTCTAGGAATAATTTATTAACCCATTGTTTTATTATTATTCCTTAGTCAAATTTGACCCAAATATTCCAAGTGGTTATTCCAAGAATGGGATCAATAACATTTTATCATTGCTCATTATTCAAGGATAACTCAATATTTTGTTATCAATAGAATGGTTTTCCATTCATTATTCAATTTTGATTATTTTCATTGTTGCACTCATTGTTGTAAATCTGATTATTTTCATTGTTGCACACCATATTTTTGTTGAGTTTACACATTATATAGGAGAGAGACTCTACACAAGTTGAAGACGTTTGAGGATAGGCAAGAACCCATCCCATAGAGGTGGACTGATAACATTTATTTGTTCCCTTCACGGGTGTTATAATAAAACTATTTTTTGTATATATGGTTTCTAGTGGATGATTAGAGTTATTACTCTTTATTTTTGCTGTTTAACCATGTTTGTGGCATAGATAAGGAATTTAGCAGGTTTTGTTTCTATTAGTTGTTGCAGATCTACAATGTTTAGCAGCCATTTATATAGTTGATATTGTTTGTCATCCACAATATTAAGTGGGTTCTTTTCGTACATATTTGAGAAGAAAACACTACAACAAATATCTTTCATTGATAGCCAAATTTGTGTAGTACTACACATATTAATTCAAAAATATAGATTTCAAGTATTTCCACTAGTCTCCAAACTCTAACAGTAGTGCACAAAACTTGAATATGGCTTCAAGCCTCTGTGTGCAAAATATTTCCAAGGATCAACTATGATAGCATAAGTTTTTCCTTGGCCTATGCATGCTCCTCCCCCCTGTTCTTTCAATAGGGTTCTACCTATAAAATAATTTCAATTAATAGAAACATAATATCTCTCCCTATTTTTGTAGCATAAATATTCAAATATACAATTCATTGATGAAGATAATTTTTTTGTTGAACAAAAGGGATTATGTCGTTTTTGTCTCGTTGATTTTAATTATTTTTTTCTTCACTTATACTTTGGTTATTTCATATTTCTATTTCAAGTCTATTATTATATCGTTTAATTTCATATGTTTACATCAAAAAAAAAATAATGGATGAAACTAACACATTTTATAAAAAAAATAATAAAACTAAAAATGCAAACAAATATTTTCCCATTTTTTTACACATTTTCCTAATTAATTTGACCATATTAACCTTACCAAATTATTATCCTCCATCTTAGCTTTCTGAAAAAGCTATTATGTGCCTAATTTGGCCTTATAGAACTCTAGATATGGCCTCCCAAATTTTATGCTTAGCCACTGCTACTGAAGCTTGTGGGTTAATATTGGCCTTTGATATATATATATATATATATATATATATATATATATATATATATATATATATATATATATATATATATATACCACATGTATCATAGAGGGAAATATTGGAGGGTTTATGTTCTATTTTATAATTACAATAATTTGTGTGAATGTAAATATGAAGGTATAGATGGAGGAGTCCACATACAGGGATTTTGATTGTGCGTGGATTTCTTTAACTTAAAAGTAAAATTTAGAAAGTAAAATAGAATGTAATAAATTTCCCATATTGTTACAGGCTTATTTGGGCACATCACTCCTAATGATCAAATCAGTGTAAACATGGTCTATCAAACCCTAATTCAGTTGCTACATGCCCTAGATATGCCACTTCATTGAGTGCTTTCATCCATAAAAGTTTCCTAGTTTGAAACCCTGCTGAAATGCCTCCTTAGGACACCAACGCAGCCTTGGTCAGGGACAACTACTCTGCATAGCAGGTAGGCCCATTCAGACCTATACTGCATAGCACTTAGGCCCACTTAAGCCTTCGTTGGGCGAGGATGAATGAAATTGGCATAGGATTTTGGGAATATTCCTTGATTCTAGAGCATTCTAGAATGAACCCAGTTCTTATCTTATCAAGATGAGCTCAACTTAGGATATCCTTGGATAATCTAATCCTCTATCCTCTCATCCCTATGAACATGGAAACTAATCATCCAATTATGTAAAACCATTCAATGCCATATTAATGACAAAACCAATTGCATTCATCTATAAATTGGCCTCCCATCATAAAGCCAAAGGAGCTTGGATATTATAGAGAAATATTGTTGGTTTAGAGACTTGAAATCATTGTCAAGTAATGTTATGATGTTGGATTGATGTTTCTATTGTTGTGATGAGGGTTTAGACTAAGCTGGATGAGTGACATGATATCGAACCACATTTGGTGTAACTTCTCCTTCTATCAATCAATAAAGTTGTTTGTTCCTTTTCCAATACTTCTGTCTACATGTATGATGAATGTATGTTCAAATGTTGTCAATTCTATTTGTTTACAATAAATATATCATATGCTTTGCTTGTTGTCGTCTTCTATTATTTTTGGTAGGTACGAATTGAGCGAATTCAGTTTGAGCGGGAGCGACAGGAGAAACTCAAAGGAGATCAAAGGAAGTGAAGGATCACAAGTAGGTTCATTTATCTTATTTGTTTATTGTAGGAAAAGGTTAAATATCTTTACTTCAATTGTTCTAAGTGTAACTACCCACTTAGGGAAGATGTACTTATCGTAGGTATAAATTTCATATAACAAATTGGCGACTACATTGGGGAACTACCATCATTGCTCATAGTTATCCTTAGCATATTACATCCTAGTACACTTTACTTGACTTCATTGATCTCTTTTTAGTCATTTTGAAGTTTTTTTGGTCAAAAATTTTCACTAGAATTCCTACTCTAGGAATGCTCTGTTACCAGAGCACCCTTGGTCAGGGGACAGTGCTCTTCAGAGCACCCTTGGCTTAGAGACAGTGCTCTACAATGCATTGCCTCCCACACAGGTCTCCGCTACTCCCTATCAAGCCAAAAAACCCATATTTTGCTTGATTTTTTCCAAAGTTGCTTGTGATGTGGTTTACTGAAGATAAATGTTTTTCTTTGTCTCTGAAATTAGTTCGCATTTCCTCTCCTAGCCCTAATTTGACCTTGATTGTTCATTGTTTCTTAAGAGATTTATTTATCATTATCAGTTCATTGTCAAAGTTAGCTTACACTAATTTGTCTTTACTTTTCTGAAAAAGAATTGTCCTAAAGTATTCATTTATTTGAAAAAGACACTGTCATAAAGTATTTGTTTCTTGTGAAAAGCATTGATTTATCTTTTGTGCATTTAGTTTCTTTGTTTTCATATAAACATTAAAGGAATGAAAAGAAAAACATGCATAATGAATTTAAAAGTTTCTGTGTGCTTATAGGAATGGTATAGGGAAAGTTGAACTAGATGTGCTCTATGCTCTTTATTTAGAGATCCTCATTGCTCTATCCCTTTTAGTTACGGTTTTCATTGTTTAAATAAAATGAAAGGAATGCTTATCATCATAGTTGCATTCTTGGATTTTCAAAAACATAATGCGGTGAGCCTGAAAGGCAAACTTTTAAACAAGATAAACTAAAATTTATCTCAATTAACCTAATGGAGCATTGTAACTTAACGTATAACATTTAGAGGTCTAGGCTAGAGACATGTTCTGGCATCGTTAAAGATAGCAGCTATCGCTAATGGTCTGCAATACATTCCGAGTGTTATACCTCACTCCACGTACATAAGTATATCGTAGCTCATCCACATAATTTAGGGTATATCGGGCAGTGTTATAGTACGAAAGGTATAGGGGAATGCTCTTACTGTGCAGTTTTGCATTAGACAATGCTAACACGGATTGGGCCTCCACATACTTTCGGGTATATTTGAGAGGACTACATTAGGTTGCTATCCATCCATAGGTAGCCAAGTCAGCCACCTTGTATACAATGATACACTCAAAACAACATTGGGGAGATTACCTACACATATGTTAAGTCCTTGGTTCTTCCGAGGTGGTATATTGTAGTTCACAATTACATGGTAATTCTTTTTCATATATTACCCTCTTTTCGTTTATTTATTTTTATAATAAAATCAATCAGAAATCATGGAAGAAAATCAATCTTTACCCCAGAGTTTGCATAGGATAGTGAGTAAACCACCTTTACTGCCTGAAGCTACACCTAATCGGTGAAGGCGGTCTCATTTAACTAGGTCTAGTACATCACAAGCTTGTGGTTCTTCATCTGATTTACCAGAGTCACATATACCGGTAAGTACTGCGATTCCACTTACTCCTACTATTATTGGTTTATCTGCTACTGAAGTGTAACCTTTACAATTACTTGAGGACACTGAAAGTGAACTTAGTGAAATGGTAATTGATGTTTTCCAACAAGAAGTTGATCCTCAACCCAAAGTTGTTCAACAAGAAATTACTTCTGAACTTAAATTTTTTCAACTGGAAGTTGATCCTGAACCTATCATAGTTCAACAAGAAGTTACTTCTCAATCAGAATCTGTTCAAGAAGTTCATCATGAACCCTTTTCTCTTTTACCATAACACTTGGATCCCTAAGTTGAACAACCAAAAGTTGTTCCTGTACTGGAACACGATTGACTGGTTTATCCTCAGACATCTGTAACTATTGATACTTCTCCTTTACCATAGAGTCAAACACCGGAAATTTATTACGGACCTGACTGCAAAATCCTTCCACCCAGTTTGATTGCTATTGAAGAGGAATTTGAAGAAGAAAATTTACCTAAAACTCCAACTAGTTTTGGAACAGGGCTTTATCTTTATCCTTCTTTTCCTTAGTTAACTTCTATTGATCTTCTTGATCCTATTTACTTTCAAACTCCCGTAGATTCATTAGGACATTTATTGGGTCATTTGACTATGGCTGAAACAAAATCCTGGACTATATCATCTACTATAGCTGCTATCCATCCATCCCTCTAGGTTACCAATCATTATTTGGAACTCCCTCTGGTGTTTCCTATAGTCCATGGTCTTCACCCATGTCGTCCACAGGAATTTTAACTTGTTCTTCCCTTACGTATACTGAACAGTTTGATCCATCAAGTCAATATCAAGTTGGTCCATCTGGTTAGCGTCCAATGTATCCACTTAACACTAGATTACCTCCATATGGAGAACAATATGCCCAATCTTCTTATTCACCATAATCTGGGGGCCCACACAAATCTGGCGGATTCCACACAAAATTGCCTTATAATATTCCTAAGTTCAATGGAAACCTTGGAGAAGATCCATCCAATCACGTAATGACTTTTTATTTATGGTGTTCATCCAACTCCCTAAATGATGATTTAGTAAGACTACCTTTTTTTCCAATGAATGCTCACTGGTCCAGCTACAAAGTGGTATATTGAATTACCACGAGCTTCATTTGACAACTTCATAGCCTTAGCCACTACATTTTTAGCCCATTTCTAGTTACCCATCAGATATTAAACTCGAACGGAACTGTTGACCAACTTTAAACAGACACTGCTACTCACATCTGATCATATTCATGAGTGGCATCGTCATTGTCGAATGGTCACAATTTTTGTTCCTGATCATCTTTTAACTGAGTGGTTTATTAAATCCTTGTTTCCATCTATAACTAAGGATGTGGCTAAACAAGGAGTTGTTACTGAAGAGCAAGTAATTTCTCATGTCCAATACCTAGACTTGATTTACACCTAGTCTGGCATGCTCTATGATAAGATTCCAAATGCACCTAGACTAGCTTTTACTATTCCACCACCTCGATCCAATAAGGACTCTCATGCTGGTGACGGTGTGATAGGTTCTTCAAGAACTCAAACAACAAGTATACCATCTAGTAAAACACTTGATATTTCAAATCAAACCTCTAGTACACCTAATAATATACTTTCTTCCGAAATAAATGTCATCTCATCTGACAAAGGTAAAAATAAAAAGCAACCTTGAATCAAGAAAAAGGGGAAAACGAAAAAGAAACAAAATTCTCCCCCTCAAGATAAATCATCTTATTCCTCTTCTCCAGTTAGGAAACATCATTACCCATTTTTAATTTGTAATGAGGAGAATTTTACGCGAGACTCTCCTCATCGCTCTGATGTCTCAAAACTTCTTAAGGCTTATAGTACATCAGCTATGTTGACAGACCCTTTTCCAAACCTAGACACTCATTTGGTTGCTACAAATCATGCTTCCACTTCACAAGTGCTCATGCTATTTGCCACTAAGCCTAACACTGATGTTTTGGTCACTATAAGAAGTAAAGACTACGGTAATCCACCGTCATTGTCGAATAACTAGGCTACAGATCAACCCAATACTTCGACTTTGATTTCGTCTGATTCTATTTTCGTGGCTATATTTCACAATAGACAACTAACAAACTTATCAAATGTCTAGAGCATTATGAAACTTTGCAATGTGTAGTATCATCATGTACTTTTAAATCAATTAATATTGAAAATTTGCATTTATATTGACATTGTAGGATTTCATATATATATATATATATATATATCTATATGTATATATACGTATATGTATTGTTAAGAAAATTGCCAATTACAATTTCTTCTCACCCTTTAACATCGTTGAGCTTGGTTATAGTAACCTTTTTTTATGTTGCACTGTGAATGGAATAGTGTAACAGAGTCTATTTTTTCTTTTGCTTGTTCAATTTCAAATCCATGATTTTTACAAGCCTCTGCACATCGAACTATTCCATTAGGAAAAGGTTAATTTTTCCTATTCCTATTTGGTTAATATTTCAGAACCAGGATTGTGAAACTCATTTGAAATAGTTCTTATTTTGGTCATATTGACTACCAAACTTGTGTCTTGCTGAACTTTTGCATTTTTAATGACCTTGTGCAGAGTTGGTTTGAAGAGCCAGATGTTAGAGCTAGAAGACTCTCTACAAAACACAAGGACTACATTGGCTCTGATGGAAAATGTCTGGAGGGCACTTGATGTTCTTGTTGTTGTAGAGTCTCTTTGCTTAAAGCATCAACGTATATAGTGGTATAGCCATAACAACACTTATTTTGATCCTATTTACTCTTTGATACTTTTTCCATGTGTATGAGTGGTCACATGTGAGTAGGAAGGTTCAACAAAATGTTCCAATAGTGGTGCATTCAGTATCTAGAGAATCTGCTAAAATTTATCAGCATGAGAATGGCCTTGCATATCTCATGGTGAAAACTGAACCTGGACTTGATAAATTTTTGTACAATGAATCTTGATTGAGGGTTTCCATAGAACCTCTTCTAAATTGGGTAGAGAAACATATTAATTTTTTCACAGAGAAAGATTCTTGTTTTTCTTCTCGCTACAATTGGCCTCTTCAAACTGCCAATTCTTTTATGCAAAGTGGATTTTGGACAAGGCATGGGAAATATTGGTCTCATATCCATTTATGTGTTAGAGGAGTTGGGTAAGGGTTATTAGTGGGGTAGAATAGGCATGTTATGGATGGGTGGATATTAATTACAACACGGATAAAATAGGTAATACACTTAGGCACAGACATTTTGCTGCACCTAAGTTAGGTGGTTCCTTAATGGAAGTTACTTTCGAACTTGGGGAAGAGACCAAAGGTGCATATGCTGTGATGTTAAACATTGGGTCAATGAAGCACCAAATTTATGTATATTCACTTCCAGGTTATGGTTTGAATGATTCCTTTTAGAATTAAGTCATAATCCTATGTTGATTTGGGGTAGCATCGGATGTGCTCCAGCCACAAAATTTGGTGGAGAGGTTGGGGCACATGAGATCTCCAATACCTAGAAAGGGTTTGGGCAGATTCTAAATAAATTAGGAGATATTAAAATAATTAATGTTTTTAATGGAGTCCCTAAGTCTAAACTTAGGGAAAATAAAATATTAATGTGTATTAATATGAATTTGTGTTAGAATGTTCCAAAAGACATGGATCAAGCTAGATGTAATCTTAGTTGTTGATTAGGAACTTAATCTTGGCCTTTTGAGATGTCAATAGGAAAAGTATAAGATGAGGCTTGAGGGTCAGTTAGAGAGTACACCGGATAATTAATCATTCTATTCTCTAGACAGGGTTTGCTAAGAGAGATAGAATTAGTGATCGGGAGAGCAGCTGAGGGGGCATTGAGTACAAAGAAACAGAGAAGGCAGAGATTATGTCGGGAGAGTAGCGCAGTAGCCAAGGAGGGTGATGCAGAGGCAGCAAGGGCTCACACAGGGCCATGGAGAGGCAACCAAGTGGTGCACATAGCACTAGAGGGGCTAGCGCAGCTGACGCAGAGGATCCCAAAGCTGACATAGGGGGTTGGTGTAGGCCAAGAAAGGGTAACGCAGGGAAAGCATGAGACAAAGAGGGGATGATGCAGTCCAGATTGGGCAAACGCTGGGGTTGGAGGAGTAGTTTTATGCTGAGGTTTTGTTGGAAGGGTTTTCTAGGGTTTCAGCTAGGAGATTTCTCTTAAGCTATGAGGTATAGCTGCTAAGGAAATTCTCTATTGGGCAGGCTAGTTTCGACACCTAGATTGTACTCTGATATTGCTTAATAAGAAAACCCTTAGATAGTTGCACTGGTTTCCCCACATTGGGTTTTTCCGGGGACATTATTCCAAAAATAATGTTGTCATGTGGTGTGTTTGTTCTTGTTTATTTTAGTTGATGATCTATAATATGTTGAGCATGCACTGGTGTTTATTTTCAGTATTTACTTTGTAAATAACATGTTAAGGAAAAATAACAAGTAGGTAGGAATAAATCATATAAAGTGCATGGAGGGTTTTTAAGCTAAGTAAACATAGAAAGTTCAACATGGTATCGAAGAATGATTGTTGATCAAGGAGGACTAAGAGACATCAGTCGAGCAGAGCAATAGCAGCAAAAAATAATTGTCCCAAGGTGACAAAAGTTGTTTCTAGCAGCGCAGAAGCCAAGGAAGTGTGATGCAAAACTAGCCAGAGCCATGCAGAAGAAGCCAAGAACTACGCAGAGCCTTAGAGAGGCCAAAGTTACTAATGCAGAGGGTCATAGGGCTGACGCAAGGCATCCTAGGGCTGACACAGACCTATCCAGGGTGATGCAGAGCTAACGTGAGGCAGAGAAGGGCTGGCACAGTTCATAGAGAGGCAGTTGTTGGGGACTAGAAGGCTACAGGAATATTGCAGAGTGGAGTTGGTGAGGTACTGCAATTAGAATAGTACCTAAAAGAGTAGGGCTAAAGGAGTTGTTACTAAGGGTTTCTAGTCGAGGAACCTGGATCAGCAGTGCAGTTGCATAGGATGATTAGAGTAAGGGGCATCTCAACAAGCGGTAGAAGGATTTCGAAGAGGGAAATCAAGACTCAGAGGGAGTCCAGAAGAGAACTTTTAGACGAGAAGTAGAGACTCAGAGGAGTCGAACAGAGAACACCTAGGAGGGAAGTAGAGGACCATCATGGCACTACACGGGGTAAGAGACTAGGATAGACTGGACAGAGCATCAAACTTCGCAATCTAGAAGGCTAGAATCTTATCAGTGCTTGATAGGAATCATGTCAAGAACTTCGCCTTGAAGATGATAACTATCCCAGTCAACCAAAATGATAATTACAAGTACGAAGAGGCGATAGTGAGGGATAAGTGCATTAACATTGACGGGGTCAAGGATCATGTGGTACCACATATAGCCAAGAAGGAAACTGTAGTTGAGATGTGGGAGGCTCTCAAGAACTTGTATCAACATACTTATGTGTAGAGAAGAATGTTTCTCGAGAACCAGATGAGGTCATATCAAATGAAGAAAGGTCAAATGATTGACTCCTTCCTCGAAGGACTGAATGAGATCCGAGATTAATTGAATATTATAGGAGCGACATTGGATCAAGAGCTTATGGTGAGGACAACCCTAAATGTTATCACAGAAGAGTGGGAAGTGTTTGTCCAAAGTATCCAAGGTAGAGGAACTTTCCTACCTTGGGATGAGATGTGGGCAGCTCTTCACCAAGAAGAGATCAAACAGTAGTCAAAGACAGGTAGCAGCAGCAAAGGGATCAAGGTCAAGCAGCAGTAGGAGGATGTGGCCCTAACATCTAAGGGAAAGCAGGAGAAGTGGAAGAAGAAAGATCTCTCCAAGATCAAGTGCTTCCACTATGGGGAGATGGGTCATTATGCAACCCAGTGCCCAAGGAAGAAGAGTAGGGGAGAGTCTTATGAGACTAAGGCAACACCATCATAGGCAAAGAAGGAAGTTTTAATAGACGATGACTGTTTCATGAGTGCATACATGCCACTTGAGCGAAATTGGGGAGACATAAAGCTGTAGTAAAGAGGACTACAAGCGATGAGGGAAAGGATCCTCGAGGTACCCAGCATGTTGGATTAGACCTCACTATGGGAGCCTCGACGAGGTGTAGTAGGACTAGCTACATGGGCAGAGATGTATGTGGATGGAGCAGCAAAGAAAGCTACAATGCAGGAGTCCTGAGACAGCATAGAGATCACAGGCTGCAGCAGTGCGAGAGGAACAGGATTGTTACACCAGTGCAAGAAGGCACAGAGAGGTGTGCAATGCTGCGGGATGTAGGGAGTTCTTGCAACAGCACAGAGGTCAGAGAGAGGGAGCACTTGCCTGTGGCAGAGGGAGCTTTATCATTAGTGGGTGTCTCTAGACCAACAGGAAGGTTATATTGGGAGATTACTTACTTACTTCTCAGTAATTGAGTTGTAGTGAAGTAGTGGGTGGCATGATGCAACTTGATGAGAAGAGGTGCAGTGTGGATGCAGTGTTGGGAGAAAGGACCAGCAGCAACACGGATGCAGAAAGAGTTGTTTTACAGATGAAGTAGTGGCAGTGGCAGAACCATGGGTAGTAGTACAAGAGGTAGCAGTGCAGAGGATGTTGGGTAGGATGGCCTAGCATCAGCATAGGTACCGATGCCAGATGATCAGAGTAGTACTCAGTGAGGAGTATTGCTAGAGGGAGCCTTGATATGGGTTAGTATTGGATGTGCTGCAACCACGAAATGTGGTGGAGAGGTTGGGGCACATGAGATATCCAATACCCAGAAAGGGTTTTGGAAGATTCTAAACAGATCATGAAATATTAAAATAATTAATATTTTTAATGGAGTCCCTATGTCTAAACTTAGGGAAAAAATAAAATATTAAGGTGTATTAATATGAATCTGTGTTAGAATGGTCCAAAAGACATGGATCAAGCTAGATATAATCTTAGCCATTGATTAGGGACTTAATCTCAGCGGTTGAGATGGCAAGAGGAAAAGTATAAGACGAGGCTTGAGGGTCACTTGGAGAGTACGCAAGATCATCATTCATTCTATTCTCTAGAGTGGGGTTTGCTAAGAGAGATAGGATCAATGATCGAGAGAGTAGCTGAGGGGAATTGAGTACAGAGAAACATAGAAAGTAGAGATTGTGTTGGGAGAACAACATAGAAGCCATGGAGGGTGACGTAGAGCCAGTAAGGGCTCCCACAGGGCCACACAAAGGTAGCCAAGTGGTGCGCATAGCACTAGAGGGGCCAACGTAGCTGATGCAGAGGCTCCCAGAGCTGATGCTGGGAATCGTGGGGCTGATGCAAGGCTAGCGTGAGACAGAGAGGGGCTGACGCAGTCCATATTGGGTAGACGTTGGGGTTGCAGCAGTATCTTTGTGATGAGGAGCTGTCGGAACGGTTTTCCGGGTTTCACCCAGGATATTTCTCTCAAACTTTTAGGTATAGCTGCTAAGGAAATTCTCTATTGGGTAGGCCAGTTTCAGCACCGAGATTGTACTATGATATTGGTTAATAAGAAAACCCTCAGATAACTGCACTGGTTTTCCCACATTGGGTTTTTCCGGGGACATTAGTCCAAAAATAATGGTGTCATGTGGTGTGTTTTTTCTTGCTTCTATTAGTTGCTGATTTGTAAAATGTTGAGCATGCACTGGTGTTTATTTTTAGTATTTACTTTGTAAATAACTTGTTAAGGAAAAATAAAAAGTAGGTAGGAATAAATGAGATAAAGTGCATGGAGGGTTTATAAGCTAAGTAAACTTAGAAACTTCAACATCCTACACAAGAATATTTCAGAGAGGAGCCACGAAGAATTGTATTATACCAACAATTAAATGAATCGGTTGATAAAACATCCACGTTTGCAAGCTGGCTACATAGAATCATATCATTATTTTAAATTTTATCCACATCAAACTGGAAGTCTTCAAAATGGTAGGAGTTGTTAGGTTGCTATAATACAGGTAATCAATGTTTGTATGTCTAGTTATTTATTTTGCAAATTTGTTTGTAAAGTTTAGCCTATAAGTTTACAAGGTATTATAGTCTAAATTATCTTTGTACTAAGGTCTCAAATTGCTCAAGTTGTTGGAAATACGTGTATCAAAAGATGTCCATATTCTTGATTTGAATTATAAGGTCCCTAAGGGGTCATCAATGATTGTCATAAATGTCTTGTCAGGAGTGAATGTTTGACAATTTATGGTGGTTGTGCTAGTATTGTGTACAAATGTTGGTAATGATGTCAACCATACTAGCAAGAATGTGTGCTACAATGCATGGCTTAGAAGGATTCCTATGGTAGCTGTAAGCTTCATGTAGAGTAGCATCATGGTGGGTGTGATTTTAGATGTCTAAAGAGAAAATGAGAAGAGACATTTGCAGTCATTTTACAAGTACAAAAAGGACTCAAAACCTACATCGTACCATATCCATTGGGAATTGCTCTGAAAAAAATTTCCAACGATATGTGGAAATCCAATAATGGACTCCTTGATCAAAAGATATGGCATGTTGAAGTTTAAGGGTCTGAAATACTTTGAAAGGAAGGTATATCAGAGGTCGAGGGCACATCAACGATCATATATCGGCAAACTAGAGAATATTAGACATCTAAAGTGAATAAACAATCATCGAATCATATATCGGCACATTGGAGGGTCTTGTATATCGACGATCGCACATCACACATTGACGATAACATATCTAGGGCACATCGCATATCGATAATAAAAAAATGGTTGCTCAGACAATGTGACCACATTTAAACAGTGTGATATGCAATGTTGCAGTATAATAATTTGTGATATACAAGCGTCGATAGTGTTGAATGACTGGGAAAGAGTCAATAATGCTAAAGTGTTAAGGAATGTCAAAACAAATTTACAAAGTATTTTCATTGAAAAACAGAGGTGGACATGCCTTTTGTCCCTCCTCGAGTGGTACATGTGGCACAATATGATTGGTTCCAATAAGGGACACATGGCAGAATATGATTGGTTCCGATAAGGGACATGTGGTACCATATGATTAGTTTTGATAAAGCTACGTGGCATCTCAAATCAACATGAAGTGGCGGTACAAAAGGATATGTGGCATGCAATTTTGATGTTTTGAGGGGTCCTAAGGGGGGAAATCAGGGTGACATGTGTCACCATTCATGAGGTTCCATGTGGAAGTGATGACATCATAATCAGATATCTACTTATCAGAGGTCCAGAGAAAATTGACGCTTTGTAACAGTTTCCACTTGAAAAGGTTTTGATCAGATGAGGCTCCGATATTCGGGTTGGTGGATGATCATTAAGGCTTAAAGAAATCAGGTGCTAAAAGCATTTTAAAAAGGAAAATAGCCCCCGCCAGTGACAAAAAATGCCTAGCACATCAAGGTTAATTCAATGGTCATAGCCTTTCATCCTATGGTAGAAAAATGTAGGAAGGGCTAAAATAAAAGGAGCTTGGACAAATCTAAACTTTGTGTTAAGTTACGTAAAAATAGGCTCTAATAGCCTTAAGTTGATAATCACTGGCCCAGTTATATAACAAAATAAAGGGCAAAGGATAAAGCACAAGAGGATAATGAGTATTTGTGAAACAAGAAGGCCGAATCATGGCGGAAACCTCTTTGATAAGACTATACAGAGAGTTAACAGATGGATGGGTCAAAAGTTGTTGAGATCGCAAGAAAAGAGGGGATGGTAGTTTGAAATGCATAGTAAACCAGATTGTGCAAAAATAAGTAAAACCACTCCAGATTTGAAGGGAGAGGATTAAAATAGATAAAACAATTTCCTGTTTTAAAGGCTAAAATTCTTCCAGCAGTTCTAAATTTCTTATAGTTTTCCTGTGATTTTTTTTTAATTGTTGGTGTATTTTTCAATTATTTTTTGTATAGTCAACAACAGTTTTGATCTAAAGATTCAACAGCACAACCAAATTCGACCAAAGTTCCTGTTTTCTAGTTCTGTTTCAAGAAATATCTATGTCCTTGTTAGATATTATTTTTTAATGAGCTTTGATTTGAAGTCCGAATTTATTCGAGATAGTCTATAAATATGTTGTAATAAAACTTAGAAAGGGTGAAATGTGTTGGAATATGCACGAAGAAAAGAGTTGTACATTGATGTAAGTCGTGGATTGTACTCAAAGGGATCAATTTACAGAAATACAAAGAAATTTTGTTGTAGGATTCCAGTATCAAGCAATTGGTGATCTATTCTTTCATGTAAAATTATTTTTTTCCTAGTTTCCATATGTATTTTCCCTCTTTATTGTTACAATAAGATTAAGGGACGAATTTTATTAAGTGCATTCTACTTTGGCTTGTTAACAATATCAATGTTTTCTTTCTGATATTAAGTATCGAATTAATGTCAGTATGCTCTATATTTAATTGAACTTAAATCATATTCATCCTACTCACACCACAAACACTCTAGAAGATCCAAGAGTTTTCCTATTCGACCCTGTTACAGCTACTCTATTACTTTTGTAATTAATTACTCAAAATATTATGAATCCATGCTCGGTGGACTTTTCATGCATCTTTCAACCAAACTTTTGAAAAACCCAACTCGAACATAAATAACTAGCCTAAGATCTTAAAAACAGTAATCTAAATCAAATAACGAGATCCCTCTCTAAAGCTGGAAGGGCTAGATCCGAACCTTAATGGTTGTTTTGTGGTTACCTCTAGGTTTCTCTCCTTATCCTAGGGAAATTACAAAGTGATAAAAGGAGTATTGCGAGGAAAGAAATTTCTAGAACAAAGATTGAGTTGGTTGGTGACTCTAACTAGGCAGAATGTCAAGCACTGGCTAAATCCACTATTAATGCCTCTTTATGGTAACATTCATCTGTAGGTACAAATTGTGATTGTCTGGATTATTTTTTGTCTACAAACTTTACAATATATCTTATGTTGCAACCAATCATGAGATAGTAGAGAAAGGTGAGAATTTTTGTTCAAAAACATGTAAATATTCTCAAAAAAGTGTAGTTCCACAACCATTTGTAGAAGAGTATTATTTTCATGCAACATATGTAGTAGCAATCCTTACAGATTGGTTGCAACTTGCATTTATAAGATAAAAAAATAACTGTTGGATCTGAGAGCATAATGTGGACATTGATCGTGGATCTACTTGAAGCTACATAATATTTGTCAACTGATGAGAGTTTGATATGCCAACATTGGCATATTCCTAACATAAGATATATTGGGAATATCAAACTAGATTCAGTACTGTGTACAATTTTCCTCTACATTATTTTGTTTCTTTGTATATTTTTTGTCTCATGCATCCATAGCTTTGTTCCACAATCATGGCCAAAATGTAATTTTCCCCTTTTTGAGCCCTACAAGGCAAATATTGGGGCTTCCATGAAGGTTCCATGAACTTTATGTTATCCAATACAAAATCCTATTAGTAATGGAGGCTTTGTAGTTTAGTCAAGAAAATTCATTCTTTGCAGTTTCCTATATGTAACACTTGAATGCGAGCATATAGAACTTTGAGACTGCTAAATTTTATGGGTATTCGATCAGGAATAAGCTACTGCCAGGATCAAAGAAATTTTACTTTCTTTATTTACACTAGCTATTTACATAGTTTTCTCCATGTCATGCATATTAATTTGGATACATACATGAGCTTTTTATATAGATTTTCCCATGTCATGCATACTAATTTGGGTATTTACATGAGCTATTTACATGGTTTTTCCCTTGTCATGCATATTAATTTTGTGATTATACCATTTGAATAAGGGATTTCCAAGAGTAAATAAATTTTACTCTCTTTATTTACACGAGCTATTTACACAGTTTTTCCCATGTCATGCATCTTAAATTGTTTTGTCTCAACAATATCCTATTAGTAATGTAGGTTTTTTGGCTTAGCCAAGCAAGTTCATTCTTTACAGTAAGGATCAACATTTTTGAAGAGGATTGAGTAAAACTAGGTTCAAAAGACTAGGGTACGAATGGTCACTAACCCTAGAAGCCTGATTCAAGGCTTCTCAACAAGGATAAGTGAAGGAACCCACTTGCTCCTTCCTTTAAGACTTGGATGGAGGGATTGTTTAAAAAGGATAATGAAAATAACTATTGAACAAGTGGGTATAGAAATGTATTTTTAATATAGAACCCCACATGTGCACAAAAGGATAGGTCGACCCAATACAAACCAATATCTATGAACCAAATTCCAACCTATGTGAGCCAAACCAAAGAGGAGAGAGGAATAAAATGCTTGATGATTATGTCTAAATGATGGTCACTTTATTTTTATTTATAGCCATCCAAGGGTGTCTAATTTCTCTGTTGGGTCAACCTATCCTTTTGTGCACATGTGGGGTTCTATATTAAAAATACATTTCTCCTTAACTAAATTAAAATCCTCCAATGGCTAGGAGGGGTCTTTATTGATGAGGAAGATTTTCCATAGGAGGGAATTTATCCCTGAGCTACCAACTTAACACTCCCTCTTAGCTAGGATGAAATTACAAACTACAACATATGTCCCATCACAAGTATCTCGTTAACAAATGTCATCAGTGCTCATCTCAGCTCATCTCTACTCATCTCCGCTTATCTATGCTCATATATTATTATCTCTAATCATGTGTTGAACACTTTCTAATATAAAAGAAGAATAGCTTGACATTGGAGAGGGGCTCAAACTACGACCCCTCTATACATCGGGGAACCTATGATACCAACTTGAATCATTAGCAGGGAGTTGATGCTACTACCTAGAAATATTTGTCAGCGGGGAGCCCAATGCTACAACTCAGGAAACTCTTATAGCAGGGAGACCAATGCTACAACCTAGTAAACATTGTCATCACGGAGTTCCAACTCAACCCACTATCTAAGGAGAATAGGCATGATACAACTGACCGTGAGGTAAGTATTGCAATTATCCTATTATCTATTAATCTTTCCATTAAGACATTCAAGAGTCAAGTTGTAAAACACCTGCATCTCTAGCTTGAGTGGGATTCCACTTACCATAATGGTGACTATCCACTTAACTCAAGTATCCAACACCTATTAGACAGATGGGTGGGAAATACCAAAGCCAACTGAGGTATACTCAGTAGGGTGAGATACACACTTATCATGAGGTAAGGATCATACATGCACTGTAGTCAACAATTTCCCACAACCCCACGATCTCTTTAGCTCAATTACTTACCCTAGGATCTCAGAAAAGGGGAGAAGAGCTAGCTCAACATCATCAATTAGCATAGACCGTTACTGAGGAGGGTCATATCCATCAATCCATGTTTCTCTCCCTAAAGACCAATTTCCTCATACATTACCAAGAGAATAACTCATTTGTTTTCTTCTTCATGCAAGACATCAATTCAAATATTATGTTACAAAAAATATATGTCATAAAATGGATACCTTAGTCATCATTTCTCCCTCTCATAAAGGCAAAAACCACAAGGCTAATCTTGTATGATATAACAACATTGTCTCGATACATGAAGATATCTCAATCGCAACTATATATGAGATACATGCATATTAGATCTTGTTATTGTTCTCATAATATATCATTTTCATATCCAGAACTTGCTTAAACAACTCTCTAAATAGATTCCTTAACCAAATTGTCTTGCACTACAACCTAGTTATCATTGGTGTATCCATGCAATCTCTTATTTCTGGAATTATATCTCAAACCAAGATCTTTGATCTTGGACTCAGAGGCTAGCTCCTTCTAATGCTTGATAATTAGGGGATTAGTACATGTCAAGAATAGATTGTCAACACATAAAACCAAAATCAAACGCGTATATGGCTCGCAGAGGTTGCTTTGAACCACATAATTCTCCCTTCAATCTACAAATAATACTGACAAAACCAATATACGTAGCCGCAAACAAATGAGTGCTGTGTAATTAAATCAACTAAGTATGCTTATCAATCCTTAAATTCAAAACCAAACTAATATGAATATATATATATATATATATATATATATATATATATATATATATATATATATATATATATATATATATCTATATATGTCCTATATATATATATATATATATATATATATATATATATATATATATATATATATATATATATATATATATATCATTGTCAATCTATTCAATCCAAGTACAAAGTAGAGCTCACACCCAAGTACTATCAGGCCAAGGTTCATCAATCAATCAACATGATCATATTATGAATCATTTATGTCACTAAATGTAAATATGTATATTAAGAACAAGTTATAGAAGCTTCTACCATCCATTCATTGTGAGATCTTTGCAATAGCCAGAATAAAAATCATTGCATACTAGCTCCAATGATAAAATCATGACAAATAACATACTAATATGCACACTACTAACCTTTGAAAAGACAATATGAGTCAAGACATTCACATTCTTTGCAACAAGTCAAACATTATGTAGGGCTCATTGTTCCTTAAATTCCCTTCTCATAGAATTTTCTATCATTTGCTCCATGTCTTTAGATCTATCATACTCCTCATGCGCTTTTTGTTTTAGTTTTTTGTATCCTACAAGCTCAATCACACCCAAAAGAATTCCTATGTGTGGATGAGAGGCTCATAGATGCCCCTTAAATCCCTTCTCCCATTAGCTAGGGCTTGGAATAGGAGAAACCCTCTTTGCTCAGAGAATAACTTCAACAACATCAAATGATCATCTATTCATTCCCTTAGCTGCCAAATTAACATTGATGGCACTAAAACTAGTGTAGTTGCTAGTAAATGAAAAGGGAATTAATAACTTACACGTGATCAATGACTCTCATGTTGTAATTATATGGGTAAAACATGAACAAACAAATCAAAAGGTGTTCTTGAATTATATCTTGGAAGAGGTAAATGGTTTGAGAGTGCTCTAAAACCATTCTTCTCTTCAACATGTACACAAGGAGAGAAAATGGAACTTGTTGGTATACCCAAAGATATAATTATGATGCACTATGGTAATTTATTATAATAGAAAGAGGAATAGGGACATTTGAAATACTATCAACTTCATTTTCATAAAAAAAATAGTGGAAGCAAGAGATGCTACTATCTAAAATATTTCTAATAAAAAATGACTCTTTATCAATTTTGATCATATTGTTCATTTTATTTCTAAATATTAAATTCATATTTCCATCATTAAAAAGATATCCGTTCTCTCAACAAACAAGTAGATTTTTTCTTTTTTTAATGTAGTAGATTTGATTAAAGTAGAAAAGAAATTTCATATCTAAAGTATTTAAAAATAATAAAATACTTAAATTAAAAAGATAAATAAAATGCTTGAAAAACAAATAATGAATATAATTCTATAATTTTTTTAAGAAATAAATAAAAATTTAACTAAACAATAATAGAATTTAACTATATAACCAATATTATACTTAATGGGGTTTATCATGTCGAAGAGCAAATGAAAAAAAAAAAAAAAAGGAGTGGCGAAATGATGGAGGTTTAGGGTTTGTGTCAAAACTTGCAATGGCAGACCCGTACAGAACACGGCGCCTCTATAACAATTCTCCAGCAATACGAACAACAATATACGACAAGGAATAGCGCACAAATCATGGACATCCTCTAGGGGGAGGATACGATGCCTCCCCCCAATGATCAAGAAAACATTCAGATGCACACAGAAGATAACGGGAAAAATCCCCAGGAAGAAATCATAATGGTTCCTGGTACACAGACAGATAATACGGACAAAAATGTGGCTCCCAAAGCAACATTAGCCACCTGTAAACTTGTTGCAGCTAAAAGATCTAAGATTGAGCTCCCAAGTCAAAGAATAAATACCCAAATCTAGTATATGAAGGATCATGCATTAATAGGTAAATTTATAGGCTTCTGGCCTACAGAGAAAGCTTTGCATGTATGGATCGCAGCCATTTTGGAAACCAAAAGGGCACATTACCATACAGTTGGGACCTAAGGGCTTCTTTACGGTAGTCTTCAACTATATAGAAGATCAGAATAGGGTCCTCGATGGAGGACCATACTTCTTTAATGTAGCTAGTCTTTACCTAAGAGACTGGATTGAAAGATTCAACCCGGACAAAGAAGATCTAAGCTAGGCACTAGTATGGATCCATCTCTATTCCCTTCCATTGGAGTACTGGGATGAAGACTCACTGCAAGATATTGGAAATGGACTAGGGGAATTCATCAAAATTGCAGAGGAGACAAAACTCAGAAGATACACTTCCTACGCCTGCATTTGCGTTTATATGCATCTAAGAAAAGCTCTCTCAGATGCGGTAAGTTTATATCATGAAGATTTTGAATGGATTCAATCAATAGACTATGAACATGTCCCATTTTGATGACGAAAATGTCATGCCCTTGGCCATTTCTTTCGTGATTGCCCATCAAATTTGAAAACCCTAACCTCTACCTCCTCAGACAAACCTGACTCTGACGGATTTACCAAGGTCAACAAAGCAGAAAGAACAACAAGAAACCTACATCAAACCCTAAAAAACCTTCTGCCAACACTTTAATGCCATCCACTAGCAATAGCTTTGAGATGTTAGCCCAACCAAATTCGAATAACAATGAGAACCCCTTACACTCTGAGGAGTCTCCCAAGACATCATCACAATTCATTCCTACTGACTCAAAGCAGCCCCAAAAGCATAAGAAATCCATAGATCTCACAACCTCCTTACCCAGTCTGACACCGATATGGAAATCTCATGGCATGGACGTAGACAATTTGCAACAAGAATCCACGGTTGCAATAGAGACAATAGAGGAAAGGAGTGAATCCTAGCACATGGAAGAGCAGCTTGAAAGCATAGATATAGGAGATCTAGACATATTTGGATTAGAACAAGCTTGCAGGAAAAAATAACTTGACAAGATCCCAGAAAGACAGGAGGAAAACTTGGAAGTCATGCTTTCCAGATCACAACAGCAAACAACCCTAGGCATTCAGCCTGGAAGTCAATGGGATGGCAAAAACATTCCTAAAGATAATAAAAAAAGAGGGAGGAAAACAGATCTCCAAAGAACCATCCGCATTGGGGAAATGCTGGTGGAATCAGGAAGATATTCCAAGCTTACAAAGTATTACAGTCCCCTACCCAACAATGAATCATGAAGCTCACTTCATGGAATATAAGAGGGCTAAATAGCCCTGGGAAATACAAAATGATAAAAAACATGATTTAGCAGGAGAAACCCCAAGTCTTCTTCATGCAAGAAACTAAATGTAACTCTACAACACTTGGTCAAACCCTTGCAAAAGCATGGCCAGGAAGTCAAGCAGTAGCAGTGGATGCCTTAGGAGATTTAGGAGGCCAAGCAATAGTCTGGGACAAATGAGCTATCACGCTTACTAATATTCATGCGAGTAAGCACTTCATTGAAGCTACCTTCCATATTATAGGGACAAATGTGCATGGTCACCTAACCAATGTCTACTTCCCCTAGGAGGCAATGCATAAGATAGACATTTTGAACACTTTATCTTTGATCAAATCCAATAGAACACATCCACTCCGGATCACAGAAGGAGACTTCAATATGATTACTAACCTGGAAGAAAAAAGTGGAGGTAGGAACAAACTAGATATTGAAAGTATTCATCTAAATTTTTTTATCCAAAACAATTGGCTCATGGATATGCCATTCAACAATGGAATCTATACTTGGAATAACAAACGAGCAGGCACACATCAAATTGCCTCTCGATTGGATAGATTTTTGCTTTCAGACAATGCCATCCATCTTGGAGGAGACTTCTCAGCCTCGATCTTACCTCTCACAGGATCAGATCACTGGCCAATCTTGCTCCAATGGCAAAGACTAGGGAGCACCACACAGCAGCCCTTCTACTTTGAAGCGTTCTAGTTGATGCATCCATACTTCAACAATCTGATAAATGTAGTTTGGAAATGCTTCAAACCCCTGGATGGCTCAAAAATGTACCAATTCCAACAAAAACTCAAAAATCTTAAAAAAATATCAAGCAATGGAATCAACTTACCTTTGGTAATATCTTCCAAGCAAAGAACGTTCTAGATCAAGAAATGAAAAGAATACAACAAATTAGCATTACCGAGGGAAGATCTGAAGCACTCTTAGAGTAGGAAAAACTCCTACAGACACAAATAGTAGAAAGAGAAAAGCAAGAAGAAATACTTTGGAAAGAAAACTCAAGAGTTAAATGGCTTAAGGAGGGAGAAAGAAATACAAAATTTTTTCATTGCACTACTATACAGAGAAGAATGCACAACATCACTGACATCCAGAATTGGCAAGGAGAATGATTTGAAAAACATGAGGATGTAGAACAAGAGCTTCTTACTTATTTCAATCTGGTGCACCAAGAACCACAAGCTGATAGACAGCCAGCCATAGAGAAGATCATCAAGAATATCCAAAAAATCATAACAGAGGAACACAATTAGCTCCTCCTTCGGCCAATATCTTTACAGGAAGTGGAAAATGCAATGCGACAACTCAAAGAAGGAAAGGTGCATGGCCCTAATGTTTTACATCAAATTTCTTCCACAACTTCTGGGATCCAATTAAAGAGGAGGTCTGGCAGGTTATTGAGGAATCCAAGACTAATAGATGGATGCTTCCCTCTCTGAATGCAACCTTTATTGCCCTCATCCCCAAGGAAGTGAAATCTCAGACACCTGACAAATTCAGGCCTATCATACTCTGTAGTGTCACTTACAAAATCATTTACAAAGTTATTGCCTCTAGATTGAAGTCGCTGCTACCACTACTCATCCCACCAGAGCAATCAGGATACGTGGAAGGTCGAAAAATCACGGATGGCATCATTCTCACCCACGAGATTATCCACTCCCTGAAGCAGCTCAAAAAAGTAGATATGCTTCTAAAAATTGACCTCTCTAAAGCCTTTGATAATTTAAGCTGGAATTACATTCAAAAGATGTTGATTGCCTTTGGGTTCTCCCCCCTGGGTTAGATGGGTTATGAGTCTTATAACTTCCACCTTCTTTTCCATTCTTGTCAATGGTATCCCTTCCACCCCCTTCCATCCTTCTAGAGGAATCAGACAAGGAGATCCACTCTCCCCCTTTCTGTTCATTCTAATGGCGGAAGGGCTTGGAAGAAGTATTAAAGAACCTCTTCATTCCCAACAACTCAGAGGCCTCTCCTTTCCCAAAACCCTTGCTCTTACCCACCAACAATTCGTGGATGATAACATGTTATTTGGCCATCCCTTGGTTCAAGAAGCCCTTAAACTAAAATCCCTTCTGACTGAGTTCTCGGATGCCTCTGGTGCCAGCATTAATAAGGTTAAATCCCAAATATTTTTCTTCCACACCACTATTATCACTCAGTCTTCCATAGCCCACATCCTTGGATTCACGATAGCCACTCTCCCCTTTAAATAACTCGGGGCACCTATGACCGATTATGCTTTAAATCACTCTGCCTGGCAACTGCTCTTGGAAAAATTGGAAGCTCGCCTCTCCTCATGGACTTATAGAGCCCTCAATATGGCCAGCCGTCTAGTCTTAATCAAAGTTTTCATGCAATCCATGCCTCTTTATCTCTTTTAAGTTCTAGTATCGCCAAAATGGGTTCTCAAGAAAATAAAAAATCTTCAGAGGAATTTTATGTGGGGAAATTTGGGACAAAATAGAAAATGGGCACGAGTAAAATGGGCCACGGTCTACCTTCCAAAAATCACAGGAGGCACTGGGCTTCATGATCCTCAACATAGTAATGTTGTCATGGGGGCACGTCTTTGGTGGAAATGGATCTCGGCACCGCATACTCCTTGGGCTATCCTCTCAATAGCAAAATATGCAAACAACCGACCAATAGATGATCTAATTTGACTCACAGAAGTAAGCACAGGATCCTTAATCTGTAACGCGACTAAATAACACAAAGATATTATCCAACAGCACAGCTTGTGGGAAGTAAGGGATGGTAATAATGCAAGGTTTTGGGATGACTCTTGGCAGCAAAGACCCAAGTTGAGGGACCTGATCAAACCCCACCAAATTCTGGATTGGGAAGAGCAACAGATGGACAAGGTTAGCCACCATTGGTTGCCCACTCTCACACAAGGATACAGACAATGGATAAACTTGCACCACATCATTAGGCACGGCACAGAGTCCATTCAGAAAAATTTGGAGGCAGAGCTTCTTATTAGGAAAATTCTTTTTTCAAATAAGAAGGATATAATAAGATGGGTGTTATAGACATTTTTGTGCCTTACAGCATTGAGCATGAAATGTCCATAATCTAAGGGATCCAAAGTCCCTAAACATGTTGTTCCTACCCCTAGAGGAACAAGGCTAACAAACCACAACAATTCACAAAAGTTCTCCACCTGAAACTGCTCAAAAACAAGTCAATTCAGGATCATGTCAACTGCTCCATTGAGCATCTGCGCTGAATGTCAGTGGCTCCACTGTCTACCTGCGTTGAATGTCAACTCCAACACTAGCTACCTGCGCTGAGCGAGTTTGGACATGTGGCAGACTCATTCCTCAAGGTGTCAGAGCCCAGGAAGCTTCCAAAATGACACTTGCCTCAGGGAATTCGACTGGTGATGAGTAAGAGGTTCCAAATCTCCAAGTGGAACCAAGAACCTCCAAGTGGAATCAAGAACTGATAAAGGGAGAGGACACTAGTCAAATCTCAAGCTGACTCATCCTCTCTCCAAACATCTATATATGGATCTCTCCTCCATGAGATCTAGAGGCTGGAATTTTGTTATTGCAAAGAATTGTTGTTGGTTTGAGATTGGAATCATTGGGTGCTTAATGCTTTGAAGGGGGTGAAGATAGGAATTCCATTTGCTGGGAAGAAGATGCTGGATTGGAGCCTTCTGGGTTGTATCTCTTCCTGAACCTTGTTATTCATCAATAAAGCTATCTTGGTTTCTCCTATATGCTGATGTATCTTTGATGTATGATTGCATTAGTGTATTTGATTTATTTCTAATCCTGAATCATTTATGAATATGAATATCTACCTTTGCGTTGTGTTCTTCTCTTGTCTCAAGTAGCTGTTCTCTTGTCGCAAGTAGCTGTTCTCTTGTGATCTTGCAGGAAGGCAAGTAGCTGTTCTCTTGTGGTTTTGCGAGGAGGCAAGTAGCTGTGAACACCCAAAGAGAAGAGGATCTAGATCGAGGGACAAACGGAAGACACCGGTAAGTCCATTGATCTCTCTTCTTTCCCATTTCATAAAGGAAGAAACCAGAATAGCTGTCTCTGTTTGTTGCTAAGGCAGTGTCACACCTTAGGTGGATAGGATCATCCTGCATAGGCATTTTTCCCCACAACAAATTGGCGACTCTGCTGGGGAGATTTGTTTTAGTCATTTTATTTGTGTTTCTATCATTGTTTGTTTCATAGACTCAACAGCAACAATCGAACTGCTTCTGCAAAGTAGACAGTTGCTGCCTTGATCCTTCACTGGATTTTGTCTATGATCTGAACAATGGACTCACAAATGATTTGATGATCCTTTGTGATAGATCTTGGTACCCTCTCAAAGCATCCCTTTGATTATACCTTGCTTGTGTTTCTGATTTGGCCTGAAACAGTGAATTATTGAGCAATCTGTGACCCAGAACCTGTGGGAAACGAGAGTTTCTCCTTCAGCGCAACTGCAGTGAAGGGATTCTGCATTTCAACGCAGTTCCCGTGAAGGCTACCTACGTTGAATGTCAAAACCCCTGTGTTGAGGTTGCGCTGAACCAGTTTTGCCTTGTGCAGCTGGGGTTCTCTGCTCTGTTTTTCCCTGTTTTGATCTCTGATTTTTGCAGCCTTTAACCAGCATAGGTACCAGTCTGATAACTCCTTTTCTCTGCTTAGATTCCGCCTCCTTTTGTACAAAAAGACTGTGAGTGTTTTTATGTGTTTGTGGCATCATTTACAGTTTTCCTTTGCATGAGTGAAATAGTCATCCTGTAGCCATTGATTCAGATCTGTTCATTGTGATCTTAGGAGAGAGTTCATTGGCTGTTTGCAGTTGATTATACATTCGCTTTTGCTTATTGGTTTGAGTTTGTCTCTTCTAAGTGTCGAAACAAGTGTTCATTTCGAAAATCGTTAAGTGTTGTAATCTCTTCTACCCTCTCTGATTTCGGAAAAGTAAACTTGTTTGTATTTGTCATTTAAAAGCAAATTCAAAGTTGTACAAAAAGCTTTCTTTGTAGGCATCAATACTAAGAAAGCGGAAAACAAACACCTGCATTGTGCATTTGCATTTTGATAGTTTGCATGCTTGATTTAGGAAAAGTGCATTAGAGTGTGCTGATTGCTCTTTGAGAAAAGATGGTGTCTTTCTTTTCCCTTAGTAGCTAGGATTTTCAAAGTTGAAAAGATAATAAAGCTTGCTTATCATCTTTAGACTGCATTTAGGAATTTGTATCATACATCTCGTGGTGAACCTTGAAAGGCAAACTTTAAAAAGATCAACCTAAAATAAACTGAATGAACTTAACAACGCTTTGCAACATAACGCACAACATAGAGGTCTAGGCTAGAGATGTGTTCCGGCGTCGTTAAGCCTAGTGACTGTCGATCTCGTGGAAGGTGGGTGATTCCTCCTGAGGGACGATAGCGCTAGTACGGATTGTGCTCCCACGTACCGTCGCGTATATATTGGGAGACCCCTATAGGCATATATCCTTTATCCTTAGGAAATCGTGTCGGCCGCCCTACTGATCGCAATGCAGTGAACACATCATTCACGAAGATTGACCGCCCGTACCTTAAAAAGTATTCTGCGGTTTTGCGAAAAGTTTGGCACACCCTCTGCCTAGAACTCCAGAGCAGTTCCTTTTGGCCTTTTTCAGACTCTATAACGGAAAAAGTCCATCCGGGCATTTGTCACTTCGGGCTCGTTAAAACATCGAAGGAGACTAGAGTCATCTTTAGCTTTTTCTCGACTCTTTAAAAGTGAAAAAGCAAGTTGTGTCTAAAGCGTCGTTAAAAATTTATTTTAAACGGAACAATCACCCTTTATTCCCGCGTTGATCTTTAGGTTGAAAAGATGGAGCCCACCAACCAAGGAATTCCCTTAAGTGGAAATCCTAGTCCTTTCTCCTCTTGGGGAGAAGTTGGTGCGCCCCACATGGCCACATTGTCGCTTCCAGGATTGACAATTGGCCTACCAGTCTGGCTCTTTTCAACCAATGTCGTTCAGAACACCACCATTCCTGAACAGTCGAGTCAACAGTTAGACCAGACCAGAGTTGCCCACCAGCCTTCGACTTCATCTTCCTCTCCTCCTTCCTCCTCGCTTGATGGAACTGGTAAAACAAAAAACCGAGTTCCTAAGGAGAAGAAGGAGAAGAAGAAGAAAGAGAAGAAGAAAAAGGAGCCAAAGGCGACTGGGGGCAAACAAGTGTCATCTAACAAAAATCCACACACAGCACTGGCAAGGCCTAAATCGCCATGCGTCATATGCAAGGGAGACCACTTCCACAGAGATTGTCCCTGTATCCCTCGGATACTAAGGGACTGGTCTCCCTGTTTGCACAATTCGGTAGCATCGACCTCTGATAGCCATGTTGACTGCTCACCGTCAACTAGTGGAAGTGAAGCCACAGGACAAAGAGGGAACGCTAGATTTCCCTGCAAACTGTGTGAAGGCGATCACGCCATCCACCGTTGTCCCTTCTTAGACGAGGCAAAAAGAGTTTTGGAAGATCGCCCGATTTTACGAACGCAACTTCCTCCTGGATATCAAAAACTCCTGCCAAGTCCTTCGCTAGTTGAGAATCCGGTTGGCCCGCTCAGATGGTCAGCCGAAGCACCTGTCATTGAAGATGAACCGTCTGAATCCATACCTAACGAAAGTCTAAAGGTTGAAACGGCAGTTGACCCGGTTTTGCCTTCAGAGTCTCTATCTTCGAATGACACCATCACAGAGGAGAATAAAGACGACACCGTCCAAATTCTCTTCATCAGCACTGACTCTGATGATCAAGGGGGCAATGCCACCATTCCTTTATCGCAGGAAGGAAGTTCATCAGAGCGATATCCGGCCGTCTATTCGGTCCCACCACCAAGCAACCTGGTTGTGTCCTTTGACTAGAACCAACTAGGTAGACCCCGCTTGCCAGCTAGCATACCATTCAGGATTATCGTTCAAATATACAGAATGGTAATGGCTGGCACTATCATTGATGAAGGGGCATCTGTGAGTATCCTTTCCTCTATTGCTTGGAAAGCGCTTGTTTCGCCTGCACTTTTGCCTGAAATGAGAAATCTATCAGGCTTTGATAAAGGAACCAGTCGACCTTTAGGGATCCTCCCCAATGTGCCCATAACATTGAAAGGGAAGACCGTTCAAATGAACGTGATGGTCGTTCAAGGACCCTTGGATTATAACCTACTCCTTGGACGAGACTATATATATTGCATGGGAGCCATCGTCTCATCACTCTTTAGAGTAATGTGTTTTCCGCATGAAGGAAGAATGGTCAAGCTCGTGGACCAACTTTCATTCCCCGGATCACGCATTGCAAATAGTCATGAACCATCCCTAAATGGTCTATTCACGCAAGAAGTGTCTCAACCCACGGTCCGTCCTCCTGATGAGCGCGAGTAATCCGGGAAGATATGACTGGAACCCAGGGGGCATGCGTCCTGGTCTGCTTCGGCGGAGAACTTTGGGTATAGAGTAGGTTTCCGCGGGAGAATTTGACTAGTCCGTACCCCGTCCATCTAGGAAGAGGGTTGTTCTAGAATAAGATTCTTTTGTCAAAGTTATGTGAGTGAAATAAACTATTTTTCACTCACCTTTGTCTATTTCGGTAGATATTGCCGAGGAAGTGTTTTGTTTAAACTACTAATGAGACAATCTTTGGGTAACCTGAAAGAGGTAAGCCTCTCTCGTTAAAACAAATGTTTTGACGGAAAAGAAGTAGAGGTAACTTTGAAATCGTACTTTATGCCTGGGGGCATGCAAACCTTTTGGAATGCAAGCAAGGGGTGGCTATTTATTTTTTAAATTTTTAGGTCCTCCCTTTAAACCTGTAGGTCTAACCCTTTAAACTCGTAGGATTAGTCGTTTCCGAGCTTGCATAACGAAAGGATCCGGGGCAAAGCTTACGTGAGATGAAGCTCCATAAAAAATAGCATCTCCAATGAGACACTCTTATCATATGACTGGTATAAACGAGCAGTTTTAGCATAAAGTTCATGCTCGTTAAAAAATAAACGCAAGGTCCGAGCAGTTTTAGCACATAGTTCATGCTTGTTAAAAAATAAACATAAGTTTGAGCAGTGTTTTGGCGCATTCAAGCTCGTTAAAAAATGAACCCATCCCGGTAAATAACCATAGGGTATGTAACCTTATCTGCCATAAAAGCCTTGGTCGTGTTTGCACCGTCACCTCCACTTTTCATTTGGCCGATCGTTCACCTCCATATGATTGTTTACCCATTTTGAGGAACAGCTGCGAAGAGTGATTTCACCTAGCCATCCTTGTGACACTGCCGTGATTGGAGAATTACAACCTGTACCTGGAATCAGCTGCTAACCCTGTTCATCACTCGTTCCTCAAAAGACGAGTCTTCTTTAAGCTCTTTTCAACTGACTCGTAAAATATGAAAAGATTGCCGAGTCCTTGGCCTTCCAGCTCGTTAAAGGGACAGGAAGTGCTATCCCTCCTCTAGATTTTAATCTTTTTGGACCTGAGGGATTATTGCACAAAAAGATCGAGCGCTTGTTTTGTTCGGCTCGTTAAAACTATCGAAAACCCATCCCTTCTGTAATGTTTTATACTTTTTCGGACTTAAGGGATTAGATGACGAAAAAGGAACTTTGGAGTTATCTTTACTTACCTTTTCAGACTCTCTAAAAATGAAAAGCAACCGAGTTGTCTTTGTCGTTAGACTCGTTAAAATCATTAAATAGCGACAAACTTGTCTTTAGACGAGAACGAGTTTCACTATCGCTAGGCTCGTTAAAACATAGCGATGGGCTTGCCCGAAGGGCAGGTTATAGAACAAGCATATGTTATCCTCCTCAAGCTTGACAAAAATAAAGAGGTACTGGTCAGCAATGACTGGGGAAAAATTGGGAGAAACTAAAGAAAACTTTGATGGTAGCAAGTCGCTCTTGAACATGACACTTTTCCTCCGTACCACAATCGGGTTGGGTTGTTTCATTCACCGGTCACATCCATGGTCTTGCCATACCATCCATAATTGGGGTAATGCTACCGATCCATCGCATCAGTGTCGCCATATGTTCAAGAGAAGTCGTTCAGAAAGAGTCAACCAGGTCCCATCCACTGCCATACATTATCCTTCATCCATTCATGACCGCCACCCTGAATCATATGTCACAGATCGTTTTCACCTCCATCAAAATCATTAGCTCCGTTCCATATCACTGATGTGGGATTCATTAAGGCCCTCCTTTGACGGATCGCTTCTTGTCGACATCAACTCATTATCCAAGAAGTTGATCTAGGAACAACCCCTTCAGTACTTTGAAGCTTGCATGCCTCAATGGCAAGTTTCTCACTTCCGGCGACAGGTATACATCAATGACCTTCGACCAGAAGATTTTGTGTGGTGTTCGACGCCAAGTCCTTTATTCACACCACGTGAATTGTACTGTAGTACCTTGAGGGTCATTATCATTATCGGTGATTCCTCTCGCGCTTGTTAACGGTTTACATCATTGACCGGTAATCAAGCGATGTCTTTCCATGTTCGACTTCAGAACAATTCTCACATGGATCGACTTGTACTTAGAGTGAAGATCGAACGAGTTTGAAGACCCCTGATCTAGTTTCATCCATCCGGGCTGCGATATATATTCAGGAAAGATAAAGACATTGACATGTACATCATTGCAACAGATAATCATCCTACTCAAAGGATGATAATTTCATCAAAATTATCAGTCTACCATCAGACGATTGTCTGTTCTATGTACAGAAAAATGAATTTATAAAGCTGAGCATGGGAATACCCGCCTCAGCTAGATCATGAAAGCAGTATGAAAAATAATGTATTGTATTGTACTGTATTACAGGTCTCCTCCCAGCGTTGGATGAACTTCGGATCCCCCTGATAAAGCATTTCACCCGATAAACGGCCTCATACTTTAGGGGGCAAATGTTATAGACATTTTTGTGCCTTACAGCATTGAGCATGAAATGTCCATAATCTAAGGGATCCAAAGTCCCTAAACATGTTGTTCCTACCCCTAGAGGAACAAGGCTAACAAACCACAACAATTCACAAAAGTTCTCCACCTGAAACTGCTCAAAAACAAGTCAATTCAGGATCATGTCAACTGCTCCATTGAGCATCTACGCTGAATGTCAATGGCTCCACTGTCTACCTGCGTTGAATATCAACTCCAACACTAGCTACCTGCGCTGAGCGAGTTTGGACATGTGGCAGACTCATTCCTCAAGGTGTCAGAGCCCAGGAAGCTTCCAAAATGACACTTGCCTCAGGGAATTCGACTGGTGATGAGTAAGAGGTTCCAAATCTCCAAGTGGAAGCAAGAACCTCCAAGTGGAATCAAGAACTGATAGAGGGAGAGGACACTAGTCAGATCTCAAGCTGACTCATCCTCTCTCCAAACATCTATATATGGATCTCTCCTCCATGAGATCTAGAGGCTGGAATTTTGTTATTGCAAAGAATTGTTGTTGGTTTGAGATTGGAATCATTGGGTGCTTAATGCTTTGAAGGGGGTGAAGATAGGAATTCCATTTGCTGGGAAGAAGATGCTGGATTGGAGCCTTCTGGGTTGTATCTCTTCTTGAACCTTGTTATTCATCAATAAAGCTATCTTGGTTTCTCCTATATGCTGATGTATCTTTGATGTATGATTGCATTAGTGTATTTGATTTATTTCTAATCCTGAATCATTTATGAATATGAATATCTACCTTTGTGTTGTGTTCTTCTCTTGTCTCAAGTAGATGTTCTCTTGTCGCAAGTCGCTGTTCTCTTGTGATCTTGCAGGAAGGCAAGTAGCTGTTCTCTTGTGGTTTTGCGAGGAGGCAAGTAGCTGTGAACACCCAAAGAGAAGAGGATCTAGATCGAGGGACAAACGGAAGACACCGGTAAGTCCATTGATCTCTCTTCTTTCCCATTTCATAAAGGAAGAAACCAGAATAGCTGTCTCTGTTTGTTGCTAAGGCACTGTCACACCTTAGGTGGATAGGATCGTCCTGCATAGGCATTTTTCCCCACAACAATGGGGTTACAAGGCACGAGGAACTTTCACCACCCAAGAGGCCTACAACCTAATAATAAGGAATCACACAGTCAAGGATCCTCTTTGGAACAAAGTTTGGGCCCCCAACATTTGGCCAAAAGTCTCCACCTTCCTCTGGTTGCTATGTCAAAACAAAATACTCACTTGGGACAATCTATGGAAAAGAAGCTTTCATGGGCCCTCCATTTGCCCAAACTGTAAACAACAGGAAGAAACTACTCTGCATCTCATGGACTCATGCCCATTGGCAAACAGACTGTGGGAAAAAGAAAGCTTCAGACGCCAAAAAGAAGGAAGAATTAAAGAGGATATCACTAACACCATACACAGTTGGGCAATCAATCCATATAAGAGTAAACTGTTAAACTCTTTATGGAAAATCATCCTAGGTCTTCTCATGTGGACAATATGGAAAGAAAGAAACTGTTGCACCTTCAAAGATCAATCCACACCTTTAGAAGTCCTATGGAACAATGTTTGCCAAAACCTTCAGGAAACACTATTGCTCCAAACTTGGTATGAAGAATAATTTCCTTCTATTCCACAAGAACAGAATATATGGGAAAACTGGAATCGTCAGTTGAACCAGGTACAAAAAAGTCACTCTTCACATAACAATATACTAAACAAATGGCTCTAAAGGCCCCATAATATGATACAACTTAATTTCGATGGAGCATCCGAAGTCAATCCGGGTAAAGCAGGATATGGTGGAGCATTCAGGGATCATAAAGGCAAACCTCTTCTAACTTTCCTAGGCTCAATTGGCTGGGATACGAACAACTCGGCCAAATTAGAAGGGCTATGGCAGGGGCTTCTTCTAGCTCAACTTCATGGTTTCTTCCCACTTTTAATTGAAGGCGACTCTCAGATTCTCATTAACATGGTTAATCAGATTCTACACGGGACACCATCATACAAAGTGGTCAGCAGCTGGAGATTAGTGGAAAGATTAGAGCTCATCGAGCAACAGCTCTCCACCAATAGAGCAATCACCTTCAAACACATCCGCAGAGATGGCAACAAAGTGGCTAATTTCTTAGCTAATATAGGAGTTGACAGTGGCAGGACTCCACAAGCTCGCTCGCTTAACACTATTGCCACTACATCCTAGATAAATGATTACAATGAATTGGTACAAAGTGAAGAAAAACACCCGGATGTGGGTGCTCCCAATGTCATTAATGACGATTAGATGAAAGGACGGTGGGAGGCTTGGCCACATGGCCGTTCACATCCCCTCCCAAGCCAGATTGAAGCAAATTCATGGCGACTTGTAGGCACCATTAATATGGCACTTATGTCGAGAATTCTACAAAAAGATTAAGGTAATGGCCTCCATAGACCATAATGCAGTCTTCCCTCCTCTAATTAACAGCACTTGCCCTCCTTAGGCTGCGAAGCCTTGCTCTCACACCGTCACTGGCAGATGATGTTGGATGCTTTGCTACATGGATATGGGAAATGGGTATCATTTCTCAAAAACTACGCACTGTAAGTTGATTCCAACCCAGAATCCCTTTGTTTCCCTTTGGACAGTCATTCCTCTCATTCCCCAAGTGATAGCTCTGTGATTCAGTCATGACGCGCATCCGCCACAGCATGCGCAGCCGAAGAGGGGGCAGTCGTGGCAGAAGCATTCATCCTCCCGCTACGCCCAGCCCTGAATCTACTTTCCCATCCTCTTCTCCAGTCATCCCACATCCCTATAGCACCTTCTTTGGCAGGTATCCAAACACCCGCAGTGGCAGAAGACAGCTCACATCCAAGGTGACTGCAGAATGAATGCAGCCATCCATACTGCCAATTTTCCCCTTCCCCCTCGCCCCACTCCTCACACAACTCAATTTCACTTCCACAACACTCTACATAGGCCTGTCATCACCGCCACTGTAACCATCACCTTCACTAAGGAAATTGACCCATAGGAAGCTCAGCCAAGGAACAACAGTGAGTAGCAGCAGGCCGCTCAGTGGAACAAGAATGCCCAAGACCCAGGAAAGCAACAGATGGTTGACGACTCTGCCACCCCACATGGAGAGGAGCTGGTAGGCAACCAAACGACCACCGAAGGCAGAGCAAGAGACATGAAGACAACCTGTGGAAGAGCAGGAGACATGTCTGACAAGCATGCAGCAGAGGGCAGCTCTACTGGCACTCAACTAGCTCATGGAATACTGCGTGACATGTCAGTAGAGGAGGAGGAGTGGTACAAGTATGTGTTTCGTATCATGCAAGAGACTGCCACAGACGACCTCTAGGAGGTCCATCCTAATTGACAACTAGGCTATTAGGTGTCGCCCTTCTGCCAACTGGAGTCTCTTATTATGATTGGTTGATTTTTGTTATGTTGTGTTTTGTGAAAATTTTCCTTTTGATCGATTTTTGCTATGTTTCATTTTTTGTCAAAACTTGTAACCCTTGCGTGGGTTTTTATCTGGTTTCACAGACTGGTTTCCCCCTTGATGGGGCAGTCGAGCTTAGGCTGTGATATTTTTTGACAAACTTTGTTCAACACTGCTGAGGCCAGAGCCTCGTTGTACTTTTATTTTGTTTCATATCAATAGAATAGTATTACTTAGAAAAGAAAAATTATACTTAATTATTATCATATCTTTAAGTAAAATATGAATATCTTTTGTCTTCTAAATTAAATTATACGAGATTCACATTGTTTCTTATTCATTACATCATTTTTTTTTTGTAAATCAGTCTTCTATTGATTAGTGTACATCAATTAAAAAAGCACAGGTGGTCTCACACCAATCACGTTTGTTCACTATTGCTAGTAACAAGTGATAGTAAAAAAAACAACATAAAGTAACAAATACCACAGTTGAAAGGGCCAGAAGGACCAGAAGACAAGAAAGATATATAAAACACCTGATATCATATCAATTGTCAGAAGTGGTGGAGGCTGGGTTGTCCAGGGTTGTTCTAGGAGGTCGAGGAGGGCAGAAGGTGCATTGCACATGCTCTTTGAAATGGGCCATCCAGGCCTCCAGTTTTTCAACATTCTTAGAGAGTAGATTCTAGCCACCCTAGACCTATTGGAAATCACGATTGTCGTTAGACCAAAACCTACAGGTGTTAGTCAACGTTCGCATTGCCGAAGATAAGGATCGATGAGAGGTGGTTAGCCCATGTCGTGAAACACAGGGGAGCGTTGGTTTATCCAATGCCCAACAATATCCCCCACGATGCGAGGTGGGTGTGTATCAAACTCGTGACCTATGCTCTAATACCACTTGATATTTATGATTGGAAAATACTGAGGGGGGTGTGAATCAGTGTTTTAAATTCTTTGTTTTTACTCAACTTAATCTTATTCTTATGCAGTTAATGATTTATGTTTGTGCTCAATAGTTATTGAATTCTTTTTGCAGATTTCAAGGAAAGAGGTTTGCATATTTGTTTACAAAAAATTCAAAGCATTAACAAAACATGTAGGAAAACACATGAAGACATCTGATATAATTGGAATCCCCAAAGGGAGAAAATCATGAACTTTAGGCTGAAAGTGATGTGAAGGCAAGATGCTACTCCTCTTTACATCAGAATTGTTTTGTAAGCTCCAACCTACAAGAGGCTCCTACCTCAACACGCTACAACCTATTCCTTTTCAAACTGCAACATAAAAAAGAACAACAATTTCTCAAGTCACAAATGTTGGTTACCTCATATATAATTCTATTATATATGAATGGATTGATTAGAAACATTGCAAATGAATGGATTGATTAGAAACATTGCAAATGAATGGATTGATTAGCAACATTGCAAATGAATAGATTCACTTGCAACACTTATCGTTTCATGAATTTTCGAATCAATTTTGACTCTAGAAATTTATTTAGTTCAAGTAAAACCATGGAGGGTATAATGGTTTTTGTAAGATATTAACGCATAATAATGTAATTGACCAATGTGCCTGTATGTTCGTTTATATTAACATGTTTTTTTGTTAATTAAATTATCACAAATACCCATTAATCCATTATAAATATTAAAATGCTTTAAAAAAATCACAAAATTAAAATAAAATTATTATTATTAATTAAAATTAAAATGGTTATTATTAATTATAATAAGAATAAATATAAGTTAAAAAAATATGCATAAAATATATAACATAATTTTTAATAAAATTTTAATTTGTAAATATGTTTTGTTATAATATCATAAAATGAATACTATGTCTTATTAATATTACATATGAAAAATATTATAATTTATTTAATATGATTTTTTAAAATTAAAGATATAGAAATAACAAAATTGTTTTGGAGATAATATTAAGAATTTTTTCTTGTTTGAAGATGATGAGTAATGAATAATAAATATTATTCTTCAAATATAGCGTTATTTGAAATTTTGGTCTCTCCACTACTCTCTATTTAAGTCTTTGCCATGGTCTCTTTCTTTATCTAGTTTTGATGATAAACAACACTTGTTCTTTCGAAAAGCATTGGCCAAAATTTTTCTTATGTGGTTTCTACCTAATTCATTATGGATCACAGAAGCCCGAATACAGAAATCCCAACCTGATTAGAGGAGTTGATACTTTCTAGGCAACTCTGCCCTTTATTCTCAGCTTTAATAATAAAAGCAAGATAATTTTTTCTATATATTAGTTAATAATAAAAGTAAAGTAATTTCTTTCTATATTTAATAATTTACTTTTTTTAAAGTCTTTCCCAAATCTTCTATTCTTTTGATGTATCTTTGTACCTTTAAAAACAATAACTGGTTTATCTGAAAACCTACTTTTGTCATAATTACAAATTTAAGCATTGCACAATTCCATTAATGTATCTTTATACCTTTAAAAACAATAACTCCACTAACTAGTTTATTTGAAAACCTACTTTTAATCATAATTACAAATTTAAACATCAAATATCTAAAGTAAAATCAACTGTTAACCTCGACTTATACTCCTGCAACCAAGATGAGAATGCCTAAATAAAAGTGCATATCTAAATAAAAAGAACAGTCTTTACGAGAAAAAATAGTAACTACACAGGTTCTGCCACTAAACGAATTCAAAATAATAAAATGATAAATTGATAGATAAAAGGATGGAAATTCTAATGCAATTAATGATACTCAATACCTCTTAATATCTGACGACCAGCGCTCAATACGTCTTAATATCTCACGACACTCTGCTGGTTAAATATACAGTAAAGATAGTTTTACAAGAGAATGTCTTCCATGACCATCAGGGCGAACAACTTTTTCCTTGACAATCCGGTCGTCTGTGCGGAATAACCATGTGGTATCCTATATTCGCTCCAAAAGATTTATGGCGGAGGACAAGAGTCAAAAAGGTTAGTGAACAAACCAACACCTGGTAATCATCCATTGGCACGCCTGTCACTCTCTGATTAAAAAGAAAAGGATAAACATTACACAAAATAACGGTCATTTTAATATCTAGTCGTGGGTAGCTGATATCACATTCCATGGGAAAGTACGATAGCTGCCCGTTTCCACGTCTATCAATCGTCTCCGCAATTTCTTCGTCCTTCAATCTCATATTATAATCACCATTGAAGTTTATTTCCACTATTGGATCTGAAGGCCCTACAAATTTATAATGTCAGAAGTAATTAATTAGAAGCCTCGCCTGACCAGATCTTGTCTGGTCATTTAGTTCAATGCAAATTCATAGTATTGGCATCTCATAAATCTATATTTTATGATGCAGATGAAAGAGGAAAATCGGAGAGAAAAATTGGGGACCCCTTGTGCGGCTTCCAGGACGCTGCGAAGGCGGTGTGGAGACAAATGTGTGCTGCCTCCTTACTTCCCACCAAATGATACTGAGAAGTTTGCAACTGTGCACAGAATATTTGGAGCGAGCAACATCATCAGGATTCTTCAGGTTTCGTGATTTTAAGCAACCTTCATGATCATAATAATCTTCATCTTATTACAAGAATACATATCCGAGTCTATTACTGTGTAATCAATCCAAACGGTAGAATCATATTTTAGAGTCTATTACTGTGTAATCAATCCAAACGGTAGAATCATATTTTAGAGTGTTGATAGGAGAACAAAAACATATAAAGTTTGTTTTAGTTTGTTCTATACGACCATTTTAAAAATCCATATTATAAAGTCTCAAACATCTGGTATTTTCGATTCTTATTATAGAAAGTTCTATGATAATATTTAGATAATCTATCTGTGATGAGATGGGAGTATCTCATTTTTAGAGAATAGAAATCTTTTGGATCGAATGACTAAATTAATGATAATATTTAGATAATCTATCTGTGATGAGATGGGAGTATCTCATTTTTAGAGAATAGAAATCTTTTGGATCGAATGACTAAATTAATTCATCTTTTTTTTCAGTCAGTCTAATATCAGCTATCTTTGAAGGCTCTACATAACCATTCCATGGGAACCGTACATCCTAAGGAAGGCACCTTTGTCTACCTAATAACCATCATTGAGCCCATATATTATTTTGAACTAGATCTGCTATCTCATTGAATGAGATGGAACCTATTTCCGGTAGATACCATTATTGACTCCAAACCATGGGTCTAAACATATTCTTAAGTGGGATCCATTTCCAATTTTCCACTCTTTACAAAATTCTATGAATGGAACAAAGGAAATGAAAATTTTCCAGATGATTGAAGTATTGCGACTTTACTTATTTGGACTCCAAATCCATTCCTCTATGGATAGTGTATGAATGTATTTCATGTGTACTAGCTTTATTCATAAACTCTAAGTAGTGATCAATCTCCAACGAACATTTGCAGCTAAAGATGGGAGATGCAATTTTTTTAGTCCCATCCTCCCTGGGTCATAGGAAGAGCAATATGGTCTCATTTCACCCAAGGAAGAACAAAATGATCATACAAACTTGACCAAAGAACATTGGCATAATTTCCTATCCTTTTCCTAATGCCTTTTAGAATCCAAGAAAGCAACATCTAGTAGAGAACAAACTTAAATAAAATTAATCTCCCTAGACCACCATTATAGTTTCCATACTTTTAACCTTCTTTCTATTTTGGAAATTATCCCGTTGGGGTTGTCTTAGGTGTTGTCTTATAAGAATTAGGCTTTAAAAAAGGTCTTAGATATTTTAAACTTCTTTCACACTGGGCAAAGTGATAAGAAATGCAGAAGACAGAAGTTTGGACCAAACACACGGGAGCTCACATGTGCAGATCACGAGGAGCTCCCACCGGCAAATGCATTCGCTCCCTCTTATTCATTAATCATCAGGAATTAAATAGATACATAGGCAAAAACAGATTCCTAATTAATAGAAACTGAATGTCAAATAAAGAGCAAATCATAACTACGTAACCTATTCTCCATTAATTTCTAACACCCCCCCTTAACGGAGAAAGGGATTTTTAAACACACCTAAAATGTCCCTAAACAAATCAAACTTCAGTCTTCCTAGTGGCTTAGTGAATTGTGGTTCTTGTGTCCTTGGACACCGAAGGAGATTGAGATAGCGAATCGAAGGATTCATGCATAGGCGATTGTTCTCCTTTTATTTCTTCAATCATCTTCACAACATGACTCATCTTCGGGCGTTGCTCAGGGGGCATGGACACACAGACCATTGCGATTTGAAGCATGCCCACCATTTCCTCACAAAAAATGAGAGCTTGGCTCACAATGCTGACTTGTAAGTATAGCGCAGATGTTTCCTCATGGGGAGAATTCCTGATAGACCTTACTCCAAACTTGTCCGAAAAGAAATCAGTCTTGTGAATAGCCCAGAAAAATATCACCGTCATTACTGCAAGGTATGTTCCCAAAACAACCCCAGTTGCAAAAATTTCCTTCAATTTCCAGCTATCAGGCTGAGGGGATGGCTTCACGCGATCCTTAGGAATGGTCATAATTGTACCGTCGTTCAGAATGGCTATGATCAAAACCATGAATGGAGAAAAGTCGAATTGCCATATCAAGGCAATAAGGAGGAAACCCAACATAATACGAATAGTGATTGACACAGCATATATCGTGTAATTCTTCTTTCTCTGAAAGATTGCCTGACTTGTTAAAACAACGCTGATAATAACACTCAGCCCTGGCTCAGTAAGCACAATATCAGACGCACTTCTAACTGCATCAGTTGCATCTGCCACTGCAATTCCAATATCTGCCTTCTGAAGTTGCTTCTGCACTCCAACTGAAGTGTCGGTGCATCTGAAATTTCCTCGCATTCGTTGCATCAAATGTTCAAAGCACCAAAAAACATCAGCTTCATTTTCAAGAAGGACAACCATTGGAGAGCAAAGATCACTCATTCCGTGACAGTAACCAATGTTTTTGTCCATCCATGCATATACTACCAGAATATCCCAAAGTTTTGCTAAATTGCTTGAATTCTCATAGAACTTCAGTGTCCTATCCGTACGGACCACATCTAAACCTATTTGGTGTAAAATAATCATCCACTGAATGATCTCTTTGTCCATAGGCATGCTACTTGCTATTTCCATTTTGCAATCATCTCCATTTCTGTCCATATCATGCTTTCTACCCACTTGGACCAAACTTTCCACCTCTGTCTGGTTCAGATTGACTTCTATCATAGATCTATTGGAGTCTGCATAACTATCTGTACCTACAGAAGATTCACGAGCAATGCCTCCTCCTTCAGGATATTCTGGATTGTGAATAATACTGCCATCCTGATTTATTCGTGGTGTAGTTAAAATGACACCACTCCCTACAGATGAATCCATTGTGTGGCAATCTGCTTTCAACTTCGCATATTGTTCTCTTCGACGTGTTCTGAGAGAATTTCTCTCCGCAAGGCTACTTCGACGGACTGCACCCAACGCTATTTTCATTCTAGTTGTCCAGTCAAGCGGAGTTCTCCCAGGACCACGATGCCACAGATTTTCAGCAGACTTATTTGATGTCATCAAGGCTTGCTGAGGTGTACTTTTCACATCCAACTTGTAGAGTCCTCCTATGCGAATACGTGTAGCAATGGGCTTCATCTGATCCAACAAATCTTTAATAATGCAATAAGATTTAAAAAATTCTACCTTGAGGTCCTCATCTGTAATCTTGGACACAGAAATCAGGTTCTTCTTAATGCCAGGAACATACCACACATCAGATATATTCCTGATCTTACCATCATGCAGAGTAACAAGGACATCTCCATGTCCCTTGATCTCGTACCCACTATTATCTCCAAGATAGACTTTTACTCCAGTGTTGGATTCTTTAAAATTTCTGATCCATTGCTTTTTACCTGACATATGCGAGGAGGCTCCAGAATCCATGATCCAAATATCTGATTCATCCTCCCCAGTAGCAGTGTCACCCTCGGCCATAAATAGTCTAACATCCAGATTCTGATCTGGGTCTGTATCTGCATCTGCATCTGCCAAATGACCTGCATGTCTTTTCTGATTGTACCTCTCTTGATTTGCCTTCTTCTTGCGAAAAAATTTAGCAATATGGCCTATCTTACCACAATAAAAACATTCAGGAGCAGAGTCATTTCTATACGAGGTCATACCTTGTGGTGTCATTTCTGATGTGTTGCCCCTCCTCTGATCAGCCATCGCTCTCCCTTTTGGCTTGAACTTTGTTATCAATGCAAGATTTGGATCTTGAGGCTTGAGAGACGACCTCCTTTCCTCTTCATGTAGCAAAATTCCAGTAAGCTCTTCAAAACTTGGAGGCTTTTCCCTTGCATTCAATCCAGTTATAAACATCTGATAGTCATCTGTCATACCGTTCATGGTGATTGTCACCAGATCATCATTTGCCACGGTTTGACCGATATCAGATAGTTTATCTTTAACTTCCTTTATCCGAGATAAGAATGACGAAACAGACTCATTCTCCTCCATCTTGATTGAGAGGATCTTCTTCCTGAGGAACAAGGTTCGACTGGTGTTCTTGATTTCATACATGTCTTTGAGAGTTGTCCAGATCTCATTTGCTGTCTTGCAATCCCGAATATGAGGAATGATGCAATCTTTAACTGACAATTTTAGTAGGACCTTTGCCTTCAGCTCCCTTTTCTCCCATTCTTGAATTGTTGCATTCGTTCCACCATTTGCAACAGTTGGCTTACCTTCATCACCGATGACAATGCTGTAGGTATTCTAACCTTCAAGCAAAGTCTGAAGCTTAAATTTCCAATTTATGTAATTAGAACCATCCAATTTGCTGCTTTCATTTAAATAATCTGCCATCTGAGAATTCATCTTTGAAAAAAAAACAGGCTACCCCGGCAGTAGCGCAGATCACCGATCCTTCAAGGGATCGAGCAATGTTCTCACACCGTTGCCTTACGCTGCTCCCTCGGGGCCTTCTCCAAAACACAACCTCCAACAGATCACCAGCCCAATTGACAGCTTCGATCTTAAGGCAGAGGCGAAGGCCCACTTTGGCAATTTCTCTGCGCTCCTTCGTGCAGCGCAATTTGCAAATCGCAGGCTAGATCGAAGGCGGCCTCTAGATAATAATGGAGCAGCTCCTTCAACACGGCCTCCGAGCACAGATCCTCAGCAGCAACTCCTCAGGCTGTAGCTCTTCGGCTTCTCTAGTTTGGCGAAACTCTTAATGGCATCTCCTTTCTACCAATTTCATTTGAACCCAAATCCCATTTCACACGATCATATCCACACATCGACCATTACAATCACCTTCAGTGGTCGCTCTCTGACTCTGCACAAAAAAACAGAGTTCTGCAACTTCATCAATTGAATGGGAATGGTCTTTGATCGAGTTACATCAAATGGCATACAATCCACGCAGAAAGTTTATCACGACTCTCCGGCAGATTCCAGGCAGCACAGCGTATTCACTGGCACACATCTCCTCCCGATTTTATGATCTCTGGCTCCAATCACAACCGGAGTCCATCCCTTCCTCGAAGACACGAACCTCACCACGGCCTGCGGTGCACCAGTCTGTTGACGAGGAATCGTCTGTGGATAGCGAAATTCTGCCTCTAATGAACGGTTCTGTTGAAGCCCAACCTGTATTTATCGCCCGACAAGATGTCAGTCTTGAAGCTTAAGGTGTCGGTCACCGGTTCGATCCACGTCCTCTCCTCTTAACAAGCAGCTCTGCTTGCGATCTGGCCGCAAGATTTCAACACCAGCAACGAGCCACACGCAGATTCAAGATTTCCAACCGAGCTCGAATCTGGTCAAACCTCCACTTTGGCGTAGCGCCCATCCGATGAGCTGGAGAATCCTCAGCACCCTTGTAGGCACAATCAATCCAACCGCTTGACCTCTGTTGTCGATATGCTGCCACGATCTGCTGGGCAGTCCAGACCTCGACCTCCGATGCACAAATACGCAGATCCAACCTAAGCACCTCACTTCCACGCACGATCCAGCCGGCCACGTCTTTGCAGCCTTCCAAAGTCACGCACAGCTTCAGCTTACAGGATTCCCAGCACTAAGCTCTGATACCATGATAAGAAATGCAGAAGACAGAAGTTTGGACCAAACACACGGGAGCTCACAGGTGCAGATCACCAGGAGCTCCCACCGGCAAATGCATTCGCTCCCTCTTATTCATTAATCATCAGGAATTAAATAGATACATAGGCAAAAACAGATTCCTAATTAATAGGAACTGAATGTCAAATAAAGAGCAAATCATAACTACGTAACCTATTCTCCATTAATTTCTAACACAAAGTAAGTGGGAAATACTTAAACGAAGGAGCTTGGCATTGAAACTAAATACTACAAAGTTAGACTTATTGTAATTTATGATCCTACCTATGGCTGTTTCTTAATAGGAAATACTTAAACGAAGGAGCTTGGGATTGAGATTAAATACTACAAAGTTGACTTAGTGTAATTTATGATCCTACCTATGGCTTTCCAAAAAGGGGGAGAGCCTCCTTTATTAACATTGCTTCTCTTCTCTGCCAGTTGTAGAAAATAAGAAGGTTATCAATGAAGAGAAAGTATAATATTTGTTCTAATATCGATAGTTACAATTTGCAGTTCCCCTGTATGCTGGGCTTCTCCCAACATCCTTCTGCAACCAGCAAGAAAATGAAAGGAGATAAAAGCACCATTGATGAAGTCCTATTTTTGCCATTTATGAAAACAACAAATGAGACAGTAGATATGCAACTCACGGCCCCATTTACAAAAACCAATCCAAAATCTATATGAATCTGTCTCCCTTCCCAAGTTTCCTTTTGGATTGTTTTAGATAAGATTGGCTTTAAACAACTAACAATTACTTTAATAATAACCTTATAAATACAGTTAATAGGAAATTGATTTTTTATTCACTGATACCAATTTGATTTTTTTTATTCACTGATACCAATTTGATTTATATTAATAGGAAATGAATTGACTTATTTTGATATATATTTTGATATTCTATATATATGGTTGCTCATATTGCCAATACTACTATCACTCGTTTATTTCAGGATGTTGATAGAGAGCATAAAGATGATGCGGTGAGTAGTATGGTGTATGAAGCGAGGACGAGACTGCGGGATCCCGTCTATGGTTCTGCAGGGGCAATTTACCAGCTGCAGCAACATGTTTGTGATTTGCAAGCTTAGTTGGCCACTGCTCCGGCAAATCTCCTTGCGGTTCTTACAGTCAATAATTCCAGTTTTGGCAAAGGAGGACAACTAGCTGATTATGATTATGATCAGCCCCTTGGCTTTTCCTGGACATGAATAATATTTCTGATCATGGAGCCACTATGGGGAATAATATTTCCATACTTGATCGGGCCCACCAGGAGTACTGCAAAGTCCATGTCTGACTGCGGCGTCATGGCCCAGGCAGAGCTATCAAGTTGCGCTGGTAATCACAAGAATCATATGTCAATAATGGAATTAGATGCAGGTGAGTTTTATGTACGGTTAGCAAATCACATGCCTGTAGTCGTAGGTCACTGTCATATTTGGTATGTTGCAATTGGAATTCTCTACAAATAATATTATGAAGCTTTTAAATGTTTGAATTTATTATTTTAGTTATGATTTAATTAATTTTCGTTGAAAACAAGAATGGCTATTTTTTTAAATTTTAAAGTGAATAAATGTTAGTTCATTGTGTTTAGAGCTTCCACAATCCAATATGGAGATGATATATAAGTATAATGTAACATTGTATATCATATAAAAAAAAATGAAAATATAACTTAATTTTTTTTATCTGAATTAAATTAAAACACAAAAAGGTATTCCATTTTCTCCATCCTATTCTTAATTCTCCATCTTATTCTCCACCCTATTCTTAATTCTCCATCTTATTCTTATGTTGAGAAATTTTCTTTGACTTATTAATGAGGTTGAAAAGAAGAGAAAGGTTTCTTTCCATTCATTTTGTCATAGGTGCAACCTGTGTGGCTCATATGACACAAGGATTTTGTGGTAAAATATATGAACCTAATAGTCATTTCTCGAGGCGGTTCTAGCACTTTAATCAACTTGCAGTAAGCCGTGTCCCAGGGTTAGACCATCATGAAAAACCTCTTTCAGCAAGCAAAATTTAAAGGAAATACATCCCATCTTTTAATATTGTGTTGAAGAGGAGTGCTCAGCCAAATAAAGAGGACTGGCCTCCCTTGATGAGGAGATCTGATGTCAGGACTCAGCACTTACCAATCTTGATTCTTCACTAGGTCATTCAGGAAAAAGAGAGAAGAGGAGACATGCAGGATTTACTCAGTTTAATATTCCTTGATCATGGATGTAGAAGTTCATATAACCTTTGGCTGCACAAAGTTCACCTCTCCCAATCAACTCTTGTAAAACTCAATCTGGATGACTGCTCAGGGTTGGCGATATGAAACTTGCAGAACTTATACCTATCGCAACCCTGGATGTCTATTGTGAGTAGATATTAAAATTATCGAATCTTTATTGCTGCAAAATCCATTTATACATTTTCTTTGTGTCGAAGAAACACGTTTACAAAGACCGACTTACAGTTCCTTACGCATTAATTTTATGGAAGCTTTATTTGTAAAAATATAATATATACATTTTCATTGTGACGAATAAACATATTTGTGTATGCAGAGTTAGAGGTCGACGATGGTCTGCAGAGCACGGTGTGCCGTCGTAATAAAATAAATTATAAAATATATTAAGACTGCGAGGTAAAATTTTCAAAGAAATTCACTTCAGATGATAATTTTATGTTGATATGTGAAGTTATACTAAATATATAATAGTGCATTTAAAATTAAACGGATCTAGATTTTTTTATTTTAGGTTTATTAAATGTTGGAAGGGATAAGTTGAATTTTTGAGTGAAAATTTTGAGGAAAAGTTTCTTTAAAAAAATGATGTTTCTTTCATTAAAATGGATATAGACTTGTTTATAAAAAACTTATTTTTCAATTTATGAATGATTTATTTTTATTTAATTGATGTTTTTAATATTATCTATTTAATTAACTAATTCTCATAACTAATAATAATAATTGAAGTTTATCATTTTTTTAGTAATATGATTTTGATTTTATGATATTCTTGAATAAATTCATAATAATTTCTTCACAACAATATATTGGTTGACTTATCAATTTCATTGAGTTTTCTTATCATTTCTATCGAGGTTTGTTTCTCCTAACAATATAAAATAACATCATGGTTATTTATGTAAAATTTGAAAATATAGTCTTTTAAAAACAAATAGTAAGAAAGAATAAGTAAATAGAAAACAATTTTATAATTTGTAAATTGAGAATTAAATCAAAAGTCATGTATCTTCTTTTTAATTTTTAATTTTTTATTAATCAAACAAAAATAAAATCATATCATTTGTCATCATGACTCCCTATATTAATGTTATCAGAAGTAGATATGAATGATAGAGTAGCAAAGTAGGCGTAAAGGGAGAGAAGAAATAGCTAGAGATGAGAATCACCTAAATTGGGATTGGTCCGCAAGGTGACCTTTTATTTCCTTCCATTTTCAAAATATTAACACAACCTTCCAAAGGAAGTTTGATCAAAGTGATCTAAAAATCATCATTTGCGCAAAAGGAAGGATTATCTCTAATCCCCCATCAGAGGAAGAAGGATTGTCTCTAATCTCTCATCATAGACAAAGAACCATAAAAATCGTAACATCCTTACCATTGTTGCAAACTAAAAGAGGCGAAGTGTTGTCCAACTACTTACCTTGAAAAAGGAGGTGTTTCATGGTTAAGGGAATACTCACTCGAAGCTCTAACTAAAACTTCAGGTCTCGAACCATATTGTAGAAGAAAACCCTAACTATTAGTGACTCCCTTGAGGGGAGTTTGAAAATATGTCATAACAAATTAGTAAATCTGGCATCCGATCGCCTAGTAGCATATAGGAAAGAAGCAATGTAAGGGTTCCTCGGCCCTCCACTCTATAGGAGCCTTTGATTTCATTTGAATGAATCTGTAGTTATCGATAAGTTTAATCTAGGAGATCAAGATCCTCTAGCTCTGTGGCATCAACCACTGCTATAGCCATGTGTGTAGTTGTTTTGGTCTAGGATTCTAGCTATATGGCACCAACAATTGTTATTACCATGTGTGCATTTGTTTTGTTCTAGGATTATAGCTTTGTGGCATCGATAGATGCTATATACATGGCAATAGATTCCAAAATATTTTCTCTAGTATTATAGGCACTCTTGGCTATGCTTTGAACTAGATCCACTACCATTGCTAGGGTTTCTATCCTCACTTGCGAAAGCCAATTATGTTTGCAAAGTACAAATCAATAAAATAATATAACATTATTTTCATAAATTGTTTATCAAGTCACGCATCCTATTTTATCTTTATAAAAATGATCGGTTCTTCATCATGAACATTATTATCATTAAGTATTTTATTTACAATATTAAGTTAAACAATATGTATGATAAAATATTATGTATAATCGCCTCAAAATTTGTTCAAACCAACTACAACTAAAGTAAAAATGACATAAAGATAGTAGGTCATATTTAAATGATTGAGGAATAAGGGAATAAGTCATTTTTTAGAACATGAAAATTTTGATAATATTAAAATTAATGGCTAGTAAACAACAATAAATGTCTTAATAATTACCTCATGATATATCTCACATTGCCAAGATTTAAAAAATCATAAAAATTAACTAAATTATAACATTATTCTAAATTATTATTAAGAATTTATACTTTAAAAAAAATCTAAATCTTGATTTTATCCTCACTTTACCATGGAACTCCTAAACTTTTAAATATGCTTTGTTACATTACAATCAGCTAGTACCATGGATTATTAATACCACATGCCGAAAAAAGCCATAAAACATAAATCATGTTCCTATGACATATGTCCATATGACATTTATTTGTAATTAATCAATTTAATTAAAAAGTCAGAAAATGCATAACTACTTTCGACATAGATTTTAACCATTGATATTTGAATAGTACTATGAATATTCTAGAATATTCGTACAATGCCCTGGGTTTAATGGGAGTGGTTGGGAAATTTGTTTGTTTCCCCTCCAACTAGGATCGATTCTAGAAGGAAAAATGTTTTGTTATGGTTTTTTTTCCCTTCCAACTAGGATCAATTCCTGAAGAAGGACATGTTCAAAAATAGACACACAGTGCCCTGGGTTTAATGGGAGTGGTTGGGAAAATGGTTTGTTTCCCCTCCAACCAGGATAATTTCTAGAAGGAAAAATGTTTTGTTATGGTTTTTTCCCTTCTAACTGGGATCAATTCCTGAAGGACATGTTTTTTTATTTTGATAATGCTCAAAGAGTAGAAAACTCTGTTTTTTTATTTTGATAATTCTCAAAGAGTATAAAACTGATTGCTCTTGGTGAAGTCATAGGTTATTGATATATATGGCTAGATGGAAGGACAATTTATGATGTAAAAAAAAATTAGAAGATAAAAAAAAAAAATTAAGATACAATCATCTTTGTGACAAGAAAAGTTGAAAACAGAAAGTGTTTGCTATTAAATTGTCATGGATATACTTAAATTAGATCTAGATTTGAAAATATCTATCACAATATTGATGTTTTTAACATTTTAAGTTATCAAAATTATGTTGAGATTGGAATTTTTTTTCTTAATTCTTTTAAGCATAAAGACGATTTAAAAGAAATCCAAATAGTTTCTTGCCTTTCTCCTAAAATATAATAAACTAATTTTAGTTTAATTCTAGTTTTAATGAATGCTAATCAGAACTATAATTAATTATATCTATAAAAAGTTATATATATATATATTGGGAAATCTAGTATAGTCATAAGAGACACTACCTCACAAGACAATCTAGTAATGTTAAAATTTGATGTGGTTATATCATAATAGTCTAATTTCATTAAAAGTTTGTTCCCTAAACTAGATATTATTTCAAAATAATTTTTAAATTAAAATAATATTTATTTATTTTTGTCTAATCATATATAAATTTATTGGGATGCAGTGATGATAACCTTGAAAATAAAATACTATGCATTAAAAAACTTAAATCCCCAATTCTTATATATTAGGAAGCTTAAATCCCCAATTCACCTATACCTACAAGACATACCTTAAGTATTGGTAATGACCCTGAAAATAAAATGTTATATATTAAGAAACTTAAAACCCAATTCCTATATATATTAAGAAGCTTAAATCCCAAATTCACCTATACCTACAAGACATACCTTATACTTACATCAACTAGTACATTTTATCTTAATCAAATAAATCAAATAAATGTACTCTTTTCCACTGAAAATTCGTATATTAATAGATGGATTAATACAAAATCCCGTCTTATACTTCTAATCCAATCATTTTCATTCATATCATTTAAAACATCAAAGGTGTAAAAATTATAATACTTTTATAACCATATGATTTCCTCGCAGTGAACGTGAGCTGGGAGAAAATTATGGATATTGACGAGCCTTCATCACATGAAATTGTGACTTTGCTTAAATTTAAGCGATGAATATTTGGCGTTATATTATTTGTAACTATTTATGGAAGGCCTTTACCAAAAATATAATTTGGTTAAAATATATATGTCCTTATGTAGCTTGATAGTTAAGAAGGTTTTCTATTTTAGTAGTGGAATGGTTGAGATAGATAATTATGAATATATGAAGAATTATACAAACTTACTATAATATGAGTGGAAGTAAAGCGTGTGACATGAAGTTATAGTTATGAAAGCTTTCTATTTTAATAGTGGAATGGTTGAGATAGATAATTATGAATATGGGAAGAATCATACAAATTTACTATAATATGAGTGGAAGAGTGTGGCATGAAGTTATATAGATTTATTTACAGTTATAGTTATTTAGTTTAAATTATGAGGTTATATAGATTTATTTACCAGGTTGATATTCAAAAAATTATAAATAGGTAGTTAAAGAATATATTTTTATAGGAGAGTGGGCATGTTCATAGGAATGTGCACATTTCTATATTAAAGGAATGAAAAGGACTATAGGCGAAACTATTAATTTGAAACATATTACAAAAGAGTAATTGGAAGTGGGTTAGAGATGTGCAATTTGTAAATTTAACAAGGGGACAAATGGTAATTTCACCATGGATTGTGATTATTAAAAATAGATGTGGTTAGAAGTGAAGATACTAATAGATTTGAAAATTTTCTATTTACGGAATATATTGAAGTAGGCTCCAGGAATTAGGTAGGAAATCCACACATAATGGTTTAAATATATTCCATTAATAGTGGCTTAGGGAATATGGTTTTCGAAGAATATTTCAATTTTTGAATAAAAATACAATCTTTCTATAAAGTCTCCAACCAATGGGTTCAACATATTGAGTTATCTACCATAGGATAAAGAAGAAAATTTAGTAAGGATATTGATAAAGTACAAGTTGATAAGAACTTTCCCTTAGCTTTTTTGTATGAGATAATACAAGGAGATCTTGTTGTATGTGGAGGGGGAGCGATTCTATTCTTTACAAATAATCATTCCATTACATTTAGGGAAATATTTGGTGAGGGATGAGATAATTATGAGAATTTATGAAACTAAAATTAGTATTGATTTTTGTGAATGAAAAAGGAATTAATTGTTTATAGCTGCTCTATGATTCCCTTTCACCATTAGAGGGGTAAAAGATGAACAAAGATGTCACAATATGTTCCTAAATTATGCCTTGTAAGAGTTTAATATTTTAGAGTGTTTTCCAACCATGTTCCTTTTCAACATGTGTATAAGGAGAGAAATATGAAAGCTAATGGTTTATCCAAATCTGGAATTTTGATGGGTCATCATACCTGATTGATAACGTAAAATAGGAATGGGGAAATTCTGAAATATTATCACCGTCCCTTTCATGGAATATTGGTGGGAGCAAGAGATGCTAATGTCTTATATATTTCTTATCTCTAATCAATACATAGTCTTTATTGATTTTGAGCATTTTATTTTTTCCATTTGTAGATATAATATCATATCATCATTTAGAATATCTCAAATAAAACAATTTAAATAAAAAAAACCTAAAAAAACATGTAAAAATGTAATTTTATAGCATTTAAATTAATAAAAATAAATTATTGGTTTCTTCCAAAGAAAAAAGAAAAAATATTCTAATAAAAAATAAATACAATTAATATAACCATTTAATATTAAATACTCAATAGTGATCATATCTTTAACTAAAATATAACTATCTCCAATGTGCATATCAACTCTTATCCTATTTTAAAATACATTATTATTCATTACTTTGTTTATCCACAATACAAGAATAAACATAATCAGTATGTTGATGGTGCTAGACCTGCCAACATGTTAGGGGATATCACCAGTAAGAAGTCCCAACTAGACCTTAGACTGTTTTGAGTAGGAGCATGAGCATTGGGTAGTAAAGCAATGCCTTGACTGAGATAGCGCGCAGAGGTAAGTGTGATATCTTTGTTGGAAGAAAATGTTTGAACTTGTGACGAGTCAAGTGATATGCATGGGGGTTCTAACACACAGAGGAGAAAAATAAGTGTGTCCCTTAGAAACCTGTAATAGTACCCAACTTGAAAGGAACACACAAGCTGAATGACATCACGAACTAGAAACCAAAATAGTCCACAATCCAAAGTGATGAGTTAAACCAATAACACGATTGCAACTAGATTCATACAATTGCATAAAAAATAGTTCATACACAAATGCATAAGTTAAATAACATACATTGCTAAAGCAACCTGAATAGCCCAACTACAGTAACCACATAGGCATGAAAATGTGTTGGCTCTTATATATATATATATATATATATATATATATATATATATATATATATATATATACTTAAGTGAAAGTTTCATCCATACATACACCACTGACAACTGCTAGCCCCAATAGTGGAACATTACAATCAACACCGCTTGCGCCTCCAAAGAGATGTACTCACTATACACTATGGAGAAGTAAATACTCGCCACAATACTCTCCAAGCCTTCCCTAATTAATGCTTAGCCAAAATCTTGTCTCCCCAAAATCCCTTTCTATGAGTTATGAGGTTCTATATACAGCAAAGGGTGGGGTGACACTTGACATTCCCCTTTGACTCTTGGACTACCCTCATGACTCTTCAACTTCATTACATATAACTCTTTACATTACATATGACTGTTTAAATTCCACTAATGACACTTGGAACTTTACAACATATTTACAATAATGAAACGATTTCCACCTATACCCATGTGGGACAAAAATAGGCTTGAGTTAGCGAGACAAGATAACACTAAGACTTAGATGGCGATGGAAAAGACCAACTTGGAAACATCCTCCTAGTGATATTTGGTGGCAAACCAATGCCAAGATTGGTAGAGCGTAATATTGTCTGCATACTGGTTGATGACATATTTCTGGAAACGAACTATTGTCTCCATCGCTTCTAGGTATACTAACCTGTAACCTCTATCCAACTCGTATTGTAACATGCACAACATAGTCATGAGTGTGGCCAAACTAGTGAAATACCTCTGCATGTCCTCTGTGATGATCTTCAAGTATGCACTCGGGGCCATGTGCATCAACTACTCGAACTACATTTCATTACCCAATCAGACTTGGCTCTTCTGTCTGGGCTCAATGAGTGTTCAGATGGATGGGATCCTGTGCATCTACACGATGACATCCAAACTTCTAAAAAACCATGCATATGAAGCCTCAACATTGCTGACGAATGGCAGGAGTTCCTCATAGTTCCAGATCTGACTCTCGATGTGTACTTCGTCCAACTTTTCTTGTGACTTCATCATCTTGTGAAATTAAAATGGGGTTCCCTTGTACCTCATTATCCATGTCTATATGTGATAAAAAATGGTGTGTATGTCTGTGAGCATGCGCGCAATCTTGATGCAACACTCATGAAATCCATGTAAATGGACAACTACCTTTTGTACAGTGACGAGCCTATCATATAGTCTCTGCATGATTGTCTTAAGAGCTGATAATTCAGTGAGTATAAGTTTCTTCATTTCTACTCTAGTGGATCCTGTTGATTGTTCTTCCCTCTCCTTGGCCACTTGCAAGTCCTTAGCCATGTGCTCATTTATGCTATTAAGAACTTCACACATGAGCTTTGTAGATTTCACATAAGCCTTCATAACATCACCCAAAACAACTAGATGTCTTCGCACATCAAACACAATCACCCGTTCTTCAAAGTGCGCAGGATATGTATGATGATCCAAGTTGTGTGCTCTGCACGCCTGTACAACCCTGTGTCATGACTTGTCAAAGGCTATGTTGTACATATATGTTCCCAAATCATCCTCAAGGAGAACACTCTCCCCTTGTTCACTTGGTATTTTATCTGCAAATGGAGTTGGTGAAGCCTATGCAGTGATCTTTGTTTCTTTTGGCATGAGGTTTCTCTCCTGATCCTATTCTGGCTCCACTATATTCGTTTCCATACTTTCAACCATTTGTTCATCCTACTCAGCAAGTTCATCCTCCTATGACCACTCACCCATTTCAACATTTGTTTCTGGTGGATTTGAGTCTTCAACCTCTATCAGCGTTGGTGAGCACCAGTATTGCAGCAATAATGCTGCAACTCCTGGGGCTTCCTACTTTACTTTTATCAACCTGGTTGTTCATAACAAACTTGGAAGCGATGGTGCTGTATGCACAAGTACTAGCTCTTACTGCAGGCTGTCACTTGGTCAACGGGTGAAAGATGACTAGGAGATCAAGCCAACTTCTATTAGTTTCTAGAAGAAATTTTCAACTGTGATAAAAGAAAGCTAACTCTACAGAGGCTATTCTATTTGCAAAAACAAAAGGAATACTGAAATGTAATGCAAACCCTAGCAAACCCTAATTTATCCAACTAACCCTACTTTTGCAGAAAAAGAGATAAAAACTGATGAAATGTATGCCATTGACTACATGGAAGGTGAATTACATCTTTTAAAACTCCTTCTAAAAGAAAATGAGAAAAGAGCATCCTTTTGTATTTTTTGAGTGTTTTTATGTGAAATTATTATGCTTGTAATTTATCGGTTTGTGATTGTGGCAGAGGTTTGGTGGCGATGGAGGATGGATTTGGATTTTGCAAAGGTGGAGGAAGGTGTGGAGAGATCCTAAGAAGCCCCTAGTACCCTTCTGAAGACTTCTCTTGCAATCAGACTTCGAAAAGTCACTCACAGGAAATTCTACAGGAGGCTGTAGGGGATCTACAGGAGGATGCCGAGAGCTATTTTTGGAGGTTTTAAAGGTGGAAAAATGGTGGGAAAGGGTAATTGAAGGCTAGAAGAAGGTGTTGAGGTGTTTGTAGCTTGTCAAGGAAGATCAAGAGGGAACATGATGGTTGGATTTGTTCAAATGGCAAGAGGGAAGCTTATGGAGAAAATGAAGAAATTATGGCAGATTGGTGAAATGTTGCAAATGACTTGGGAAATCTGTGGGAAGTGAGCTGATGTTGGCCGCTTTATGGATGTATGGTGAGCTGAGGTTCCCTACAAGAGATCTGCACATCTACTTACGAAAACTGATCAAAGAAAGGACTAACTATACCATGAAAACAAAACTTTCTCTAGCTTGACCTAACTTTTGACCTACAAACAGAAAATGCTGAACAGTAGCCTTTGAACAGAAAATAATGCAGAGAGATCTATTGTAAAAGAATAGGAAATGATCTAGGAAACTGAATCTGAAGTGATACATTAATCTTTCCAAATCAAGTTATAACACTAGAAATTGTATGGGAGAGCAAAACTATGTTTTTGGTGGCAGCACTAATGCCTTGACCTCAAATCATAGTCCCAGAAAGGGAGAAAGGACATCAGGGCCTACTATTGGACTTTTTGAATCTTAGCCTATCACTGCATTAACTTACTTAAGAAACTGAAACAAAAAATGCTATGCAAACCATCAAAAGCAACATATTCTAAACAAGGTAAAATGAATCTATGTAACAGAAATTAACTCATGAACTGAAGCAAAAAAACATTTAAGTACAATGTAAGAGGTGTTGGGAAGCTTTGGTTGGGCCCTAACCCATGAGCTTCAGCCCTCTAAAAGAGATCAGTGCTGGCTCGAAAACTGTTTCATCTCCATTATCAAAAATAAAAGTCACATTACATAAATTGTTCTCAAAAAGGAAGCTCGAAAATGAGCTGAACAAGTGCTACCCACAAGTGCGAAAATTATACTAATGATTGGATAACCTACTAAGGCTCTAAGCCCCCTCATTTATACAAATGGAGCCCCCAACAGCCTTCCTAAAATCAAGGAGCTCGGCTTCCCAGAACTGGAGATAAACAACAATCCTTCTTTACTTGCTTGGTTACTCCTTGGATGGATCAATGTGACTGCTTTTGCTCCGAGTTGTTGATGGAGGATTTAAGGGGTCATAAATGAAGGAGACATCCCCCTACAAATCCTCTTCCCTATTTTCCTTGATTATTTGCTGCCATTTGCTCATAAATCCTTTGACTTTGTCCAAAATTGACCAAAAAATCTGCATAAAGCACACATTAGACTACATGGCAAAATGACTAACCCAATTCACTCTATTACCATAAATATAATAAAAAACATGCAATAAAATAATGATAATGGTGGATTAAGTCGAATTAAGAGGTGAAATGATCCCATATAATTACCCATTTCTGGGGCTCATCATCACCCCCTTACTGAATGGGTTGCTCATCCTCTGAGCAACTAGTCTATCTCTTCATTCTTGATGGCTCTTATAGATTCCCTGACATCCCATGTTTCTAATGTGATATATTCCTCTTTATCATGGAATCCTCCCTTTCTATCCACCTCTTCCCACTGTTTCCATTCTACCTCCTCTTTTACTCCTTCCAGCAGTCCTAGCAGTAGTGGAGGATTGAATTTGAGGCCAATCCAATTGGCCTTCAAACTTTGCATAGAGTGCTTATACAGTGGCACTTTCCTCACGGCTTCTCTAATCCTATTTGGGGAGTGATACTCCATGATCTATAGGCTGTGTGGAAATGTGTTCCACCTTCTAATGTAGGCATGAATGTAGTCATCTCCAAACAATCTCTTCATGTCCTCGAAATGTGCAATAGCCTGGGTCTGCTCATCGATATATTTGGGGACACTTTGAGGATTAGCTGCAAGGTGTTAGTGGGCACTGATGAGAGCCATGGGGTCTGTTGGATCTGCTCTAATCATCGGAGGTTCATTAAGCTCTTTTGCCATCATTTTCTACATTTCTGCTGCCCGTTTCTCTTCATGGCTCATCCAAGATGCCATGGCCATCAGCTGCAAGTCTCCTAACACAACATTGGTGTCCCATAGGTTCATATCAGTAAGGGCCATGTTGTGTAAATAAAACTCTGCCAGCTTCGCTTTGTCCTCAGCAGAACTATGATCACATAGATCCATGAATTGGCCATAATCCTAAAAAGGTATGGTGCCTCTCTGGGCCAGAGTCTTGATTTGGAACTGGAGCCACTGATCCTTGAGGTATATCATGTATGATTTGGTTGGTTGTCTACACTGTAGTGCCTCCATAGCCCAGCTGGACATGCAGGCTAATTGGGCTTCCCTTTCCTGTAGCTGCCTTCTTAAGATCAACACCTCATTTTCTACCTAGGCTTCCCTTTCCTATTGTTGTCTTATTAATATCTCACTTTCTGCCTCGGGTTTCGTTTCCTGCTACTATCTTTTTAAGATTAACAGCTCATTTTCTGCCTGGGGTTCCCTTTCTTGTAGCTGCTTCTTTAACATTTCGTTTTCTTCCTCTAATTGAGCTCTTCTGATGCTTTCTGTATGCTTGACCATGCTCAATTCTTTTCCCATTTCTCTCAATTTGTTTTCCATGTGCCCAATGGCTTCCACCCCTTTTGATTTTGCAATCTACATCCGTGTATGTGTCCTTACTCTTTCCTTTTCCAGCTCAAAGAAAAGAGGGACTGCAAACTTTTGTGGGATGATTTTCCCTCCTTCGAGAAGGCTGTAATAAAATCCTAAATTAGGCTGCGGGTTAGGCTCTATTATCTCTTTTGCCTTATCTTTCTCCTTGGTCTCTTCTTCTGCCTTCTTTTCAAGATTCTTAGTCTCTTGAAGCTTTGTCATTGTTGCCTGTAGAGCGGTCTGCGCCTCCTATAAGAGTGTTTTAAAGTCCATAAGTTTGATCCTTTCTTTCCAAGTAGAAGCTCTAGGGCTTCCCCTTTCATAGGTAATGGGGGTTTTGGATGGAGATTCCTCCTTTTTGGTAGTAGGGGCATCTTCAATGATGTTGGGCTCCTTTGAAGGTGGCTAAGGCTTCCCCATCTTTATTCTGGTGCTTTTTCGAGCCTTGAAGTACATGGATGCTTGTCTTTTCCTTTTTCCTTTAGGCTTGGCTAGAGTACTACTTGCAGCAAGAACAATAGCTGCCTCCCTTGCTAGTGTCTTAGGAGACACTTCTTCCTGCTTTGCTTCTTCTTCTTCATCTGCTATTTTTCCTGTTTCTGCTGGTTTTGCCTCTACTGTCTCTGATTTTGTTACCTCCACTTCTTACTTAGCTTCTACTTTTCCTGTGGCAACCTTTTTCTGAACTATCTTAGGATTCTTCCTTTTGGTTCTTGGCCTCTTCTTTTTCTCTGTTGTGGTTTTTCCCTTTTCTGCTTTTGATTCTTTCATCTTCTCTACTTTAGGCTCATCTTCGGTGGTGTCATGTTTCTCCTTTCCTATCTGGTTTTCTTCCTTTTCTGTGGGGGGTTCCTCTTCCTCCATTTGAGAGTTCTTTTCTGCTTCATGGATTTCCTTCTCAGTTTCCCCTTTTTGTTCTTCCTCTTCACTTTCATATGGACTAAGGTCATAGGTCAGAGTCTTTATATCATCCTCTTTAGTCATGTTTCTAAAAATATCACAGGCTATAGGGATTGTGAAAGTGTGGAGGGTATCCTCCACCAGCAATTTAATTACCCCATGGTGAGCCAATTGGTCTAGAACTACTGCCTTCAATTTGGTGCTAGATTCTTTTAAGGATTGGAGGAGAAATAATGGAATACTGAGTTTTCGGGATGCAGGAATGTCCATGCCATATCTTAGTTCATGTAACAGTATGAAATGGTACCTGTAAACTATATTGTATCTTCCTTCACAGGAGATGTATTTCATAATCTGATAACTGACCTCATTCCATGGGTAAGGTATACTTGTTCTCCTTATGCCATTCTTGTCCTCCATAGAATGTTCATTAGGTTGGAAAAAGGTTTTCTTGGCAACTTGACCCAGTTTTTTTTCTTCCTTGCTCTAGGGTAGTCCAAGTGGGAGACTTGTAATCCTATTGATGAACTCTGGGGTGATTTCTATAGTTATACCCCTGAAACTGACAGTGGCATGGGTTTTTGAATGAGGTTTTAAGGACAATACAAATTCCTCTGTGACTTCATCATCATATCCATGCAATTTTTCAAGGAACGGCATCCCATTTGCTCTAGTGATGAGGGCCACCACTTCTGTATGTTCATGCATCTTAGTTGAATTCAGAGGCTCCTTCCTCATAAAAGCCCTCGTAATGATGTTTTAGGTCTTGCTGGAATATTTCAGTTGAAGAGGGCGGCAACAAGTTTCAATCCAAAAAATAGAGGAATAGCTGAGGTTTTCTTTTAAGAAATAGGAAGAGAGTTTTTGTGTTCTTTATTTTAAACAGAAACAAATTGCAACTTTCCTTCCTTCCAAAATCCATTCTCTAGACTCACATTACTTCTCTGTCTGTTTGATGAAAACAATATCTTGAAGAAACAAAGAACATACAGAACTGTGTTTTTTTCCATTTTACAAAATAAGCATACTACCCAATGCAAGTTCACTCTTTACAGGCTTAATTTTCTAGAGTTGCATCATTACTTTACATAGGAGAATACCACGGAGGAGAAAGAGACAGTATTTTAGTGCAAAGAGAAAATGGAGAAATTGCATATATATATTTTTAAAAAACACAGGTAGACTCTGTTCTCACTTTCCTTCCCTTTTCAACTCAATGCCTCACTTGGAATCACACCACCCTTTGTATATATATGGAAATGCAAAGTGTTTTTCACCGAGCCTACCTTTTTCAGCCCAAATTTGTCATAAAATCCTGAATTTTCCTCTGCGATGCTGCTCACTGACCTTCCTATAGAAAGGCTCCTGTAGGACTGTGTTTTCACTCCTGTAGAGTCCGATAAGTGGGAAAGTTCTGAGAGTGACAGAATTTGATTGTTTCAATGCTCTGGAGGTGGTAGGTAACTTGCTACAGTTGAGAGCTCGTTGACACAAATGAGAACAAAGGTGGTGAAGGCGGTCGACTGCAATGTACTTAAGCATATGGGAGCATTGTGTGGTGATGAGGTGATGTGGCAAGAAGGGTATGTTACCCTCATCCGGACCACTAGTCCCTACTTTAGTGTCATTATGAAACTTTTATGTTGCCTGCCGCAATTATTTCAATCATTCCTGTTAGATTCCACCACTACCTGTTTTGAGATTTTCTCGAGATGACTAAACACACGTGCTGAGTACACCCGCTAAGCACAATTTGAACTGGACGAGGGTGGCCAGTTAGTTGGCAACTGATCTAGTTTAATCGCAACCATCTCACTTATTCATGTAGTTTTCAAAGTATACCCATGCAACAGAGAAATAGGTTTAGTCACTTATCTATTAGTTGAGAATTGCGTGCTACCATGTTGTTGCATGCTCAGACTTTGGCGTTCTATCCATGGATTTCTGCTGCTGGCACCCATGGCTTCTGGATTGGTGGCTCAGCTACCTTGTACTAGTGATCTTTGATTAGGATTAGACTCCTTGTGTGTTCTACACATCTGTGGCTACACTGACCCTACCTCTGGAGCTCGATTTTTAAGGGGATCAGCTGCTACAGGAATCCTACAGGATTTCCTGTAGCTGCTTCTCCCTCTAAAACTTTTGGCTGAGGCTTGAGCAGGGATTGGAGAGGAAATTTAGGAAGATTCTGCCAGTCATGAGAAAGCAAATGGTATGCACTAGGTAAGAGTTAAGTTAAGGATGCTGCTTGTTTATTCTTCATTTTTCTAAAAAAACAAAAGAAACAGGATTTCTGTGTTTTTTTTTTTCTTCTTTGTGCAAGGAAGAAAGAAGCGAGTGGAAATGTAGTGGTGTAGGTATGGAATGGAGATTTATGAGGATGAATGGTGGTAGGGGAGTCCACAGGTCTTCTGGAAAAGTTTCTAGCCCTTTAATCCTTTTCTTGACTTGGTTTCGAGCTCTCTGTGATTTCTACGGGAGCCTCCTATAGAATCCACAGAGCCTCCTATAGGATGTATAGTTTTCTAGAAAAAGTGAGACGAGGGACTGGGAAAAGACAATAGCAATGGAGAAAGGGTCTATGAGAGGTGTATTCAGCTTTTTCATGTCCCATTTTATTTTGCGTCCCTCCTGCAACCTACAATGCATTCAAAAGAAGTTAATTTTTTTGTTTCTGTTTTTTCTTCTTTTTTTTTCTCTTTTTTTTTGTTTTTTGTTTTTTTTTGCTTTTTTTTTAAAGAGATAGTTGGGGCACCTCCCAGAGGTTTTCACCCTAATTTCCTTCCCTGGGCACCTCCAAGGGGATGTTTTCACACATGGATCTTTATTCTCCTCATTTTTTTTTTTTAGGGAATGGGTGGAGTGGAGGCAGAGACTTGTTCCACTATCAACACTGTTTTACTCAAATTTTCAATGAATTCTTACTTGAAGAGGGGCTTCTTGTAGATTTTCAACCTATGCCCATTGACAAGCATGGGGATGGCTTCTTCATCGATCGTCCTGATCAGAAGTAAACCATTGTCATTGCACTTTTCTACTATGTACGGTCCCAGACATCCTGTCCTCAGTTTTCCCTTGAAATCTTTATACCTTGAGTCATACAACAACGCCCAATCTCCTTCCTGGAATTGTTTCTCTTTGAGGTGTTTGTCATGGCATATTTTCCTTTGAAGCTGGATTACGTCTATGCGGAGAAGGGCCTGTAATCTTTGTTCATCCAATCCATTTAGCTGGAGTAACCTTTCTTTCTATGCATGGCTGAGATCTAGGTCCAACTGAGCTACCATCCTTAGTGTATTTTATTCAAGTTCTATTAATATCAAAGCCTTCTTCCCATAGACTAGCTCATAGAGTGTGAACCTTGTGGTGGCCTTCCATGTGGTTTTATAGGCCCAGATGGCCTCAACCAATCGATCTGCCCAATATTTTCTACTGTTGTTCACTACCTTGGTCAAAATTCCTTCTAAAGCTCTATTAGTGACTTCCACCTGTCCATTTGCTTGTGGATGGTAAGGGGTTGAAGTTTGGTGCTTAATTTTGTGATGTGAGAGCAGGTCTTCAATCAGATTGGAGGTAAATTGACTCCCTTGATCTATGACTAATTCTCTTGGATACCCAAACTTATAGAATATATTCTCCCTTAAAAACTCAGCTACTTTTTCTTCTAGTGTTGCCTTGATCACCTTTGTTTCTACCCATTTTGTCAGATAATTAGTGCACACGATGATGTAATATTTCTGCTTTGAAGGAGGGTTAACAGGACCCACAAAGTCCATGCCCCACTTCTTAAATGGCTCAAAAGTCACTTGAGGTTGCATGGGCATCTCATCCCTTGGAGTAGGTTTCCCCATCCTTTGACATCGGTCACATTGGCTGATATATATCCTTACATATTGATGAAGAGTTGGCCAATAGTAACCTGCTTGTAGAATTTTGAAGGCAATCCTCTTTGCTGCAAAATGGCCCCCACAAGGCCCATCATGACAAGTAAGGAGAATTTCAAAACTTCCTCCTCCCAGACACATCTTCTCAAAACCTGATCTGGGCCAAGTTTGAAGAGATTGCCCCCAATTCAAGCGAAAGGGGCACTTTTCCTCATGACCTCGCTCTTCTCTTTTGAGGACAGGTGTGGCAAGAACTATGTGGAAACCATGTACTTTGTTATATCAGTAAACCATGGTGAGATTACTAAGATAGCGAATAGGTGTTCATTTGGCATTTGATCATCCACCATTCCTTCTTCACCTGCAGGCAGATCTATTCTAGATAAAAAATTAGTGACAACATTTTCCTTACCCAGCTTATCAATGGTGGTTAAATCAAATTGCTGCAATAAAAGCAACCATCTAATAATGCGAGCATTTACATCTAGTTTGTTCATTAAATACCTAATTGTAGCATGATCAGTGTGTACAAATGTTTGATAGCCGATGATGTAGTGTCTGAATTTATTTAGGGAATGGACTATAGCTAGGAGCTCCTTCTCGGTTATAGTGTAGTTTAATTCTACCTTCGAGAAGTTCTTACTTAAAAAATATATGGCATAAGTTATCTTCTAATAAACTTGCCCTAAGGCTGCTCCTATCACTTTGTTCGAGGCATCTATATGAATGTGGAAAGGTAGGGCCCAGTTCGGACCTCTCAAAATTGGGGCAGTCACAAGTTTACTTTTCAAGGTATCCAAAGCTTCTTGATAGTTGTCAGTCCATATGAACTCGACATCATTCCCCAAAAGACCAAACAATGGAGAGGCTAGCTTATTGAAATCCTTAATGAATCTTCTATAATACCCTGCTAAACCTAGGAAACTTTAGACATCTCTTACCTTTTGAGGAGGTGGGACCCTTTATATGATGGGAATTTTGTTGGGGTCCACCTGTAATCCTTGCTGAGAGATGGCATGACCTAGCACGATCCCTTTAGTCATTAGGAATTCACACTTTTCAAGACCGGGGGACAGGTTCATTTCAATACACTTGTCCAAAACTTTTCCCAAGTTAGCCAAAGCTTCCTTGAAATTAGAACCATAAGGGGTAAAATCATCCATATAGATTTCCACTGCATCATGAACCTGTTCAGAAAATATACTCAATACTTCTCTTAGGAAAGTGGCGGGAGCATTGTGCAATCCAAAAGGAAGGACTCGATATGCAAAGGTACCCCAAGGACAAGTGAAAGTGGTATTATCTTGGTCTTTCAGGCTGATTTGGAACTGGTTGTACCAGCTAAACCTATCTAAGAAGAGAAAAACTTTTTCCCTGCCAAGCCATATAACACTAAATCTATGAAAGGCAAAGGAAAATGGTCCTTCTTGGTGGCCTTGTTTAGTTCCCGATAATCGACACAAATTCTCCACTTCCCATTTTTCTTTGGCACTAGCACCAAAGGAGAGACCCATTCACTGTCAGAGATGGGGTAGATGAATCCTGCATCCAATAACTTTTGCAGTTCTTCTTTGACAATGTCCTTAAGGGTTGGATTCATCCTCCTTTAAGGCTGCCTGACTGGTTTGCAATCTTCCTTAATGTAAATGTGATGAGTATAGACTAAAGGGTACACTCCCTTCATCTCCTTATAGCTCCAAGCAAAAGCATCCAAGTGGTTTCTCAATAAGCTACATAGTTCCTTCTCCTGAGATATGGATAGGGATGAGTTGATTTTCAAGGTTCTTTCTGGGCTAAACTCCATATTATTAACTCCAAGAGAGGTCGGGTCAGCCACATAGAGATCAACTAAAGGATTGGCTTGGGTTTCTTTCACTAGCTCTTCTAATGGCAACTTACTGGGGGGTGGATTCTCAATCAAGTTTTCAATAATATCATTCTTAATTTGTGGTTCCCCCTTATGGTAGCTTCTACTGCACACAGTGGTGTGGAATAGACTTCATCTTTATCTTCCTCCTCCAACCAGAGAGGTAAATCATGTTCTAACAAAGGTTGGGTAGGAGGATATAGGACTAGCTGCTTAGACATATGCCCATTCTTGATTGTCATGTTCCCAGCTTGACAGCTGATACAAGCATCTAAAGTAGCCAACCAGGGTCTTCCCAGGATGCGAGGATACCCAGTGAGCTTTGCCTTCGGCTGGAGAACCAAGAAATCAGTAGGGTACTGCAAAGAATCGATGGAGACCATTACATCTTCCACAATCCCTTCAGGGGTCACGGTGGTGCGGTCTGCTAACTATAGTACTATTGTGGTCTTTCTTAGGGAGCCCTGAAGGTTGAGCTTGAGCATAGTGTCCTTGGTCATCACATTAATGGCAGCCCCTAGATCAATTAGGTTGTGGGGGATTATGGTGCCAATGATGTGGACATCGACTATAGGGCTTCTAAGGTATAAATATTTCAAACAGATTACCTACCCCAACATCAGGCCGGATAGTTGTCCTATGACATTGATAGTTGGGGCATCTTTGTTGCGCTTGTTTGGATGCCTGAAGCACTTCTCTCTGATCATCTTGTTGTATATAGGCACATCCTTTATGGCTTGGAGAAGTGGTGTCTTTACACATAATTATTTCAATTCTCCCAGAAGTTCAGTTTCTTCTGGGGTAGGTTGTGTTGTTCTGGATAATCTCTCAGGAAAGGGTGAAATGGATTTTGGTTCGCTTCCTGTTTTTCTTCCTCATCCTCCCTAGGGGGAGGCTGGTTATCTGGGAGAACCTTTCCAAATCGAAGGTTAATCTCTTGAGTCTCCATAGCATAGGTCGAGCATGATGGTTTCCCACTAGATAATTGATGGGATTGTTTGTTATTCGGGTTTACGTTCGGCTGAGTAGGAATTTGGGGTTACTTTGGTGGAGCAGGAGGTAATGGTTGTGATTGAGAAGGTGGTGGAGGTAAAAGAGCGGGAGGAGAGTTATACTGGGGCCTCCACCCCTGATGAGGTGCATTGCACTGAGGCTGAGGCTGAGCATTAGAGTGAAATGAATCGGCAACTAGTTGAGCATGGTATTGAGATGGATATGACCATTGCGGAGGTGTGGACTAGGAAGGATGAGTAGGGGGACCCCAAGAAGGCATGGAAGTTGCTTGACTGGGGTTGTAGTATGCCTGGGATGTCCCATGCATCCCCTGTTGATAAGGTCTAGGCCCATGAGGCCTCCTTTGGTTCATGAAATAGAGTCATTCAATGGATCCCTCAACCCCTTGGTATACAACTTTAAGTCTGGGCAAGGAAGGGCACTAATTCGTAGGATGCTCTTCTTCGCAGACTGAACACACTTCTATAGACTTCAATGGACATTCGTTCCTCAGATGCCTTCTAGTGCACCTAGGACAAAAAATATCCAATGCCTTCTCTGCTTCCTCTTGTTTCCTTTTGATATGCAAAGTATCCATTTGCCTGGTAAGAGTTTATAGCATCTCACTTTTGAATTCTCCCAACACGTTTGCAAATTCACCTCTGAGGGACAAACTGGATGAGGAGGTACTAGCTATGGGTTGACTCCCCTTACCTCTCTTTTTAACTGCCCTAGAATGGTTTCTAAAGATAGTCTTAATGTCTTCATAAGGTAGCTGGTAGATGTCTCCCAAGCCAGTAAATGGAGGGTGTCTAGGAGGTCTTCCAAGACTCCTCCGAGCAGGACCAACTTCAGAGATTCGGGGTCAAGTGTGCACCTAGCCCTTTTATAACTGAGCTGGAATCTCTCTTCATAATCCTCCAAGGATTCATCACTTCCCATGGTAATTGGGAAGATCTATTCCTTTGTATCTTTTAACCTACAGTAGTCCCGATATTTGTTGTTGAAGACTTGCTGCATCTGAGCCCACGTCGTGATGTTGTTACTAGGTAACCCCATGAACTAGTGCAATGTTGCATCCTTGAGGGTAGAAGGGAACATTTTCAACTTTTTCTCGTCTTCTGCATAGTCATAGGTTTGACAGATAACAATAAAATCAAATAGGAAGGTGTTAAGATCTTCTGTAGTTAATCCATGGAAGTGAGGTAGGGCTGAAGGGCTTATTTTTTTCATTTTAGTGTCCCCATTGGTTTCTCGGATGGGAAAGGTACCCTCTACTCTCTCTCCATTTCCCCTTGCATTTCTATTTTCAGCCATGGTCTCAAGAGGGATGGTTTCCTCCTCTTCTTCTGTTATAGGATCTTTGTATATCTTTGGTTGTTAACCTATAGGTTCTTCTAGATCACTGCCATTGAAGAAGAGAGAAGGGTGGCTTTGTGATGTGGTGGCGGTGTTGGGTAGTAATTTCCCTGAATTATCTCTATTCCTACAAGGCATGAAAACAAATCTCTTTTTTGGGTGATTTTTTTTTATTTTTCTGCTTGTACCTGTAAAATTGAAATTGATTGAACAAACAAATTGCAACTACTGAAATGAACTTGCTAAAATGAAAATTTTCAGAATGGAAATGAAAGCAAGGAAATGACTAATCTACTTTTGCTGAAATGGAAATTGTAAAATTGAAATGAAAGTGAGGATATGACTAATCTGCTTTCGCTGAAATAGAAATTGTAGAATTGAAAGGGCTAATCTACTTTTGCTGAAATGGAAATTACAGAATTGAAAGAACTAATCTACTTTCGCTGAAATGGAAATTGCAGAACTGAAATGAAAGTAAGGAAATGTAGAAATCGAAAGGACAACTACTCTACTTTTGCTGAAATAAACTACTTAGCAGAATGTTGTAGTAGAGAATAGAAGAAAGCAGTAATCACAAAATACTCTGATGCTTCCCCGACAACGGTGCCAAAAATGTTAGAAAATTATATATTACAGAGCAATGGAACACATAAAATATTGCAGAAATATAAACACAGAAAACACATAAAACAAAAGAGACACAGATATATGTGGTTCACCCAGTTTGGGCTACATCCACGGAGAAATAGCCAGTCCTTCTTTATTATATTATCTAGTAAACTGAAGAGATACAACCTATAGCAGATCCACTGTAACACCCTCTTCGCTCTCAATCTCCTCTCTCTTCCTCACTCAGAATACAGATCTACATAGACGTAATACAATTCCCTCATATATAGTGAGGGGTTGCCTTCTAGGGTAAAAACCCTAAATTAAGCATGACTTCTACCATAAAATCATCTGCTTAATGACCAGCCCAGATTGACTAGAAGTTACTAGACTTTTACAAGGCAATTTTACATCTATTTTTAGCTTCGGGGGCGCTTCCCTCGAACCACCGCCGAGGCATCGCTAGCCCCCGAACCCCGTAGCCGGGGGGGGTTAGCCCCCCCCGGACCCTTGTGGGGGGGACAAGTCCCCCCGCAGCCCCCCACATGGAGGGGTGTACAGTCTTCCTAGGGTATACATCCGGCTGAGACATTTGAATACAGAAGATAATCAGGCTCCATACCCAACAATCTCGCACTTGGAGACTGATTATAGCAACTCCACCACTGCTTCATTTGCTAGAAAATGACTCCACTTTGGACCTAGCTATTTATCACCTTCTTCATCATAATTGAAGACGAATTGAAACTGAACAGATTCTTAGTTTCTCCCTGGTTACAGCTTTTGTTAGCATATCTGCAAGATTCTGGCTAGTGCGTATCTTTTCCAGCTTCAACTGTCCATCTTCCAATGCTAACCGTATGAAATGGTACTTGAGCTGTATATGTTTAGTATTGGAATGAAATGTAGAGTTCTTTGCAAGATGTATGGCACTCTAGCTGTCACTGTATAACCTGCCCAACTCCTGCATCTTACCCAATTCATCTAGAAGCATTTGTAACCAAATCATTTCTTTACTAATTTCTGTAGCAGCAACATACTCTGCTTCTATTGTTGAAAGTGCAACAACACTTTGGAATTTTCAAGCCCAACTGACAGTTGTTCCACCTATAGTAAATACATATCATGTAGTGCTCTTCCTTTTATCTCTATCACCTCCCATATCTGCATTAACATATCCCTGTAGAGCAATGTTTAAACCAACAAAGCATAATGTTTGATTTGTGGTACCTCTCAAATACCTGAGAATCCACTTCACTACCATCCAATGTTATTTTCTTGGATTGATGATGTACATGCTTACAACTCCCACTGCATGTGCAATATCAGGCCTTGTGCAGACCATTGCATACATTAAGCTTCCAACTGTTGATGCATATGGAACTTTAGACATATGAGCCATTTCTTCCTGAATCTTGGGACACACCTCCTTACTTAATTTGAAATGACTAGCCAAAGGTATGCTAACTGATTTTGCATTCTGCATATTAAACCTTTTCAGCACCTTTTCTATGTACTCACTTTGAGACAATATTAATTTGTGATTCTTCCTATCTCTAGTTATTCTCATACCAAGGATTTGTTTTGCAGCACCCAAATCCTTCATTTCAAATGTGTTTGCCAATTTCCTTTTGAGCACATTTATTTCCTGCATGTTAGAACATGCAACAAGCATGTCATCTACATACAATAACAATATAATAATGCTGTCATCATTTTGCCTTTTGAGATAAACACAATGATTAGAGTGACATCTAGTATAACCTTGTTCAGAAATAAACCCGTCAAATTTTAGATACCACTACCTTAGAGCCTGTTTTAAGCGATACAAGCTCTTCTTCAACCTGCACACTAGTTTCTCCTTCCCTTTTACCTCATATCCTTGTGGCTGTTGCATATATATCTCTTCCTCCAAATCTTCATGGAGAAAGGATGGCTTTACATCTAACTACTCAAGATGAAAATCTTCAACTACTACTAGACTTAAAATAGTTCTAATTGAAGTCATTTTAGCAACAGGAGAAAATATTTCATCAAAATAAATACATTTCTTGTGTGCAAACCCCTTCACTACAAGTCTAGCTTTGTACCTTTGTTTTCATCCATCTTCTTCCTTCAGCCTGTAAACCCATTTATTCTACAATGATGTTTTACCTGCAGGAAACCTGAGTAAGTCCCAAGTCTGGTTATGTGCTAAGGGGTCCATCTCTTCTTTCATGGCTTGCGCCCACTTCTTCCTGGTTTCTACCTGCACTGCTTCTTCATAACATTCTGGTTCACCAGAATCAGTCAACAATACATAATATAGTGAAGGAGAGTACCATTCAGGGGATCTACTTATCCTGGTAGATCTTCTAACACCACTTTCTAGTGTTCGAGGTGCTTGTTGCTGTTGTGGTTGTTGTTCTAGTTGTTGATCATTATGATTTTCAGGCACCATCACTTTTCCTGTGATGTCATCAATCACTGTGTATTCTCTGTTTCCTTTTTCTTGTTTCTTTTCTTGCAATTGATTCTTATACAAGACCTTTTCATTGAATATTACATCTTTGCTCCTAATGATTTTGTGATTTTCATAATCATGTAAGCGATAACCAAAATAATTAACACCATATCCAATAAACGTAGATTTCTTTGATTTTGCCCCAAGCTTTATTATATTTTCTTTGTTAATGTGGACAAAAGCTTCACAACCAAAAGTCTTTAAAAATGAGTAGTTTACCTTTTTACCTGTCCATGCCTCCTCTGGAATACCACCATCCAAGGAACTTGAAATCTCTCTGTTTATTAGATAAACAGCAACATCTACAATATCTGCCCAAAATTGTAAAGGTAATCCTGCATGCAATCTCATGCACCTTGCACGCTCCATGACTGTCCTGTTCATCCTTTCTGACACACCATTTTCTTGTGGTGTTCTTGGAACTGTCTTCTCTCTTCGAATTCCATTCTTTGAAAAGTACCTATCAAACTCTTTGCTACAATATTCACCTCCATTATCTGATCTGAGACACTTCAACCTTTTCCTTGTCTCATTTTCAACCCAAGCTTTCCATTTCTTGAAAGTATCAAATACATCATATTTATTTCAAATACAATAAATCCATGTTTTTCTCTTTGCATCATCAATAAAAGTAACATAATAACGAGAGCCACCAAGAGATGATACCTGAGCAGGTCCCCATACATCTGTATGCACAAGCTCTAATTTTTTGCTCTTCTTTTCTTTCCCAACTCTAAGGAATCTGACTCTCTTTTGTTTTCCATAAACACAATTCTCACAGAATTTTAAATCAACATGCTTCAAACCTAGCAACAAATTTCTTGAGTGAAGAATCTGCATCCCCTTCTCACTCATGTGCCCGAGCCTATGATGCCACAATGTCATATCTTCTCCTGTAGAGGTTAAAGCATTAGCAGAATTATAAATACCATTGCATAAATACAATGTACCAACCTTTCCTCCTTTCGCTATTACCAAGGATCCTTTAGTGACCTTCCAGGTTTTATCTGTGAAAGTAATTACGCAACCTTCACCTCCCAACTGCCCTGTTGAAATCAGATTTTTCTTCAGATCTAGAACAATACTTACCTCCTTCAATATCCGTTGATTTCCATTCTGCTGTTTTATGAAAACAGTACCCATTCCAATGATTTTACAGGGTTTATCATCACCCAATCGAACCTATCCAAAATCTCCTTGAACGTAATCGTGAAAATGTTTCCTATTAGGTGTGGCATGGAATGAGGCCCCTGAATCTACCACCCAAGCATCAATAATATTTTCTAATGAAAGAATCAAAGCATCTTGCAAAACATCACCTGTCACATTCGCTTCATGATTAGTTTCTTACTGCACGTCTCCTTCTTTTCCCTTCTGAGACTTGCAGTCTTTCTTCGGGTGTCCTTTCTTCCCTCATTTCTAGAACACTATCCCTGATCTCGACTTGGATATTCCTTTTCTTGACTTACTGCGATATCCTAGGCTCTTTCCTCTTTCCGTTTTTCTTCCCCTAGGCTCTCCAGTCAAAGCATTACCTGATGTCTCACCGGAGCTTCTCCATCGCATTTTCTCGCTAAGGATTGCACCGACAACATCATCAAACTTTAAAGTACTAGATCTAGAGACAGAGTTATTAATGGCCATAACTAAACCATTCCAAATTTCTGGCAATGAGCACAGAAATAACAGAGCCCTAACTTCATCATCAAAATTTACCCATAGAGAACTTAACTCACTTGTAACTGTATTAAAATCATTTAAATGATCAGCAATAGATCCACCCTCTGACATCTTCATATTAAATAAACGCTTCATAAGAAATATCTTATTTGACGCTGAGGGTTTTTCATATAGTTTGGCTAATGCCGACATCAAACCCTGTGTTCTCGTTTCCTTTAAAATATTGAACGCTACTGACGCCACTAGGCACAACCGTATTGTTCCAACTGCCTTTCTATTGAGAATATCCAACTCTATGTTTGTCATACTCATCATCTTCTTTGTCTTTCCACTCAATGGTAGGTAGAGATCTATCTGATACAGATAATCTTTGATCTACATATTCCACAGCTGGTAGTTTTGGCCGTTGAATTTTTCGACCCTAAACCTACCATCTTCCATTATTTCTCCCACTCGAACTAGGAACCCTTCTCTCCTATGAGTTTATCAGCCAAATAGACCTTCAACTCTAATTCCAGTTGCTAGAAAATTATATATTATAGAGCAATGGAACACATAAAATATTGCAGAAATATAAACAAAGAAAAAACATAAAACAAGAGAGACAGAGATATACGTGGTTCACCCAGTTTGGGATACATCCATGGAGAAACAACCAGTCCTTCTTTGTTATATTATCCAGCAAACTGAAGATATACAACATACAACAGATCCACTGTAACACCCTCTTCGCTCTCAATCTCCTCTATCTTCCTCACTCAAAATATAGATCTACATAGACGCAATACAATTCCCTCATATATAGTGAGGGGTTGCCTTCTAGGGCAAAATTCCCTAAATTAAACATAACTTCTAGCATCAAATCATCTGCCTAATGAACGACCTAGATTGACTAGAAATTACTAGACTTTTACAAGGCAATTTTACATCTATTTTTAGCTTCAGGGGCGCTTCCCCCGAACCCTTGTAACCCCCCACGTGGAGGGGTGTACAGTGTTCCTGGGGTATACATCTCACTGAGGCATTTGAATACAGAAGATTATCAGGCTCCATACCCAACAAAAAAGTGGTGAGCACCAGTATTGTAGCAATAATACTGCAACTCCTGGGGCTTCCTACTTTACTTTTATCAACCCGGTAGTTCGTAACAAACTCGGAAGCAACGGTGATGTATGCACAAGTACTAGCTCTTACTGCAGGCTGTCATTTGGTCAGCTAATGCAAGATCACTAGGAGCTCAAACCAATTTCTATGAGTTTACAGAAGAAGCTTTTGACTGTGATGAAAGAAGGCTAACTCTGCAGAGGCTATTCTATTTGTAGAAAGAGAAGGAAGACTGAAATGTAAAGCAAACCGTAGCAAACCCTAATTTATCCAACTAACCCCAATTTTGCAGAAAAAGAGATAGAAACTGACGAGATGATTTCCATTGACTACTAGGAAGGTGAATTACATCTATTAAAGCTCCTTCTGAAATAAAATGAGAAAAGAACATCCTTTGGTATTTTTTGAGTGCTTTTATGTGAAATTATTATGCTTGTAATTTATTGAATTGTGATTGTGGCAGAGGTTTGGTGATGATGGGGGATGGAATTTGTTTTTGCAGAGTTGGAGGTAGGTGTGGAGAGGTCCTAAGAAGCCCCTAGTACCCTTCTGAAGACTCCCCTTGCAATTAGACTTCGAAATATCACTCACAGGAAATTCTACAGGAGGCTGCAAGGGATCTACAGGAGGATGCTGAGAGCTATTTTTGGAGGTTTTGAAGGTGGAAAAATAGTGGGAAAGGGTAACTGAAGGCTAGATAAAGGTGTTTAGGTGTTTGGAGCTTGTCAAGGAAGATCAAGAGGGAACATGATGGTTGGATTTGTTTAAATGGCAAGAGGGAAGCTTACGGAGAAAAGTGCAGAAATCAGGGCAGATTGGTGAAATGTTGCGAATGACTTGGGAAAACTATGGGAAGTGAGATAATGTTGGCTGCTTTATGGATGTATGGTGAGCTAAGGTTCCGTACAAGAGATCTGCACATCTACTTACGAAAACTGATCAAAGAAAGGACTAACTATACCATGAAAATAGAACTTTCTCTAGCTTGACCTAATTTCTGACCTACAAACAGAAAATGCTAAACAGTATCCTTTGAACAGAAAATCATGCAGAGAGATCTATTGTAAAAGAATAGGAAATTATCTAGGAAATTGAATTTGAAGCAATACATTAATCTTTCCAAATCAAGTCATCACACTAGAAATTCCATGGGAGAGCGAAACTGTGTTTTTGGTGGCAACAATAGTGCCTTGACCTTGAATCATAGTCCCAGAAAGGGAGAAAGGAGATCAGGGCTTGTCATTGGAATTTTTGAATCTTAGCCTGTCACTGCATTAACCTACCTGAGCAACAGGAACAAAAAAAGCTATGCAAACCATCAAAAGCTACCTATTCTAAACAAGGTAAAATGAATCTATGTAACAGAAATTAACTCATGAACTGAAGAAAAAAAACATATAAGTACAAGGAAAGAGGTGCTAGGTAGCTTGGGTTGGGCCCTAACCCAAGAGCTTTATCACTCTGAAAGAGATCAGTGTTGGCTCAAAAACTGTTTCATCTCCATTATCAAAAATAAAAGTCACATTACATAAACTGTTCTAAAAAAGGAAGCTCGAAAATGAGTTGAACAAGTGCTGCCCAAAAGTGTGAAAATTCTACTAATGACTGGCTAACCTACTAAGGCTCTAAGCCCCCTTATTTATAAAAATGGATTCCCCCAACAACCTTCCTAAAATCAAGGAGCTCGGCTTCCCAGAACTGGAGATAAACAACAGTCCTTATTTACTTGTTGGGCCACCCCTTGGATGCATCAATGTGGCTGCTTGTGCTCCAAGTTGCTGATGGAGGATTCAAGGAAAGGGGTCATAAATGAAAGATACACCGCCATACAAATCCTCTTCCCTATTTTCCTTGAATATTTGTTGCCATTTTCTCATAAATCCTTTGACTTTGTCCAAAATTGACCAAAAATCTGCATAAAGCACACATTAGACTACATGGCAAAATGACTAACCCAATTCACTCTATTAGCATAAATATAATAAAAAACATGCAATAAACTAATGAGAATGGTGGATTAAGTCCAATTAAGAGGCGAAATGAGCCCATATAATTACCCATTTCTGGGGCTTATCAAGCACAGTTTGATCTGTTTGTGCACATTGTGTGTTCCTTATTCTTGTTTCTGTTCATTCTGCACTATTCGAATTTAAAGAAGAACACAAAATTTTTTAGATATAACCATAAATATAGAGATGCAGTAGAAATAACACTTCATTTCATTAATATGAGATACTGAAATATGCTTACAAATAGAATGGAAATAAGACTAGCTCGGGCGATGGTATCTTATCTCTAAGAAGAGATTTGGCAGTCACTTGCCTCTATATTGTGTTATATTGAGTCTTGAGGGCCTATTCATTGTTGAGAAACAATGGAAAACCCCAAACATCTAGAAATCTAACCCTAGGAGATGAAACACCAAATTATGGGCCCTGTTGGGGTAAATTGGTACATCAACTTCTTGGGGTCGTAACTTTGGCATACGATCTCCATTTGACACACACGATACCTCGCTAGAAATATCTATTTAAGGAATACAACTACTAACAGTGAATATGAAGTTAAAAATTGAAATTAGATGTCGATTATTTTCCCTAAAAACATCGTTTAGGGCCTCAAAATGACTCTGGAAGTTTAGGAACTGAAAAACTGCCAGAAATAGTAAAATGTGCTAGAATGAAGGGAACTGAAAAACTAAAAGAAACAATGGTGGGGGTCCAAGTTTAATAGGCTGGTGGCCACCAATATTTTCCTAGATCATTCCTCCCCCCTTACAAGGCAACGATCCCCATTATGTTGAGTTCCTCCATACGATGAGGAAACTTCTTCTAAACTTGGTCCCTGGAGAGCCACTTGCCCTGGTGAAGGTGTTGGCCAGCTTTAACAACTCAATATAGATGGATCCTTTTCTTTCGGGTGTTCTTTATTGATGTGTCCATGATCTAATCAGTTGTGGCTTGTTCCATGCAGTCTGGATTTAACACTATAGGTGTGAGTTGTTCTATAATGTCTGATGTGTCCAAAAATGGTGGGAAGTATGGTGGAAGGTGGTCCACATTGAACACTGGGTGCAGGCCAAGGAATAGGGGAATGTTGAGCTCAAATGCATTGTCTTTCACAACCTTGTTAATGGTGTAAAGACCATATCAGAGTGGTCTGAGTTTCCAATAGTCTCCGGTAAGGCATTCCTTCTTCAAATATAGCCAGACTTTATCACCCACCTCAAACTTGTGTGGCACCTAATGTTGATCATGTCGTTGCTTGTACTTTCCATTTGATTTCTGCAAAATATCGTGGACATATTGGCCGATGTGTTCAATGCGTTCAATAAATCTAGTCACTTTATTAGTGTCAGACAGTACATGTGTGGATTCAGTCTGCATAGTCGCATGAGGCATGAAAACATCAATCAAACGCAATGGTTGAAATCTGAGACCCACTAGAAAGGGACTCTGAATAATCGAGCTATGGAGATCTCTATTATAAATGTGCTTCCAATATGGAAGATTCTCATCCTAGGCTCAAAGATGCTTGGAGTTGTACATGCAGAGTATGTCCACTATAATCCTATTGATGACCTCCATTTGGCCATCAGTCTAAGGATGGAAAGCAGTCAATTTTGTGAGCTTGGTGTCCAATCATGTCCAAAGGCTTGACCAGAAAGTGCTTAGGAACTTGTTATCCTGATATGATATAATGATATGTGGGATCCCAAAATGTACCCATCATCATTAAAAGAAGAGTTTGGTAGTGTCCTTTGTTGTGATACTCTTCTTACAGGCTGCCAATATATCCATCTTAGAAAATTTATCCACGACCAAAAATACATGGTCGTTACCATGCTTGCCAGAAGGGAGGCCCGACATATAGTCCATGGAGATGGATTCCCACGACTGGTTGAGAGTAAGCAGAGGATTGTACATGCCTTGCTTCTTGATGGTTGGCTTGGCAATAGCATAGGTACTAAAGGATCTGATATATTTCCCAACATCCAGTTAGGGTTTGGGCCAATAAAAGTAATTTAGTAATACAACCACAATTTTCTCCACAGTAAAGTGTCCTGCTGCACAACTGTAGTGTGCCTCCTAGATCAGCTTGGCATGCTTACTTTAAGGAACAAAAATGTGGCCTATGTACATAATAATGCATCCTGGAGGTGTAAATCATGAAATTTCTTTCCATCTCCTAGAATCTGGTATGTGGAGGCAAACTCTAGATCATTTTTTTATAGTCGCAACCATATAGAGGTCTCGTAACCACAAGTGTTGAGAACATTAGTCAATGCTGCAACTAGGGGTCAACTGAGGCAATTTGCAACATGATTGGTGATACCCTTTTTGTATTTAATGTTCAAGTGGAATTGTTGCAGAAATGTACACCATTTCTGATGGAAATCATTCTACAACTTCCCCTATGTCTTTATAAACTGAAGAGGTTAGTGATTGGTGTGGATGACCATCTTCTTCCTAAGAATGTAGTGCTTCCATTGTCAGCAAGCCTGCACGATGGAATACATCTCTTTATCATAGGTGGGGTACTTATTAATTGCATCATAAAGTGTCTCACTATGATAGGCCACTAGATTCTTGCATTGGGTGATGATTGCACCAATAACATAGTCTGAGGCATCTATCTCGATTTCGAATGGTTGTTGCAGGTCTGGCAGTGTGAGTACCATTGCAGAGCAGAGGTGGTCCTTCAACTCAACAAAGGCCTTTTTTTGGGACGCGGACCAAGCTAACTTTCCTTTAACCCTACCCTTAGTAATCTAACTCAATGACCAAGTGATATGGGAGAATCCCAACATGAACCTTCGATAAAAATTTGTAAGGCCTAAAAAGTTGTGAAGCTCCATTAGAGTGTTCAGGGCTGGGAAATCCTGAATGACTTGGATCTTGGTCGGGTCCACATGCACACCATGCTCATCTATGATGTAACTCAAGTATTGGACTTGGCTCATGCCAAATGTGCATTTCTCAAAGTTGGCACACAACTTATGTTGTCGAAGGGTTTGAAGAACCTATTGAATGTGTTACAAGTGTTCTTCCCAACTCTTGCTGAAGATGAGGATGCCATCCAGATAAAAAACCATGAATGAGTTAGTGAAGCACCAAAATATGTCATCCATTAGAGTCATAAAAGTGGCAAGGGAGTTCTTCAACCTGAAGAGCATAACTAACCATTCAAAAAGGCCTTCCTTGGATTTAAAGCATGTATTCCCTACATACATGGGCTCAATTGGAACCTGGTGAGAACCAGACCCTAGTTCGATCTTGCTAAAATGATTAGACCCCTAGAGATGGTCCAAGAGGTAGTTAATACATGGGATTGGATACTTGCTCTTGACATTGATTTTGTTTAGTGCTCGATAATTGATGCAAAGCCTCCAAGCCCCATCCTTATTTTATACAAGTACAATCGAGCTCCCACAAGGTGAGAAACTTGGTCAGATGTGCCCTTTTTGCATCAACATCTGGATTTTCCTCTTGATCTCTTTGTTTTCTAGAATGGAGTGATGATATATCGACATGTTGGGTAGTGGTGCTTCGGGAATTAGAACGATTGGATGCTTGACCTAACAATGGAAGGGTACCCCTATGGGTGAGGAGAACATTTCCCCGTATTCTTCCCAACCACATCCACCAAATTATGTTGCTTAGAGGAAACCCTACTAGGGGCCATGGATGTGGCTACCACCTTCCCCTTACTTTGAGAGTGAATGAGAAAGAAAACAAATTTCCCAGTTTGGGAGATGACCGTAATGCATTTCTTAGTAGAGATCAAAGAGATGGCAGTAGGTGGGGCTACCTTTGGTATCATGTATAACTTAGTACCCAAAGAAATAATAATGTAGCGGGGTCTAGACTCATATACAACACAGTGCTTCCATATGTATGGTTGACTTAATAATACATAACACACTTCAAGAGGAGAAACATCACACAGTACCTCATCATGAAGGAATTAATGTTGTAGGAAAGGCCACATTACTGGATATGAAGGAGATCATGTCCTTAGTGAATCCATCCAATGGTGTATGACTATGGATGTGCTATAGTTTCTAGGCTTAGTCGCTTCAGGATCTCTACTGAAATGAAGTTCTTTTCGCTCCCATTGTTGATAATGAACTGCAACGAAGAAGCCTTCACCCACATCTATGAGTGGAATAGGCATTCCCCATCTTTAATATCTTCAGGCTCAATCTTTTGGATCTTCATAGTTGCCACAGTGGTGTTGGGATCTACATCAATGATATGCTTCCCTTTGTCATTCCCCTTGTTGGGTTCTAACTCAGAGTTGGAACATGCATCGGACTCAGTATCCTTCAAGTTGGCCACCAATGACTTCTTGGATTGAAACTCACTTGTGTTGTGAGTGGAGCTCTTATGAAACTGTTGAGGGCCCTAAAATCGGGTCAACAACAAGGGGGATACCCACCCGGTCCGGAACCTGGTTGGTGGCTCCTTGCCCGTTTGGTGTAGCGGGTCCGACTGGGGATAATGGGACCAGCTTCCCAATCTAAAGGATGTGTGTGTGTGTAGATTTTGATGATGCTAACCTAGAGGTAATTTTAAGCTAATTTAATTCTAAACTCTAAACTAACTCTATACTACTGTAATCTAACAAAAATAGCACATCTAATCTATACTAACCCGGGGTAGAATTCTTTCATCATGAGATCTAAAAAGATTTCATACAATAACTGGTAATAAAGATCATTCAGCTATCATAAGAATATAAATCAATTAAGATAAACCATTCTGCATAAGAAGTTAAGCAAAACAGTTGTGAATAGCATATCGCATAATAAGTTATTCATATGTCAAGCACAAACAAATGACTCCACCGTACAAAAGTGCCAAATGGTAACCCACACATTCGTACATTAACATATAAACAACTTCAGTTGTATATCACTTTAAGAATATAAGCAGAAATTAATCAAGAGATAAAAGTACCATTTATGACTGATTTCACTCACAAACTTCAAGCAATAATGATTTATCTCTACTTACTTCTAACATCTACTAAGAGTACAGAAGTGCAACATCAGTAGCAGAGATTAAAATGCAAACATAAATAAATCTCGATCCATCCATTCATCAAAAACCCCCTGCGAGGGTGCAAAAGTGCATGTTCTGAGGACAAGTTTTTTGACAAATTTCCGGACCCTTCTCCAAATGCCATGAGAAGGGTTAAATATTACTAACTAACTAATCTTAATTACACAAATTTAGGAAACGGCTTCAAATGACCACCCTTTTACTAAAACGAATTTATTTCTAAAAATTGAATCTAATTTCTAACCGTTTCTGTATCTGCTCCTTAGTGCTGTAAGCAATGCAAGGTTTGCTTGGAAAGGGTCGGCTGGTTGTCTTTTTCTTTTGCTCGAGCGATAAAAGTAGAAATAACAAAAGCTGGCACCTCTTTCCGACAAACTAGAAGATATTTTTGAAAATCTTCCTCTGGCTGGGTGTATTTGTTGTGTGTATACTTAGTATAACCTAGATTTATTTCAAACTGATTGTGCTGTTGCTATTTCGGTTTCCGGCCGTGCGAATGACTCAATGAGTTAGGGATTTCGTTGCCTGAACAATCTTTCGTATTGAAAATTTCTTCCGTTCTTTGTTCCAGGCTTTTCTGGAGCGTCCTCCCTCTTTGGCATTTTTCATTTTTGCTTTACCCAGTCTGAGCTTCAGGATCTTTTGCAAACATGCTGCTTTTGTGCGCCTTTGACTCTGAGTCTTGGATAGTCTATTTTCATCAGTGTCTGTTGAGTGATACTCTGGAATCCGCAGCCCTGCTGCATGTGGCATCCATTTGTGAAGGCATCTCCTCTCTGTTCTTCTAGTATTGGTGCTTTCCCCTTTTCCTTAGATGTTTCCTGCATATAGATTTATATTAGTTGCTGCCTTACAGTTTACGCAAAGGAAAAGAGAAATGCCGAAAAGATTGACATGAAAGCTTTAAGTTCTAATGAATGCATAATCATGACATTCATAATTACTTGACTCTTCGAAAAACGTAACACGATCATCTTTAGATACTCAGGAGTGCGATCATTAATTTCCCTTAAGGTGCGCGCTCAATTTTGGGCTTACCGATCATGCCGAAGAAACCTTGCGATGAGTGGTTTGTGTGATTCGCATCGCAACAATTAATAGTCTCATTCATCACAGATCGCAAGATCGCAAGATCGCAGTTTGTAAGATCGCAGATCGCAAATCGCAAGATCGCATTTTTCATTTGATCGCTGTGTGCTGTTTATGCGACGTTGCGATATGCAACGTTGCATATCGGCCGTCGGCGATTCCTTAGGTTTCCTTTTAAGGGCGCTTTCAAAATATGCGATGCGATGAATTTCGCATCGCTTCTTTGCAGTTTATTTATGCGCATAGGAAAACGCTTCACTCTCTCTTTGCGATGCGATATAGCTTTTAGGGAGTTAAATACAAAAATTTTGATAAAAAATGTTTTTGGGATTTTTTGTTAAGGGTCCCCCTTTGCTTGATGTTATTGCTAATACCAAACAAAGAGGGGGGTTGTTGGTGACCACAACAATGGCGATTCACTGTGAAGAACCAGTTATCTCTACTTTTCTATTGACATTTCCACTTCCGAAACAGAAAAATTTTCATATGTCTAAATTTTGTTATGGACAGATAGAGTAGATTACCCCTTATCCTGTCAATGATACTTCGTCTCAACCTTTCTTTTATTCCAATTGTCTGCTTCCTTAGGCTTAGTTCTTGCATTCACACCAGACATTACTCGGTCCTTTTTAAAAGATAAAATAAGGTCTTCTCTGCGTACTGGATTTAAAATATGCTCATTTGTCGTAGGTAGAGCCTCTACTGCCCGCAAGCGTCCATAGCCTCGACAGGGTTACCATGTTATCCAACAATGATCCTTTTTCCTGCTTGAGGTTATTTACAACATTTCAGAGAAAAATCCTTTTTGACACTTTTTCCTTTTTTTATTCTCTAAAGAACAATGTCTTGGTTTGGTGGCCAAATTATGACACATTCATTCACTTGATTTACACTTTTGCTGAACAAGCTGGCTCGTGATGAGACCCCTTGTCTTTTGATTGCAACAATCTTGAGTCGTTGCCCTGTTTTGATAGACAGTATTGGCAAAGTCAGCAAGTTATAATATCTGTGATCATGATAAGCCAGCTCGTGATGAGACCTCTTATTCTTTGAGATATAGTGTTTTCTCAGATTGTTTCTCTGAATGCTGCGGTTTCCTTTAGTAGGGAGGAAGTCATTGCTTTTCCTTAAGAAAGCTCTAGATGACAATAATAGAGTTTGAAAACAACAGCTTTACAGAGAATATTTATTTTATTATTGATGATACCTTTCATTGTGCTGACATAAAACAATTTTTTACCAAAGGTTGCTTTCATCAAAGTTTTTTTTTTGAGAGATTGAAACTAATATCAAATTCAGGTTAAAGTTAACTCTATTTGTCAATAATAAAAATCAGATTTTTCGAAAAGTTTTGGTATTTGTACAAGTGAAATCAAAATCTGATAGAGAGTTGGTGTGCTCTTTCATGAATCCTTTTCAATGATCATTTACAACCGGTTTTATTTATAAGAAAGAGAAAAAAAAAATAAAAAAAAAACTAAAACTATCCTACAAAAATAGAAGAATGATCTTCTATGGAAAATACATTTTAAGAATCTGCCCATTCACAGGCAAAGAATCTCTTCTACCTGCCAAATCCTGCAACACAAACGTCGATGGGCCTATGACTTCTACAATCTGAAAAGGACCAAGCCACAGTTTCTGAAATTTCGTATGCTTGCCCTTTTCTTCATGAGCCTTATCCCATTTCAAAACTAAATCTCCCATCTGAAAGCTTTTTTTGGTCATTATGCTTGAGTCAAAAGAGGATTTTATTAGCGCTTGGTGGTGAGCATGGGTTTTCTTAGCTTGTTCTCGTCGTTCTTCTAGTTTGATTATCTCCATTTGTCTCAATTGTAAGGAGGAAGTAGATATTTCATCGATGTGTTGTACTAAAGACAAAGAGGGAATGACTAAGTGAGTTGGAAGAACCACTTCTTTCCCATAAACTAAATTAAAGGGAGAAGTGCCGATTGAAGCTTTCTTTGTAATTCTATCTGCCCATAAAGCATTTACCAGTGCTTTGTGCCAATTCTTTTGGTTTTGGTCGACTGTTCTTTTAATAATCCTGATTAGGTTTTTGTTTGTTGATTCAGCCAACCCATTACCTTGCGGATAGTAGTTGGCAAAATACTTCAGTTTGAACCCTCTTTTAAGTGAAAACTCAGTCATTGCATTTCCAGAAAAGTATGATGCATTATCAAACATTAAGGCCGTTGGCAATCCAAACCTAGTGATGATAAATTGATCTATGAATTCAATAATGTTTTCAGAATTAACTGTCTTGAGAGGAACTACTTCTACCCATTTAGTAAAATAATCTGTTGCTGTGAGGATATACCTATGCTGCTTAGAAGAGTGAGGAACGATCTCACCTATTATGTCCAAGCCCCATTGGCTGAATGGTTGCTCGATGTTAACCAGCTGTAGTGGCATGGACAATTTCTTTTGTTTCCCTGCAGCAGTCTGGCAGATTTGGCATTTCCTTACGTAATTGTATGAGTCTTTGAACAACGTCGGCCAATAATATCCTGCACGTAAGATCTTATGTGCAGTAGCTTCTCCAGCATAGTGTCCACCTGCTGGTCCATCGTGGAGTTCCTGCAAAACCTTTTCGGCTTCAGTTTTCTCAAGACACCTAAGAAGTACAGAATCGTAATTCCTTTTAAACAGAACATCATTTATGAGCTGATATTGTTTAGCTTTCAATCTCAGAGCTCTTTTCTTGGTGTGATCCAGGTGTGATGGAGCATACCCGTTCCTAAGATAATAAATGGTGTCCGCATATAATGATTCTGCGTCGTTTAGGCTTACCTCATATGTATGTACCTCTTCAGATGAGTTCTCAGGAATTTGCGATGCTCCAGCTAACATCTTGCAGAAGCCTTGACCTCTTACGATGTTTGCTGGCTTGATCTCAAGATCGTATTCTTGTAAAGCGGTAATCCAATTTGCTCTCTTTTCGCCGACATCCTTTTGTACCAGTAGGTTTCTTACCGCTGGAAACGGTACTACGACTTTGGTATGGGCTTTAAGTAAGAAAGGTCTGAAATATTTGATCGCTTTGAAAACAGCATATGCCTGTTTCTCCACGTCTGAATAATTGAGCTCAGCACCTTGTAAGTTTGAGCTAAAGAATGCGATTGGAGCTTCCGCCTTCTCTTGATTTGTTTGAGTTAAAATCGCGGCATAAGATTTCTCTGAGGCAAAAGTGTATAAGATAAAAGATTTTGAAAAATTTGGGGTAGCTAAAGATGGAGCGTTGATGATAGCTTGTTTGATCAAGTTGAATGCTTCGTGCTCATCTTGACCCCATTTAAAATTTGAATTCTTTTTTATCATATTTTGTAAGGGAGAAATAATACGTGAAAAATTCGGGACAAACCTTTTTACAAAATTGATTTGCCCAAGGAAAGATTGCATGGCCCTTTTGTTATGGGGCATGGATATTTCGGAAATTTCTTTGATTCTGTCAGGTTCAATGTGAATACTAGATTTCGACACTATGAATCCTAGCAATTTCCCTTCACTTAATGCAAAAAAAGATTTCTTTGGGTTAAGTGAAATCCCATACCTTAAACATCTTTGAAAGATTTGTTTCAAGTCTTTGAGATGGTCGCTTCACTTTTTGGAGTACACTGTTATATCATCCAGGTAAATCACTACCGATTTATTGACTAAACCTTTAAACGTGATGTCCATGGCTCTCTGAAAGGTAGCGCCGGCATTGATCAGACCAAATGGCATCTTCCGATATGCGTATGTGCCCCATTTGGTTCGGAATGTGGTTTTCAACTGATCATCGGGATGTACTAGCACTTGATTGTATCCTGAAAATCCATCCAGGAAAGACATTAATTCTGAGCCCGCTACTGCCTGTAGTATTTGCTCCATAGGTGGGAGGGGAAAATTGTCTTTCTAACAGGCTTTGTTGAGATTCCGAAAATCAATACAGATCCTGATATCTCCATTTTTCTTTCTAACGGGCACCATATTGGATACCCATTTGGAATGCCTGACGGGGAAAATTATTCTGGCTCTCAACAGCTTATTTAGCTCAGTCTTTATCTGATTTTCTAAGTTGGGGTGGATTTTTCTGAGCTTCTGCTGGACAGGTTTTTCATTGTCAATCATAGGGATGGTGTGTTGAATGATAGAAGTGTTGTATGTCTTCATCTCATCGTAATTCCATGCAAAAACGTTTTTGTATTGTCTCAGAAGACGAATATATGCTGATTTTTCTTCAGGGGCTAGGCCGTGGCCCAGATTAACGTTTTGCGGCTTCTGATCGGTTCCTAGGTTCACTAATTCAAAATTCAGAGTTGAACTATAGAGTTTAGAATTGGCAGACCTTTTAAACCGACTTTTTAAATCATATAAATCTTCTAACTTAACCACCGATTTAGGTAATAGCATTATCAGTGCTATTTTGGTGTATTTGGTGATCATGATGGTCTTCGTCAATTATTTGATTTGAGTAAGATCCTTCAGAAGTGAGGAAATTTACAATGTCAGGATCGTCGTTGAATACTCTCCAGTTGGTGATGTTGTCAGGGATGGATGGTCTAAAGATTAATTCTATTGAGAACCTATCGGGACTAAAATCTTCGGAGGGAATAAGTCTAGAGGCTACGTTAGCTAATAGGTCTGCGCTCGCATTTTGGAGTCTTGGGATTGACGAAATATTGAATGCTATGAAATTTGAAGTCAGATCTTGTACTAAAGATTGATAGTGCTTTAAATGACTTGACAGGCAATGTATGGTGTTGCGTACCTGTTTGACGACAATTTCAGAATCTCCAAAGACTTGAAGATACTTAACATTCAACCCGATTGCTTTGTATAGGCCTTGCACCAAGGCTTCGTACTCTGCTGTATTGTTTGTGCAATCGAACTCAAGTCTGCATGTAAGCATGATCTTGTTTCCGTCTGGGCTAATCAGAATGCATCCTGCTCCTGCTCCCTCATTAGATTTAGAGCCATCAAAATATAATTTCCAAAACAAAGATGTATTTACAGAGTTATCTAAAAAATTAAAACACTTTGAATCATCAGTTTGGGAAAAAAATTCAACTTGGGACAAAACTGAATTTTCTAAGTAAGGTGAGGTGTGAGCATTGAAATTGCCGAGGAAAGAATCTACCGAGTAATTGCCTATAATACTGCTGTTGTATGCTATTGCTTCATTCTCTCCTTCCAATTCAGTCACTATGTACTTTTGGTGCAACTCTCGTTCAACCTTTATTTGATTGGGTTTACCGTTGTAGGGTAACCACATGTGCGACCAGTCGGTTGAGAAATATCCGTGGAGTTTTTCAGACCAATCCCTGCTAAGAATTAAACCATAGAATTCAGGGATATCAGCTATTAGAATGTCGATAACCTAGCATACTTTCGGGTTAAACGACAATCTTATGGTCACCTGGTTAAGTTCACCAATCACTTCGACTTGAGATCGATCAAGTTGAACTATGCACACTGTGGATTTTTGTGGCTGAACATTCAATTTGGCACATATTGACCTGGGTAAAATATTCGTTGAAGCACCAGAATCGACCAAGCAATTGTGCACGTTTTTATTGAAAATTTCATAAGTGAGAAGAAAAGGAGGAGTATGGGATCTTGATCTTCCTCCAATCAAGGCAATGTCATTCGGATCAATCTTATTGATCATGTTGGTTGGAGGTCTTCCCGTGTTGTGGGAAGCTACAACTATAGGTAAAGATGTAGTAGGCAAGGCATGTAATTCTTTCATCATTATTTTCTGTTGATGTTTCAATTTGCTCAATTCGTAAAGAGTGATATTAGCCCTAGTCTTTTTCATGTCATCGATAATGTTATACTCCATTTCATCCGACACTATCAGTGTTCTTGATGGAGGTGCTTGATCTGATTGGACTGGGCTAAATTGGGTCGCTCTAGCGGTTGTTTTCTTTGTTGCGACCTTATCTTTTGTTGCAGGGCTTGCGCCCTTCTGTTTAGGGGTAGTTTGGGGAGGATCAAGTTGATTTTTGCTTCGTGTGCTAACCGGAAATGCTTCTTGATCTTCTTCTTGTGGGAGGATGAAATCCCACATTCCTTGTAGTTCCACAACTTCTTCATCATCGGTCTGCCCTTCAGTGGTATTCTCTTCTTCTTCTTCTTCTTGAGATTCGACATTTGAGACAGCATTGGGTGGTTTCACCTCCATGGGAGGATTTCTTTTAAAAGATCCATATGGCTTTTTTGAAGAAGTTTCTGCTACTTGTTTTCTTATGTCAATCATCTCATTGGACATGGCCTTTAACACTTTTTGTAATCCTTCCATATCGAAAGGATCTTTCGTTTGCTTCTTCTTGGTGTCTTCTTTGAAAGAGATTTTCTTAGATTTGCGTTCTTCTATTGCAGATCTCTTTTCTAGGGCAACTACGCGCTTTTCTACTGCTAACGCTTCTGTCAAGTTTTCAACTAAGGTCGTCTTGTTTGCCCTATCTACGAAGATAGCCAAGTTTGATGGTAAGGCCGTGATGTACCATTCACATCTTACTTCCTCGCTGGGTTGAGAAGCAGCGGGAATTTTGTTGAGGATCTTATTGAACCATAAATTGAAATCTTTAATGGGTTCTCTAGCCTCAACTTTAAGATTAGATAGGTCATTGATCAATGTCGTTGTTGATCTGTCATCGCCGAACTTGGTGAGGAATTGACTTTGAAAAATGTCCCAACTTGTGATGGACCCGGAAGGTAACGAAAAGTACCATGACCCGGCTGTTCCTTGCATTGTATAAGGAAAAAGCCGGATGACAGCATCCTCGTTGGTAACTCCATTGAGATTAACAGAAAGCATGAAATTATTGATATGCTCTTCAGCTAGCATGCCTGTTTCTAGATTGAATTTAGGTAGCCATTTCTCAGGATGGGCCAGTATTGGGCTCAGGGGTGGAGGCATTAAAACCGCCCCAGGATTGTTCCATGGAGACTGGGCCATCGTTGAGCCACTAGTTAATGAAAGTGCAGAAGATGGTCCCTGATGCTGAGAAGATGAAGATATTATGATCTTTGATGATTGAAGAGGAAGGGTTCTGGAAGATGGATGAGTGATTTGGGATGAGGATGTGGGTGGTTGACTTTACGGTGAGGGGGTTGAAATGGACGAAGTAGATGAAAGAGTCTCACTATCAGACTCTAGTGGTGTTTTCCTTGCTCTTTTCCTAGTAGGGAGAGGGAGTTCACTTGGTTGAATACCAAATTTTTCACTCTTCAATCTGGTCAGGGGATGAGCAGGATTGTACTGCGAAGTCACGTTGCTGTGAGATTTATCAGACCTCTGAGAAAAAATAGAGAATCCCTGGAGTTTACGAATCAAAGTTTGAATTTCCGGGGGTTCAATGATGAGTTGGTCTGATATATTAGGGTAGGTAGCAGCAGTGGATACTCGAGCGACTTCTAACTCCGGATTTAACCGTACTGGAGAAGTCGGGGGAGTTGATGAGGGTGATTTACTCTCAGAATGGTATTTGGATTTTGACTTAGTTGCCATTCATAGTTCGTGCCCTCCTTCTAGCGCCAAATATGTTGAGGGCCCTAAAATCGGGTCAACAACAAGGGGGATACCCACCCGTTCCGGAACCTGGTTGGCGGCTCCTTTCCCGTTTGGTGTAGCGGGTCCGACTGGGGATAATGGGACCAGCTTCCCAATCTAAAGGATGTGTGTGTGTGTAGATTTTGATGATGCTAACCTAGAGGTAATTTTAAGCTACTTTAATTCTAAACTCTAAACTGACTCTATACTACTGTAATCTAACAAAAACAACACATCTAATCTATACTAACCCGGGGTAGAATTCTTTCATCATGCGATCTAAAAAGATTTCATACAATAACTGGTAATAAAGATCATTCAGCTATCATAAGAATATAAATCAATTAAGATAAACCATTCTGCATAAGAAGTTAAGCAAAACAGTTGTGAACAACATATCGCATAATAAGTTATTCATATGTCAAGCACAAACAAATGACTCCACCATACAAAAGTGCCAAATGGTAACGCACACATTCGTACATTAACATATAAACAACTTCAGCTGTATATCACTCTAAGAATATAAGCAGAAATTAATCAAGAGATAAAAGTACCATTTATGACTGATTTCACTCACAAACTTCAAGCAATAACGATTTATCTCTACTTACTTCTAACATCTACTAAGAGTACAGAAGTGAAACATCAGTAGCAGACATTAAAATGCAAACATAAATAAATCTCGATCCATCCATTCATCAAAAACCCCCTCCGAGGGTGCAAAAGTGCATGTTCTGAGGACAAGTTTTTTGACAAATTTCCGGACCCTTCTCCAAATGCCATGAGAAGGGTTAAATATTACTAACTAACTAATCTTAATTACACAAATTTAGGAAACGGCTTCAAATGACCGCCCTTTTACTAAAACGAATTTATTTCTAAAAATTGAATCTAATTTCTAACCGTTTTTGTATCTGCTCCTTAGTGCTGTAAGCAATGCAAGGTTTGCTTGGAAAGAGTCGGCTGGTTGTCTTTTTCTTTTGCTCGAGCGATAAAAGTAGAAATAACAAAAGTTGGCACCTCTTTCCGACAAACTAGAAGATATTTTTGAAAATCTTCCTCTGGTTGGGTGTATTTGCTGTGTGTATACTTAGTATAACCTAGATTTCTTTCAAACTGATTGTGATGTTGCTATTTCGGTTTCCGGCCGTGCGAATGACTCAATGAGTTAGGGATTTCGTTGCCTGAACAATCTTCTGTATTGAAAATTGCTTCCGTTCTTTGTTCCAGGCTTTTCTGGAGCATCCTCCCTCTTTAGCGTTTTTCTTTTTTGCTTTACCCAGTCTGAGCTTCAGGATCTTTTGCAAACATGCTGCTTTTGTGCGCCTTTGACTCTGAGTCTTGGATAGTCTATTTTCATCAGTGCCTGTTGAGTGATACTCTGGAATCCGCAGCCCTGCTGCATGCGGCATCCATTTGTGAAGGCATCTCCTCTCTGTTCTTCTAGTATTGGTGCTTTCCCCTTTTCCTTAGATGTTTCCTGCATATAGATTTATATTAGTTGCTGCCTTACAGTTTACGCAAAGGAAAAGAGAAATGCCGAAAAGATTGACATGAAAGCTTTAAGTTCTAATGAATGCATAATCATGACATTCATAATGACTTGACTCTTCGAAAAACGCAACACGATCATCTTTGGATACTCAGGCGTGCGATCATTAATTTCCCTTAAGGTGCGCGCTCAATTTTGGGCTTACAGATCATGTCGAAGAAACCTTGCGATGAGTGGTTTCTGTGATTCGCATCGCAGCAATTAATAGTCTCATTCATCGCAGATCGCAGATCGCAAGATCGCAGTTTGTAAGATCGCAGATCGCAAATCGCAAGATCGCATTTTTCATTTGATCGCTGTGCGTTGTTTATGCGACGTTGCGATATGCGACGTCGCATATCGGCCGTCGGCGATTCCTTAGGTTTCCTTTTAAGGGCGCTTTCAAAATATGCGATGCGATGAATTTCGCATCGCTTCTTTGCAGTTTATTTATGCGCATAGGAAAACGCTTCACTCTCTCTTTGCGATGCGATATAGCTTTTAGGGAGTTAAATACAAAAATTTTGATAAAAAATGTTTTTGGGATTTTTTGTTAAGGGTCCCCCTTTGCTTGATGTTATTGCTAATACCAAACAAAGAGGGGGGTTGTTGGTGACCACAACAGAAACTCACACCACTTTCCTCTATCCTTTGTATTCATGGTGTTTTTATTTACTTGCAACTTCGGTAGGTTATCTTGGGTCACCTTGCCTTGGATTTTCCCTTTACTTTATTGTTTGGGTGTGCCTTTCCCTTTCTTTGGGTTCGCAGATCCAAAGTATTTCTTTTTCTATTTAAACTTCTACTTAATCTTGACAGTGTATTGGTACGTTGTGCTAAGAGAGGAGATGTCCCAGGAATCCATCTCATCTCAGATGTACCTGGGTAGGTAGATGTGTTACTTAAGTATCAAATGTTTCTGAGAATCATTGATACCCAAATTCGTGCAGAGGGTATGAAAACATTTTGTAAACTCTAGCATGTTTTGGTCCCTTCCCAGTCGGAGTGTGGTCCACTTTATGTATTTATCCTCATAGATACTGACAGGGTAGTACTGCTCCTTGATGCATCCCAGAATGAACCCCAAGTGGGCGTGGCCAAAAATAGTAAGTGCGTACTTTCAAAATTCTTCTCATAGTAGGTTTCCCACTAGTCCTTGATGTGGGGGGTGAATTTGAGCAAAGAAAAAGTAGTATTTTCTTGACTGGAAAAATCATGAACAAAAAAATATCGTTCTAGCAGATTTAATAATTTATCTACCACGTATGTATCTATTTGACCCTCAAATATGGGAATGTCAAAGTTAAATTGCACCTTAAAGGGCATGGTGCTTCCAGATTAGCCATTGGAAGTAGATGTGTTTCCCTTAGGTAGCCCCTAAAGGTTCTAGGTGAAGTTGTCCATCATTGTGTTCCTCTATTGCTTGAGGGCTTCTTCAAGCAATATTTTGAAAGGATCTCCTACCCCATCATCTTTACATTCTTCCACCATGGGAGGCCATCAAGATTTGTGAGGTTCATCTTGCAAAGGTTCGACCAGTTGAAAGCCTAACTTTTTATTTCCTGACCTCATTGGGGACATGCAAAGAAAAACAAAGAAATAGAAGACCGCTCTAATATCACTAATCTGAATTTAAACAAGAATGCAACAAATTACATATATAACCATAAATATAGAGATATAGTAGCAATAACACTTCATTTCATTAATATCAGATACTGAAATATGCTTACAAATAGAATGAAAATAAGACTAGCTCAGGCAATGGTATCTCTGAGAAGCGATGTGCCTACTACATGCCTCTAAACTATTTTACAATGAGGCTTGAGGGCCTACTTATTATTGACAAATAATGGAAAACCCAAAACATCCAAAAATATAACCCTAGGAGATGAAACACAAAACTATGGGCCCCATTGGGGTAAATTGGTATATCAACTTCTTAGTGTCGTAACTTTGGCATACAATATTTGTTTGATGCACACAATACCTCATTAGAATGATCTATTCGAGGATGATCGACACAATTTTGGAGAGCAAGGTTGACTACCTTATCTGCGTAGTTTCTGAGAGCAAGGCTGACTACCTGCTTTGCACAGTTTCTAAGAGTAAGCATGATCTGAAATGAGAGTTTAACATCCAAAGCTTAACAATTATTTGATCTAGCTTATGTTGATAACTGGTGAATAAAGTACTTGAAATAGGTGTATGCCTTTGTTTCGTTTTAACTATTTAAGTGCTTTAAGTTGATTTGTTTCTACTGATATTAGACACACATAACATCCATATAATGCAAAGAATAAAAAGCAACACATAACAACAAATTTAATCTAGGAGTTCACCTAAATATTGTGGGCTACATTTCCTTCATCTTCTATCAATTTGACTTGGCTCTTTGGGATTATGGTTTCAATTCTTTTACAAGTTCCAAACTCAACTCCAATGGTTATTGACTAAACAAATGGGCTTAGAAAACCATTTACATCCTTGTCATGGCTGTCATCATTCTGCAAACAGATCTAAGATCCCTTAGATTTGATTCCTTCAATCGGTGCACTAAGCTTCCTTGAGCTTCTTGATGGCACAAACTCCTTTAGAATTATTCAACTATCTCTGAAACCTCTTCTACTATCTCTAGCACATATCAGACATCAACAATAGACTGTTCATTTTCTCAAAATGAGCATTGCATCCTCGATCTAGGCCTTCCTCCACGGATGGCACTAGGCTGCCTCAAACTTCCATGTAGCATCTAGGCCGTTAGAAGTCTTCAGATGCTTCTGTAAATGCTTGCAATGGATTCAAAAGGCTCATTACAATCAGGAATGACTATTGGTTCGCTGAGAATGGAGATTGGTAGCTCCTGCAACTCCCTCTAACCCCTAGTGGCCCTGAGCTCCAAAATCTCCATAGATGACAATCTCCTTGAAGATCGCTTCTTCAGCTACTCTGGACTATTCCATTGGCTTCATAAGGCCCAAATTAGCCTAGCTAGCCTCTTGGTTCACTCTCTTAGGTCGAAAATAACTTTTGGAGTGCATTTTTTCTTTAACTCCTTGTAACACTCCTCCAAATCTGGAAGAACTCTAGTTAGGGCCGCCAAATCTAGAAACAAGCTTGAAAATAGTGGAATCTACCAAGGTTGTCTGCTCTGCCAAGCTTAACCATAAGGCTGACTATTACCATGACCGTCGGGCAAGCATGTAAGCGGTTATGACCCTGGCAGTTAGGGATAAAGCTAGCAGTTTACACGCAACCACGTGGTTTGAATGGTTGTAATACCGTGTGACATGTGAACACTCTTGGGGGACCTCTGGTGGGTAAGACCACTGGCGGTCCTTACCCCCACACCGCAAACAATTAACACATAAATATTACATGTGATATTAAGCTATTAAGAAACAATGCATAGCGAAGGTGGTAGCACACTGGGCTAGCTTGCTAGAGGTCACGGGTTTGATTCCACCTGACCCAAAAAAGAATTTACTATGCCATTCCAGGGCTATGTGGCAGCCTCTGGGCTTGCCACGTGTCATCACCTAATTGGTCAAACAAATAAGGAATATTCTTGGGAATATTCCAAAGAATATTCTTTTTTTAATATTTCCCAAAAATCAATTATTCTTGGAAATTACAGTTTGTTGAACTTTTTCACATGGCGACAACTTCTTCATATGGTGTCAGTTTTTCAAACCATTCACGGTGCCAATATCAAGAAGATGAGATCTATCGAGTCGTTCAGGTTCGACACTCTTTCGAACACTTTGAAATTTGAGCTATCATTAAAGTCCTAGATCAATATCTGATCACTCCTCCCCATTGGGAATCTTTTGGGGCCCAAAAGACTGATATAATGCTCTGAACAGTAGATGAGAGTACAATACCCTCTCCTTTCAACCTCCATACACTTGCCTGCATGGCTAGTGCCTTTGAACCAAAACTCAAGGGTAGTTGACACTTCCCTTCCTGGATGTGCTTGTCCTCCTGTTAAGAATTGTCTTCCTTGAACTCATTCAGAATTGACAGAAGGTAGTTGAACATCGCTTCCAAGCCACTTCCATTGTGACCTTTCCTGCTACAAATCTCTTTCAGCAGACGATGTCAAAATACAAGAAAACAACTTGACGACATAAATTCTTGCTCCATCAAAAGAAACAAATTTGACATCATGTGAATCATCACCATGTCTTTACATCTTGTGTACAAATGATTGACTAAATCCCAAGCCAACCAAAATCATGCCTTTTCAAACATTTGACCCTTCAAGTCAAGCATGTAAAAAAATAATTTTAATGATTCTTTTACAAATATGAAACACTTCATCATTATCTCCCTTTTACAATATTGGAGACCAAATCAACTTTTCCAAATCGACATGAAATTACATGCATGTTTTCGATTCTTCAACTTTCTCTTAAGTACAATCATAAGTACAATATCCTCAGTCACATGTACATGTACTTTCAAATATAAAATGAACATAATTTTGCTGCAATAAAGTGAGTCTACATACTCAACTTTTCCATCTTGCAACTTGCGTTCCATTAGCAAAGAAATGCAAATAGATGTTACACATTACTTTTCTCATCAAAAAACATGTAACTTTAATTGGATAAGAACTCTAACAATTTCTCGCCAATCCACACCAAACGCGCTTCCTTTAACTGCACAGCAACATCAATATGTGGATCATTATGGAACACATCAATTATGGAAACTTCCTTTCCATTCTTGCCATACTCTTTCTCCACTTTCTTCAAATTTCGTGGAAGCATTGTTGGATTCAGAGTCCAACACCTTTCAACAATATGTCCTTTCTTATGGCAATAAGTACAACACATGTTCATCTTCTTGACAACATAATTTTCCTTGTCCAATGGACCTTTGGCTTCTTGCCTTCTTTCCTTCAAAAGTTTCCTGTATGTGGCCATTCTCTTCCAACATCTAGAAACACTATGGTTAACCAAACCACGAAAGGAACATGCAATTATTTTCCAATACTTATTTGGAAATTTATCATGCTTAACATAATCAAAAGAAGTGTGATTGAAATTGGATTTATACCTTTCTCTTTCACCTTCATTACCTTGATCAGGAGGTGAATCAAATGAAGACGTAGCTCCCTTTGGAACACCATCAATCTCTTCAATGGCTTTAGAGCTTTCACAACTCTCTGGTTCAAGTGTATGTTTATGTACATCTTCTTGCTGCAAATGATGTTTCAAACAATTGCATTCCTCGAGAATACAATCTTTACAAACTTGAGGTAGAGAACTTGGAATGAAACTCCTTCTAGGAACTATTTTAATTGCCTTCATGGCTGCTTTGGAACTTTCTCCATAAGATTGTCCACAGCCAAGATCCAAATACTTAGGCCTTTCCTCAACCATTATCGGCTCAACAATACCCTATGCATGTTTTCCCAATCCTTTTCCTTCATAGCCCATTTTGGACATTAACGTGGACCCTATGCCTCTTGTATGTTTTTCAAAAGAACCAACATAAACATTCTTAGAGGAAATTGAAGACAAAGTAGAATTGTTTACCTCTTCTTGAAACTGATACTTGAATAAGGCTTCTTTGGAAACAAAGAGTTGTGTTTCTAACTCATGCATATTTTCCAATCCATATTTGCAATATGAAGTTGTCTCTCCATTTCCTGGAATTTTTCAGAAAGCAATTACTTCTCTTCCTTCATGGAATGCAACTGCTCTTGAAGTTCAATGCTCATTTCTCTCACCATATCCATCATGATGAACAAATCTCACTTCATGTCTTCATCAAAGAATCTTGTGAAACAGGAGGATTTGGAAAACTCACTTGTGGAAGTTTTCATTATCAAAATGAACAAAATCACTTCAACAAAATTCACAAATCTTTCAAAGAACTAATGACAAATTTTCGAACTAAATGGTAGTAGAATGAAATTCTTATTCAAGCAGTCTTTTGCAAACAAACCCTATTATGCTTTAAGGATTGTCTTTAGGTCCTTTGGGTAAGGAGAATTCTTTCAGCCCTTCTTCCTTCTTGTCCTCTCCTAGACTTATCTTTTCAATAGCTTTCCCTTCACCTTTACAAACTCCAACAGTAGTCAGTTTACGAACAATCAAATAGTAGAATCCTTTGTACTGTTTAAACACCTATCAAGTCAAACAAGCAAATAGATTGCTCTATCAATCAAGCATCCTGCTCTAATACCACCTGATCTGAAATGAGGGTCTAACATCTTGTTTCACTTACAAGAACCTCTCACTCCAAAGCTTAACAATTATTTGATCTAGCTTATGTTGACAATTGCAGAATAAAGCACTTGAAACAGGTGTATGTATTTGTTTGTTTCTAACTATTTAAGTGCTTTAAGTTGATTTTTTTCTACTAATATTAGACACACATAACAACCATATAATACAGGAAATAAACATCAAGACATAACAACAAATTTAATCTAGGAGTTAACCAGAATATCATGGGCTATGTCTACTTGAGCTTCTGTCAATTTGACTTGGCTCTTTAGGATTATGGCTTAAATTCTTTTACAAGTTCCACACTCAACTTCAATGGTCATTGATCGAACTAATGGGCTTTGAAACCATCTACATCCCTATCATGGTTGTCATCATTATGCAAACAAATCTAAGATCACTTAGACTTGATTCCTTCAATCGGTGCACTGAGCTTCCTTAAGCTTCTTTATGGCTCAAAATCCTTCAAAATTATTCAACTATCTCTAAAACCTCTTCTACTGTCTCTATAACATATCAGACATCAATAATAGAACGTTCATTTGCTCAAAATGAGCATTGCATCCCCGATCTAGGCCTTTCTCCATGGATGGCACTGGGCTGCCTCAAACTTCCCTATAGAATCTCAGCCTTTAGAAGTCTTTAGATGCTTCTGTAAATCCTTGTAATAGATTCAAAAGGCTCATTACATGTAGGAATGACTGTTGTTTTGCTGAGAACAGATACTGGTAGCTCCTGCGACTACCTCCAACCCTTGGTGGCCCTAAGCTCTAAAATATCCCTGGATGAAAATCTCCTTGAAGATGGCTTCTTCAGCTACTCTGGACTATTCCATTGGATTCATAAGGCCTCAATTAACTTAGCTAGTTTCTTAGGTTGAAAATCACTTCTGGAGTGCATTTATTCATTAACCCCTAGTGATCCTCCTCCAAATCTGGAAGAACTCCAGTTAGGGTCGCCAAATCTGGCAGCAGGCTCGAAAATAGCAGAATCCTCCAAGTTTGTCTACTCTGCCAAGGTTAACCATCAGGATAACTATTACCATGACCGTCGGGCGCACATGTGAGTGGTTAAGACCCTGGCAGTTAGGGATAAAGCTGGCAGTTTATACACAACCGGGGGGTTTGAATGGTTGTAATACTATGTGACATGTGAACACTCTTGGGGGCTGGCGGTTAAGATCGATGGTGGTCCTTACCCGCATACTACAAATAGTTAACACATAAACATTACATGTGACCCTAAGTTGTTAATAAACAATGCATAGTGGAGGTGGCAGCGCACTAGGCTAGCTTGCTGAAGGTCACGGGTTAGACTCCACCAGACCCAAAACAAATTTTACTATGCCATTCTAGGGCCATGTGGCAGCCTCTAGGCTTCCCACGTGTTAGCACCTGATTGGTCAACCAAACAAAAATATTCCTTGGAATATTCTTTTTTAATATTTCCCAAAAATCAATTATTCTTGGAAATTACAGTTTATTGAAAATTTTCAAATGGCGATAACTTCTTCATATGGTGTCAATTTTTTGAACCATTCATGGCACTCGATTTAGGAAGACGAGATATATCCAGTTGTTCAGGTCCGACATTCTTTTGAATACTTTGAAATTTGAGCTATCATTAAAGTCCTGGATCAATATTTGATCAAAGGATGATTGCCTAGTCTATGTAGTTTTTGACGGCAATGAAGACTGTTGGGTTTCTCTGTGAAATAATTGAGATAAAGGTAGTCTACCCTCTAGGTAGTTTTTCAAGACAACGCAAGAACTAGGATCAAACCAAGACACAGGAGGTTAGCATGTGGACGGAAAGCAAGATAGGTTACCAATCACAAGCTGTAAAGACAAAGATAAAATCAACTGAAAACACAAGTTCCTAGGTAGTGCAAGACATGCTACTAGGATTTTGGTATAAAAGCTCCAAAATGAAGCTAAGGTAAAATTTTGGAGGGTGGTTGTAGCTCCTACAACACAGTACTATGTTGATTAAGAACTGTACTTAATAATGGTAGTAAAATTTTATCTAAACTTACTATTTTCTTTTACATGTTATTAATTCACTTTTATTTTCTTCTGATAATTTGGATGAGCTTAGAACAGACCCAGCCTATTGACAATTAGAAAACTTCTTGCTTGCAATAAGGGATAGTCACCAAATAAATGTCCCAATTAGACCTTTATCCATTTGGTATGGTGACATACACTGATATGTGAGCTTGGTTTCCACTAAATGTATGTCTCCTCAAAAGGAGACCTTCATTGAAGCTCAACTAAATTCTATATGCAATTCTATTTCTATTATGCATAAAAGAAGGAATTATTTTATTCTATCTACTCAATTCTAACCTATCTCGATGAAGAGAGGAAACAACACCAATCTCAATTAATAACATAGGGAATTAATAGGAATTGAATTTAACATCAAGATGAACCAATAAATCAGATAAATAGTTCATTTGATAAAATAGCAGTTTAAGTAAAAAAACATGCAACTTGACTATATATCTTTCATTGATAGACAAATATGAGTAGCAGTACACATACTAATTAAAAATATAGATTTAAAGTCTTTCCACCAATATTCAAACTCTTACATTAGTGCAAAAAACATGAATATGGCTTCAAGCCTCAGTATGCAAAATATTTTCAAGGATCAACTATGAGAGCATATGTTTTTTCCTGGCCTAAGCATTCCCCCCCCCCCCCTTATTTATGGAGGGTTGTATTTATAAAATAATTTCAATCAATAGGAACAAAATATCTCTCCCTCTTTTCCTAAACTAAATATAAAAATATAGAATTTGTTGATGAAGATAAATTTGTTTATGAAACAAAAGGGATTATGTCTTTATTGTCTCCTTGATTTTAATTATTTTTTTCTTAAATTGAGACATTGATTATTTCATATTTTTGTTTGAAGTCTATTCTCGCATCATTTAAATCCATATGTACATAAAAGAAATCAATAATGGATAAAAATATAAAAAAATTCAAAACAAAATAATAAAACTAAAAATGCAGACAAATCTTTTTGATATTTTTTAGGAATTCTCCTCATTAATTTGACTAAATTAACCTTCCCAAATTATTCTCCTCCATCTTAGCTTTCTGAAAAGCTATTATGTGCCTAAGTTGGCCTTCTTGAACTCCATATGTGGCCTCTTGAACTCTATGGTTAGCCACTGCTAATCAAGCTCATGGGTTAATATTGGACTTTGATCTAAATACAAAAAATAATATGCCACATGCATCACAGAGGGAAAGCTTGGAGGGTTTATATTATATTTTGAAATTATAATAATTTGTGCGAAAGTAAATAGGAAGGTATCGATGGAGGAGTCCACATATTCGATAAATGAGTGAGCTTGATGAAGTGAGAATTGACCTAGAAAGTATAATCCAATTAATTGTGGTAATAAAAATAAAAATAAAAATGAGATCAATCCCTATCATTCCCCACATAACCAAACGTGTCATATCATTCCTTATGATGAATTTCCATATGTATCTAAGGGACACATCATCTTCTCGGTCTACATATGAATTCAACCTTCAAGTTCATCATCCATGTTAGCTTCCACATTGAATGTCATGTCAACATGTCATGTCATGAAAAAATGATAATAATGCAAAATTTCATAGGGCCATGACTTTTCATCCAAAACTCGAAATGACAAAAACCTTATATCACCAAAAATCTCTTGAGGAGTAGAAGATGATGGAAACCTCAAAATTTGGAAATTATGAAACATAAATAATTAATCATAAAAGAAAACAAAAGCGAATGAAAACAAAGGAAATATTTTCAATTTTTCATATGGGTGGGATTTTATTTTTACAAAAATTAAGGGGAGTTGTTGAAGTTTCAATAAATAGCGATACAATAGGGAAAAGTAGTTATCTCTCTCTCAATTTAACTAAAAGTCTTATTAACATATACCATTAATAATAAGTGTAATCACTATAAATATACATTTCTTTATTTATGAGTACCACCTTATGTTTATGAATATAATAGATATTGTCCCTAATCACGAACATCGGGTGACTAATAAATCATTTCTTCAATTCAATTTATGATGTTAACTTTGGTTATCTTTCAAATATGCAAAGGACCGATCTAAAGCATGACATGGGACATTCATTCTAGTTAAGTAAACAATTCCCTATGTGTGTTCCTCATCTCACTTTACCTAGTATTACTTCTCTACCCACAAGAGTCCGTAGCCCCAATTAAGGTGCCTTGGTATTAGACAAGTATGGCCCTACTATTAGCCAATGTCCACAAAAATGACAAGTTTAGTTGGACTTCCTAAACGATATGATTCTTCCAACTTATTTTTATTAGATTTTGAAATCACATTTCAGATTTATGGAAATATTTTAAATGTCCTTTTATTTGCAACTTAGGCATAAGGAAGTGGGGTGATAGGGTGATACAAGATTTATTTAGATTTTGTTGGTAGTTCACTTACATCCAAAGTTTAGCCTAGGATCTTCCTTCCATCAATGATTCTAAATATAATCTTATTTTATTCTGAGATAAATGGGGGAAACAAGAAGAAACTTGAAAGAAACCTAAAGTATAAATGTGCTAGTATTATAAATATTAATTCATATAAATGAAGGAATTCTACCACAAGTACATAAATATTATTGGGAAGTCCTAAATCATTGTATGGATGATTAAGTGTGATTCTTTTAGTTGTAGACATGAATTTAAGAATAACCCATATTCTATCACTTATTTGTTGAGCGTTACAATGCCTTTAAAAAATTTCATGCAAATAAAAGGAACATAAAAACTTGCAAATTTTGGATAAAAGAATCATAACAATAAATTTGAAAGTGAAAAAAAAAAGCAAGAAGCAAGAGTATAGAAAAGTATTAAAAAACTTAATTAAAAATATAAAGATAAAATTATTGAATTATAAGCCTTTAATAAACAATATCTAAATAAAAAATAAGTCATCATATCACTTGTTGAAAAGTTGAAGGTGAAGACAAATTCTCAAGGATAGGTTGAATTGTAAAAAATTGAATTTTTTAAATTGTTTTGCATGTAACTATGTCGTTTCATTAAATTAGGATTGTGACATATCAATTTTACCTAAGATGGTTATTTCAAAGAGAATAGAAATGAGCGAGTTTCTAAAATACTAAACTAATTATCAGTTTGAAAAAAAGAGACCCACTAATTAAGCCACACATTAAAATATTAAATGAAAACTAATGTGTAACTAAAAATAAAAATGTTCCACCTTTTACTCTCTTTTCTAGTTGAGTCATGCTTTAAAAACTGAATATATTAGACATATTCTATCAAATTCCTTACTGTAGAAAATTGATAGAAGCTAGAGATAGAACTTGAATGGAATTTTTTAATGAATGACGCATGGGCAGGATGAAATATAACTAGGAGAAGAAAGAAAAAGTGAACTTCCTTGAATATTCTATGATGATAGTGTCACCTACTTGACATAACTTCACTATCCAAATGTTTCAATTTTTCAAGTACAATGTAGGCTAGTACCTAATTATAAAAATTGATAATTACTTTTGATGATTATATGCCTTATTTTAGCATTTACAACGTATTCATCAAGAAATTAAACTTAAAAAATTCAACCATTAACAATAAAAAAAAGAAGAGATCACATTGCACGACAACAAGACAATTTTTACTATGAGAAAACCCACTTGGGGTAAAAAAAAAACAATTATTTCCTTAGAGAACTAACTCAACAAGAGATATCGATGTCAAAGCTATGGACAAACTAGCCAGCAAGAGAATCCACCATGTGTCCAAGTCATCTATCCCCAATATGATTGTAATCACAGTATTATTGATAATTTGACTACACTTTCAATAGAGAAGTATCATAGAATATGTGGTCCTTATGAATAGTGATAGAACTCAGTAGTTTGAACCCTACCACAAAGATTAGTCTATTTTCACAGAGATGATCCACAAAGTTTTTACCTCTTTCACATATATTTTTCGACCTTCTTGCACAAGAATAACTCACAAATGTTTCACCTCTTAGTTCACAGAGATTTGGTCTTTTAGTACAAAGATATACCATAGAAAATATTTGGCCTTTTAAAGAGATTTTACTTAGATTTTATCTTCTCCTTAACCTTTGATCTGCTCCCTTCCTTGCTTTGTATGCCTTGAATATATTATTGCTAATTCTCAGGTCAAATTCTTTGGAGATGAGGAAAATAAATTCTATATTTAGCGAATCCATTGATCGAATTTGTGCCATGAATAGGTGAGCTGACTTGAAGGGTATAGGGCCAACTTAGACTACTTGTGGTGCTAAAACAAAAGTTTAATTTTGTTCTATAATAATTACAAAAATTATTTTTTCCTTTGAGCAAGAAGAACATGCTTTACATAAATCTCAAAAATATATTATGAAGATTGACCATCGCTACAAACTTCAACACTCCCATTAGCTAGGGAGGTAGTCATAATGAATATCAAGATGATCACAAGTTGACCAATTCTATAGGGAAAGATCAAGATTAAAATAAGCATCATCATCAATATCAAAATTACCAGCATCAACATAATCACGGTTCACCATAAAAAAAAACTATAGACATAGTCTAGATGAAACCCCATATGCCTCATCAATGATAAAGAAGTTCACTCTAAAAATAGATCTGAGCATGATGCTGGGAGACTCCTACTCACCCTAGAAAGAGATTTGAGCGACCTCTAAGAATATTATCCAACCATTGTCTAACCGACATATGAAGAATATCCTCTATTGGACAATTCTTAAAACCAAGATCAAAGTGAAACAAGGAGAATGTCTTCTATCATTCTACTCTCTAACCAAGTTCAAAGTGAAACATGAATAATGTCGTTCCATGATGCTATATAATCTATCAATTTGTTCTCCAACCAATGCCATAATGAAACAGGGAGAACTTCTTCAACCAAGGTCATAATGAGATAGGGAGAATATTAGACCACTCCCCAACGAAGGTCATGAATACACAGGGAGTATTTCCATTGATGATGAAGTCTCATCATCTATCCTCTCAATGAGAGAGGAAATATCCACAAGCCCAATCTTGTCTCGGAAGTACATAAACTTCCCTCTAGAAAGAGGCATCCTAAGAATATCAACTATCTCTTTATCAATGGAGATGCACTAGAGATTCATAGGTCCTTTCAACACCATGTCTCGAATGAAGTGACACATGCTTCAACTTTTCATCATGGTCATCACCAACACCTGGTCAAAAATAATATAGAAAATAGCCTGATAAGCCAAATTGCTTCTGATCTTGTCAATTCGATTACGATACACTCGAACTCTTCCATATTGAGTGTAATAGATGACTGCTTTATGCTTACCGAAGAAAATTATAATGGAGCCCAAAGTGAAGCAACAAATTTGTTCTATTTTTAGCACTATCTTCGCAAACTAGATATGCCATTGTACTTATCATCCATGACCAACTATACCATGATGATACTAGATGTTGAGAAAAATGACTTGCCTCAACCATCAACTACTATGTTCCCTTCACTTCATCACATTTTTTCTCTAGACACCAAAATTGGGTGCTCCCTCTCCAACTTAGACATGTACTCATATGGTAGTTCAAGTTGCTCCCTTTGTTGCTATTGCTTTCCAATATATAATCTATCAATGAAAATCCATAATATCAATCTTAGAGGTTAGCTACCTCTAAATTATTCAATGAGATTTTATACTCATAAGCTTGAGGTAACTCTTATGTACACTTATCCCTTCTCAATTATTAAGGAAAATAGTCCCTCGATCAAGCTGCTGCAATCTTCAAAAAAAATGATAATTGAAGTGTACCTCACATCAGGGACAAATGCCTTGTCATGATCTTCTCTCTCTTACTAGGAGAAAATTCTATTACTATACCTTGTAGACACCCTGATCACACCATACTTCAAGCTTTCTTATCTAATCACTCCTATGTTCAGATCTCATCTGGTACAATAAGTCGGGATTCTAGGAAAGTCCTTTGGAAATTCTTCATTCCAACACTTCTCCCATCTTCTTGTCAAAGCCTTGGTGACCTTTACTATGTACCTGCAATCCTAACTAAGAGGCCATGGAAGAGAAATTACAACCAACCAAAGAACGCATAAACAAGAGACTAATTAATAGTAAAATAACAACAATAGTAATAATCAAACAAGAGATATATAAGATACTTGTCTTTTTTGAGAAAAAAAGGATAAACTTTCTCTTGATCTAATCCTTGTCTCAAATGACATCATTCCTTCCTTTCATGAGCTAGGGTTACATATTTGAATGAACATATTGAACTAGGTCTAACTTTAGGGTTTTATCCAAAAACCTTAGATCTTTCTTACCAATAATTTTAAATTTCTAGGGTTTACTAAACAATTCTAATAAGGGCTCTATACGACTTCTAACTTTACGTTAGGGACCCCCTCAACACCCTCTTTATCCTACCCTACTTGCAGTAATTCTAGTAAAATCAGTCCTTATCACCAGCTGCTAAAGCTTTGGAAGAACCATTCTTGGATTTATTCTGATGTTAATATTACGTCATAAAACGTGTTAATATTACTATACAACGAAACCCCCTCGAGGATGATGTTTCCAACCAAATTTCAAGTGTTGCATTAAAACTAAGTTGAAAATATATTATTGATTGTGAAGAATTAGTGGATGGGTAATGTCATTGATAAGAATTTTGTGAAGGAATTTAAGTATGGGAGCTTCTGGAAGATTATTAAATTTGATGTTATTATTAATCCCGATATACCAAGCAAGATGATAGAGCATATGCATTATTTATTATTTGAAATTGTAATGATTTACTTTCTTGATAAATCTTCTAATGCTCATATTTCAAAATTTCCATCCATTTGAAAAAAATTAATTGGATTAGATAATGTATATTATTCCACTAATTCACAAAGTAAAACATTACAATTAAAACATTTAAACTACCAACATAAACATTTTAAATAAATAAAATATTACAATAATATATTCATTAGTCTAATTAATAAAATTTGAAAAACATATAAACTAAAAATGCTTCAAAATATTTTTTAATTTTTATTTACATAAAGTACATTATCATGACAAGGTCATGCTAAATTATTTGAATCAATTAAAACATTGCGATCAACTTGAATGTTGTTAGATATTTGCAAAACGTTTTCAAGATTATCACATATTTTACTAGGATTTTTATTTGTAAGTTCAGAATCATCTTTGGGAATGAATTCTTTCTCGAAAAAAATGGGCACCATTTTAATTTTCATAAATAATTTATTATAACCTTTTTTGCACTAGGATATATTTCATTTTGTACTTCAGATTCCCCTTCGGAATTTCCGAAATGAGAAATTGGCATAACAATAGGGTGAACTGCTACTTAATCTCATAAAAAACGATTCCTCGTTCTTCCTGAAAACAAGATAGTTCAAAAATATAAGTATCATCAAATGATCTAAACATGAATGTATGTGATTTTTCAAATCTATCATTTGAATGACTATTTATTATTTCATCATATTGAACATGGCTGATAGATAATTATTAATTACTTTGATTCATAACAATTCCCTTATCTTTTAAAAATGAGCTTGTATGTGAACGAACTACTAAATGAAAGTCATTTTCATGTGAATCAAAATGAGAAAATAGGTTAGGATATATTGAAAATAACTATTGGAAAAGATAGAATTAAATGTTTCCTTACTATTAAAATGATCATTACTATAAGGGGATAATATTTGAGTTTAAAATTTTAGTTCTCCACTATTTTCTTCATCATAAAGAATGAACTCATTACAATTTTAAATAATTTCAGTAATATAATTAATTTTATTAATGGCATTTTCAGATCTCTGAAATTGAGAATTAAAGTGTTTGACCGAATAACATCCTCAATATTATTAGTCAGCCCAAGAAAATCATCCCTAATATCCTTTGTAGCATGCACATTTCAAAAAGTTTCAAAATAATCTTTACGTTCATTATTATTGTTATGTAATGGTATATAAGGAAGAGAGAAAAGGTAAGAAACCAAAATTTAATGGTATCTTTCATTCATAGCCAAATGTGATTAGTACTACTCATATTGATTACAAAATATAAATTTCAAGGCTTTTCGTGAGTCTTTTAACTATGAAAACAATGCACAAAACTCAAATATGGCCTCAAGTCTTGTGGTACAAAATGTTTTCAAGAACCAACTATGATAGCAAAATCCTTTTCCTTACCTAAGCATTGCCCCTTGAATTTTTTTGGAGGGTTGAATTTATAAAATAACTTCAATTAACATTAACAAAACATCTTTCCCTTTGTTTCTAAACTAAAATTGCAAATATATTATTTGTTGATAAACAATAAATATGTTGCATAAATTGAAGGGATTATGTTTTTATTGTCTCTTAGATTTTAATTATTGTTTTCTTCAATTGATACTTGGATTCATTCATATTTATCTTTGAAATTTATTCCAATATCATATAAATCCTTATATGTACATCAAAAATAAAATTAATAATGAATCAAACTGACAAATTTTATTAAAAAATTAAATTACAACATACACAAATGTTTTCCATATTTTTAAAGAATTTTCCTCATATATTTTACTATATTAACCTTCCCAAATTATTCTCCTCTATGTTAGCTTTCCAATAAGCTATTATATGCCTAATTTGGTTTCTAGAAGTCTAAATATGGCCTCTCAATGTTAACACTCAATCACCATTGATCAAACTTGTGAATTAATCCTAGACTTAATTTAAATACAAGAAATAATATACTACATGCATCATATAGAGAAATATTAAAGGGCTTATATTGTATTTTGTAATTATAATACTTTGCGTAAACTAAAAATAAAGATATTGATGAATTGACCATGCATAAATTTCTACGTTAAAATCAAAATTATAAAATAAAATATAATAAATTTCCTATACGCGAACCTATATGAGATGAGATAAATAAAATAAATTAATTAATTAAAAAGTTATATTAATTCCTAATAAAATAAAATAAAATAAAAAATTATATTAATTCATAATTAAATAAAATAAAATAAAGCAAAATAAAATAACTTAAAAAGTTATATTAATTCATAATAAAAAAATTTATATTAATTCATAATAAAATTTAAAAAGTTATATTAATAAAATTTAAAAAGTTATATTAACAAAATTAAATAAGTTAAAAAAAAAAAAATTAGTTTCATGTCCCCTTCCAAGTCACTATGCCATGCCACCAAAAACATAAAAAGAAAAATTAAATAAATGAAAAAGTTATATTAATTCATAATAAAACAAAACAAAATTAAATAAATAAAAATAAAAATTGGATATACCCACATCATCTCTCACATTATAAATTTATCTTATTCTTTATGATGAATTTCCACATGGATCTATGAGACACATAATATTCTTAATCAGCATACCAAGTCTACCTCCCACTCCATCATCCATGTTAGGTTTCATGACCCCTTCCATGTGAGTATGCCATGCCATAAAAAAATGATAATAATATCAAACTTCATAGGGCCATTAATTTTTATTTGCTACTCAAAATGAGGAAAACTTTATATCACTAGAAATCGCTTCAATAATAGAAGATGATGGAAACCTAAAAAATGGGAAATTATGAATCATAAAATATTAATCATAAAAGTAAAGAATATCAAATACAAATAAATGCAAGATTTTCAAAATTTTATATGAGGGCCCCCTTTATTTTTTCAAAAATTAAGGTGATTTGTTGAGACCTCAATAGAGCCCTAATGGAGAAATGATTTATTCATGCAATGAAGACAAAAAATTTCCTCAACACTTATTTCCTCTCTAACTCAAAATTCAAACAGAGAATTTACAACAAAAACTAAGTATCATGAATTAAAGAAGGAAACAAATACACACACAAAAGAATTGGTAAACATTCAATTCAACTAGAACTGAAATAAATACAATACAATTTTGACTAAAGAAAAATATCACGTAGGGTCACAACGATACACTTTTGACCAAGTTAAAAAAATATCAGATAGGATCACAACAATAGGCTAATAAAATTGGATATCCCCTAACGAAATCAAACCTTCCACAAACATATTTATTTTCCACAATAAAAAACCAAACTTTCTAAGGCACCTAAAGCTAACAATAACATCAGTATTTTGACACTCCCTCTTGATGATAGTCTTATGTACATGTAAGCCAACTCTAGAATTGTAATTTTCAAATTTTGGTTAAGTGCCTTCATGAAAATGTCATCTAAGTTGTCTTTAGTATAAAATTGTTCCATATCTATCTCGATAATGAGATCAATAATAAAATGATACCTTGTTTCAATGTGTTTTGATTTATCATGAAACATAGGACTATTTAGTAACTTAACATAAGAAAAATGATCAAAATAAATAAGCTTAAGAATATTTTTCATTAGTCCAAGTTCAAGAAGCAATTTCCTAATCTATATTGTTTCACAACACCCAATAGTAGTGACTACATGCTAGAACCCTAATCCACGCGTGTGAGCTTCGAACCCTCCAATTTTTGACATGTATGAACCAATATCTATGAACAACCATCAAACCTGTGTGAGCCAAACCAAGGAAGAGAGAAGAAGAAAATGCTTGATGATGATGTCGAAATGAGGGTCACTTGTATTTTTAGCCATCCAACTGTGTCCAATTTCTCCTTTGGGACAACCAGTTATTTCATGCACATGTGGGGCTCCATATTAAAAACATATTTTTCCCTAACCTAATTAAATTATTCCAATGACAAGGAGGGGCCTTTTTTGATGAGGAAGATTGTCCAAAGGAGGGAATTTATCCCCCAGTTGCCAAATTAACACTCCCTCTCAGCTAGGGAGAAGTTACTAACTGCAACATATGTCCCATCAGAAGTATCTCATTAAAAAATGTCGTCACTGTTCATCTAGGCTCAACTCTACTCATCTATGCTTATCTCTTCTCATATTTTCTTATTTCTGGTCATATTTTGAAAACTCTAGAATCTAAAAGAAGAAGAATTTGACATGAGACTGGAGCTCAAGTTATGATCCTTTATCCATCAAGGAGCCTATGCTACCACCTAGAATCGTTATTGGTGAGCTAATGCTACTACTAGAAAAGGTTTATCAGCGGGGAACCCAATGCTACAACCTGTGAAACTCTGTCAATGGGAAGCACAATGCTACAACCCCAGAAAATCTGCTAGTGAGGAGCCCAGTGCTACAACCCAAGAAGCGTTGCAACAAGGAGACCAATGCTATAACCGAGGAAATTATGCCAGCGAGGAGCCCAATGCTACAACCTTGGAAACATTGTCATTATGGAGTTCCAACTCGCCCACATCATAGGGGAGCCCATGTCAACCCATTATCGAAGGAAACTAGGTAGGATATAACTTTCCATTAGGTAAGGATCACAAATATCCTATTGTCTATTGATGTTCCCATCAATTCCCTAAAGACTCAAGTGGTAGACACCTACATCTATAGCCTGAGTGGGATGACACTTACGATAAATGCTAAGGATTTCCCCTAACTCAAGTAGCCAACACCCATTGGCTAGATGGGTGGGAAAGACAAAAGATAAAATAGCACACACTCAGATATATTCTATTATCTTGCATCAAGGGAATTACACACATATTTATACAGGCAAAAGTCTCAAGATAGGAATTCTATCTTAGACGTACAGTAGTGTGGTTGAGAGATTCTCTCAACCACACACTAAACTAGGAGAAACTATATTCTAGCTAATTCCTATTATGTAGAAACAAACTCCTCAAATAGAAAATTACAACCATAGACAAGTGGGAATTAATTATTTCTAACTCCACCCATTAATGACTACTTGTCATGATAGTGATTCACACACATTATTTTTTCGACCATTATCACTGCATATATGTACCTGCAAATCCACCACCATCGGGTGAATTGCATGTGCAGAACTTCCAAAAAACAAAGAGAGATCAGTGACTTTCTAAGCCAAATATTCATGTCCAAATAACAATCACAAATAGTTGCACTGATTGCGCCTTTCGACGCAACTGTTAGATAGAAAAGTGCGCCAACCCTCTTATGCTCAGACACACCAATATCTGAGACTGTGAGCCAGGTGTTACTGCAGTCCACCTGCTCCTACGAGCACAAAGCTCCCATGTACACGTTAGCCACTTAGGCAATATGCCACCACCGGGCAAATCCGTAACTTAAATGTGCCACCTCCGGGCAAATCCTGTAGCCACTAAGGATCTGTATGTGGTTTCTCGCTCACCACAAACCAACACTTTACAGTGACAAAAGATGGTTCAGGCTGACCATAAACCATTACAAATTGATTTTAAGATCACCAGGAACTTTCAAATACCTTTAAAAAGGCTAACATTTCACACTTCAACATTTTGGAGTTTCTGAGTACATACAATGACCATTACATCAACTGGACTTGTTTATAACATGCTAGGGAGTCTATTACACCAACTCAAACAAACATCTACTTTGTTGTCCACCATAAACATTGTCGCTGCTCCTTTACCTCATCTATTCATTGTTCACATCTTGGGCATCTTTGTCAAATAAATTCTTGGAACACCATGCTTATCCTGTCATTTGTTAGAGTCATGAATTCTAACGAAACAACTTTACCTACATTGAGTTAGCTAGGCTCAATAAGGCTCAATAATATTTAAACATGATTCCAAGAAACTAAATAAAGCATAAATTCTTCAGGTTTAATTTCTCTATCTCTGCCCATAGATGATTATTTTCCAATTAGCAGCCATTTTTCACCAACGATACCTATGAGAGGTCTCTTGATAAAGAAATGGATTGACAACTTTTCACCTGGACTCAATGCAGTGTATTCAAACACTAATGATCCGGACATAGGCACATAGCCATATGAAGAGAACAAAATTTTCCCTTCACAAAAAAGAAAGTAATCCAGGACACCATGGTCTAATCCTCCATCCCATTTCAGTATCAAATTGTCCTGGCATTGCAACATAATGCCACTTCTCCTACTCACAGTATCAAGGCTATTCACTGTTTTCAAGCATACTGCCTCATGCTCGCTAACAATCTACAACACGATCTCGATCCACAACATTACTATGTTTCTCGCACAGTCAACTCTTTACACACTGCTCCATGCTGCTCTTTGGCACGGCCTCTGTCAGCCAGCGAAGTCAAACGACGTTGCTCCTCAGATCTGCTACCCACAGATCCTCTGATCTGATGCGGTCTCCTCACCAGCACGCAGCACAGGTCACCAGCAGAACCGACCACTCTCCTACACATGCAGCTGCTCACCACATTGCAGCTGCTGCTGCTTTCCAAGCTCATCTCGATCATCCTCCAATCTCTGATGTAGCTCCAATTGATGTCGTTTTCACTGTCATGTGTTCATCATTTCCTGCAACTTTGCGTAGTGTTGGAATGACTAGTTCCAACACACACTCAGAATTGTGACAATAGTTGGTCATACTAATGTCACTTAAATTACAACTAGTTTCATTGTCATGACAGTTAATCAATATATATTGCAACATCATTAGAGAAAAAGAAATACATTTCAACAACAGCATAAACTTCTCAGCTCCATTTTCTCCTGTAGGTAGCACAGGATGACTAACCAGACTGTTTAATACAACTGACTTTCCAGCACCAACATTGTCGAGGGGCACAATGTTGAGGAAAGTAGAATTCTTTGTTCACAACTCCTCTACTTCTTTGTCCGCCAGCAGGGCAACGACCTACTGCAGAGATTCTGAAAGCTGAACCAAATTCTCCATCGCTTCCATTGAATTCAATGAATTTTCCACTTTGATGGATCTGCAGCTGATCAGTGATCCATTCAAATCAGATCTGAAACATTGATTTCCAGGGAAATATTACCAAACGCACTGTTACAACCATTGCATCGTGTTCGATCCACGATCAACAACCTCAATCTGCAGCAAAGGTGCTCAGACAAATGCAGTGACTGCCACAGCAATTGACTGGCCCACAATGCTCCACAAACAGAATTTGAAAAAAACGATTGAACACATAGATATGGTATTGAACAACGCTTCCAACAGATTGAATGAAACAAATCTTCTGAATGCAAATAATACGATTCTCTAAGATACACAGGACCCACAACATAATACACAAAGAAAATCGATCAATGGCATTGCATGGAGCACATATCCTCTTCACAACATAGATTGGTTCCCACCTCCTCACATCCAGTCACCGACCACTCTTCTTTTGTGCAACCGGAGCTCGATCATTCTCAGCCATAATGGCTACACAAACTCTTTGCAATCTTGATTCCAAGGAGTTCATCTTCATATATGAATGAAGCAAAAACTCCATTAAGCGAACAACCTCATTGATACCTAACAAACTGTGCACACTTCCTCCGCAAATAACACAATTTGCTTGGCTCATACTTCGTAGCTTCAACGCCTCTCCATCTCACGGGTGGTCATTCATACAATGATTACAACATTCCGCTATAATTTTTCCCGGTAATACAGATCTAGCAGCTCCAGAGATTCATTCATGGACACAACGCATATAGACAAATATCATCTGCACATGGACAAACAAAACGCATCCCTGCAAGAACCATCGATATGCAGGATCCACACACCAGCAGATCCACCAGCACACAAACCCGCCTGAACTCTTACCAACGCCGCCGGCTCGACCACTTTGCACTGTTGTCTTAATTACTCAGCAGTCACAGGATCTGAGTAATCTAAGAAATTTGATCTTTGCTGCATAAACAACCCGTTGATCCACTTTCTCATGGAGATCTCTGACTTTGAAGACGCCGCAAATACAGCAACAGATCTCGGATCCCATTTTAGCACGATGCACCTTCCACAATAGATCTCAGTTCTTCTGATTCACTTTGCTGCTGCAGACTGTTCACACTGCTGCAGAGCAATCCGACGACCAATCTAGCAACGCAATCCATCAACAGTGTAGTTCATATCAAACATGGCACTACGAGATATTTGGTGAGACTGGCAAAATATCTTGGCTGTGACGATCTTCTGAGGAGACACGACGCCAAAACAAATATATAAGATTCACTTAATCCGCCAATCCGAAAACAAAGACCATCGACTAGCAAACAATGTTGATATGCATAAGAGAAAAACGTCGCTAAACAACATCGATATGCAAAAAAACATCCGGGATCAAAGGTCAATTAATCTCTACATGCCGATCTTCTTTCCTTCGCTCTATAAAGACACCCGCAGGTATTTCTCGGCAACCGAGTTTAGAACGTCCTGAATATGCTAGATATATGTAGCGATCCTCTCGGATCTCGTAGATCCCGTGATCGGTGCCATACTTCTAGACCTTCGGCTCAATGAACCTCAGAGCACCTCCGCAACCTTCGTTCTAAGTCGAGCTGTTGCCCTATCTCCACACAGGCCGCTCCCACTAAGTGTAGGCCATTTCAACCACTATACCGATTGGTGCCTCCACACCAACTCCAAATCCATGACGTGTATCCCAGCGGCCACACCAGCGATCTTTTACATGATGGGCCACCACTCGAAAAACATAGCAACAACGCTGACAGTTGGCCTCTGCAACTCCTCCATGGATCTGGCAACAAAGATTCTCTGTCGAAGCTAATACCACAAAAAATAACCACAGGTTTCTACAAATGATGGACACTTAAAAAACTAAAAAAAAAATATATTCTCAATTATTTCCCCCAGCCCAGGACGAGGCCCAGGCCCAGGCCCTTACGGGCTTTGATGCTCTGATACCAAGATAAAATAACACACACTCAAATATATTCTATTATCTTGCATCAAGGAAATTACACACATATTTATATAGGCAAAAGTCTCAAGATAGGAATTCTATCTTAGATGTATAGTAGTGTGGTTGAGAGATTCTCTCAACCACACACTAAAATAGGAGAAACTATATTCTAGATAATTCCTATTATGTGGAAACAAACTCCTCAAATAGAGAATTACAACCATAGAAAAGTAGGAATTAATTATTTCTAACTACAAATTCCAACTAGGGTATAATCGACAGGGGGAGATGCACACTTACATTGAGGTAAGGATCTGATACACCCTATAGCCCACAAGTTCCCTCAATCCAAGGATCTCATCGACTCAATCCCTTACCCTGGGAGCTTGCAAGAGGGAGAAGAGCTAGCTCAGTGTCCTCAATAAGCTTGGATTCTTACCCAAGAGGGTCATATCCATCAATCCATGCTACTCTCTCTGAAGATCAATTGCCTTATACATTACCAAGAGTACCAGTTCTTTGTATTCTTATTCATGTAGGACATCAATTCAAATATTATCTTAGAAAAAAAATGTGTCATAGAAAGTATACCTTAGTTATCATTTCTCCTAATGGAGGAAGAACCCACAAGGCTAAGATTTTTTAATACAACAACATTGTCTTGATACAAGAAGATATCTTAGTCCCAACTATATATGAGATTCTCTACAAATCTTATCATGTTCTAATTGTCGTAATATATCATTTTCCTGTCTAAAAATTGCTCAAAGAACTCTCCAAAGATCTTCCTTAACCAAACTGTCCTTGTTTCCAACCCAGTGATCATTGGTGTATCCTAATTGTCTCTTATTTTCAGAAATATATCTCAGACCAAGATCTTTCATCTTGAACTCTAAGGCCAAATCCTTCTAATTCTTAATCATTAGGCACTCTATACTTGTCAAGAATAGATTGTTAACACATAAAACCAAAATGAAAGGCATATCTGACTCAGGGAGCTTGCTTCAAACCATATATTGCGTACTTCAATCTACAAATGTAATAATGACTGAACCAATATACTCATCTTGAAACAAATGAATGTTGTGAAATCAAATCAACCAAGTCTTCTTATAAAGTCTTAAATGCCAAACCAAACTAATATATATCTATATATATATATATATATATATATATATATATATATATATATATATAGATATAGATATATATATATATATATATATATATACGAAGTAGAAATCATACCCAAATAATATCAAGTCAACCTTCATCAATCCACCAACATAATCATAATACAAATAATTTATGTCACTAAATATAAATGCATATACTAACAACAAGTGATATAAGTTTCTACCATCCATTCATTGTGAGATCTTTGCAATAGCTAAAATAAAAATCAGTAAATACTTGCTCCAATGATCAAATCATGACAAATAACATACTGATCTGCATACTACTAACCCCTGAAAATAAAATATGAGTCATGACATTCACATTCTCTACAAAAAGTCAAACGTTATGTAGGGCTCAGTGTTCCTTAACCTCCCTGCTCATAGAATTCTCTATCATCTGCTCCATGTCTTTAGATATGTCATACTCGTGGTGTGCTCCAGGTTTTAGTTTCTATACCCTATAGGCTCAACCATGCCCACAAGCCTTCATCTATGTGGATGAGAGGCTCATAGCCACACCTTTAATATTTTTTCCCAACAGCTAGGGCTTGGACTAGGAGAAACTCTCTCTGCTCAGACCAAAACTTCAACAACATCAAATGATCATATATTAGTTCCTTACACTGCCAAATTAACATTGATGACACTAAAACTAGTATATTTTCCAGTAAATAAAAATGGAATTAATAACTTACACATGTTCAATGACTCTCATGTTGTAATTAGATGGGTAAAACATGAACAAAGAAATCACAATGTGTTCCTAAATTATATCTTGGAAGAGGTTAAAGGTTTGAGAGTGTTCCACAACCACTCTTGGCTTCAACATGTACACAAGGAGAGAATATGGAAGTTGATGGTTTATCCAAAGCTACAATTATGATCCATTTTAGTAATTATTATAATAGAAAAGAGAAATAAAGACATTTGAAATATTATCACCTTCATTTTCCTAAAAAAATAGTGGAAGCAAGAGATCCTACTATCTCAAATATCTCTGATCAAAGACGACTCTATCAATTTTGATCATTGAATTTATTTTATTTCTAAATATTAAACTCATATCTCCATCATCAAAAGGAAATTCATTCTCTCAATAAACTAGTAATTTTTTTTTAATGTGTTAGATTTGATTAAACTTAAAAAACAATTTCATATCTAAACTACTCAAAAAGATTAAAATACTTATAATAAAAAAGTAATAAAAATACTTTAAAAACTAATAAAAAATATAAATTTATAATTTTAACTAAATAATAATAGAATTTAACTATACAGCGCTTCAATATTATAGTTAATGATTATCATATCTTTAACTAAAATATGAATACTTTTGTCTTTTAAAATAAACTATACAAGATTAATAATGTTTCTTATCCATTAGATCGTTTATCTTTGATTCACTTTACATGGTAGTAAGTAAAACATATACAATAGTACAGGAATAAACACATTCAAGGCTATGTTGATTAAGAAGCATCATTGATGATGGAAGTAAAATTTACTCTAAAATTATACCCTGAACGATAACTTGCACCTTAAAATTATACTTTGAATGGTAACTTATACCTTCAAGTTATTTTGCTGGGAAGGAATTAAGAATTTGTGAACAGTTTATACAAATTCTGTATTAATGAAAAAGAAAATTTAACATGAATAAAACATCTTCATGTCATTTCGGTAGGAGAGAATTAAGACCTGTAAATTGTTTTACACAATTTAGATATTAATGAAAAAGCAAATTTAGTATCAATAAAAGCAAAATGGAGAAACATGCTACACTATGTCTTGAGTTTTTAATCAAATTCATTATGAAAAAAAGAGGTATACTCTCCGTTTTTTGAATTATTGTAAATAACAGCGATATGTGTAACTTGTTTTCTATCTATATATAGATTGCAATTGAAACTCAAAGTGGTTTTCCCTCAATCATTTGATCCATTATAATGTTGATGTTTTCTTTAATGGTAAGAAAATTAAAAATTATCATTTTTCTCTCTCTTAAATATTTCACCTTTAATTTCGAATAAAGCAAACAATAAACTTCATTACCTTCTCATTGAATTAAAAGCTACACATAGATTTCATGTTTCTTAAAATTAAAATAAAGGAAGGAGACTTATTTTTCCTCGATTTAAAGAGCTAGAACGAACGACGAAGAAAAAACAAAGAGCAACAGTAAGAGGAAAAAGCGAAACTGAGAGCAACGGGCATGACGGAAGAGGTCAAGAGGGGAGAGATCCCCTCCTACCGAGACGCGGCGGCATGAGAAGGACAAAATAGTTAGTAGGCAACAGAGAGGCAGAATGCAGGCCCAGGTGTGACCTGGCAGGCGAGCAGAAGGGGAAAATGTTTGCCATGTGCAGAGGAGAAACCGAGGTACATAATACCGCCAAACAAGCTGGAAAGGTACAGAAGCTACATGAAGGATCACGCCCTGATCTGCAAGTTTGTCAGAGTCTGGCCATCTGAAAAAGAACTCATCAGATGGATTCAGCAAAAATGGCAGCCCCTAGGACATATCGAGTTGAAGCTGGGAGCGAAAGGCTTCTTTACAATAATCTTCTCTAACCTGCATGACAAAGAAAGAGTGTTTGAGAATGACCCTTATTTTTATTATAATGCTAGAATATTTATGAGAAATTGGGAAGGAAGTTATAACTCCGTTAAGGAAAAAAATTTAGCATCACCAGCATGCGTTAGATTATTTGGTTTGCCAATGGACTTCTGGGACCCGAAAATTTTGGAAGGGATAGGGAACTCGATAGGGAGTTTTGTGAAAATAGCGGAAACCACAAAAAAGGAAGGTATACTTCGTATGCTAGGATTTGTGTCTACATGAACATCACTAACACGATCCTAGATAAAGTGGAGTTAGAATATCATGAAGAAGTATCGCAGCAAACCCTGGACTACGAACATATACCATTTAGATGTCGCAGATGCCATGAATATGGACACCTGGCCAAAGAGTGTCCCATAACAATGGAAGAAGATGAGAAGAAAAGCAACAAAAGGAAAAAAAACAAATCAGGAAGGATTCTAGGAGGTGAAGAGTAGAAGAAGATCAACAAAAGAAAACTCGAATGAAGGAAAGAAGGAACAAAAAACAAACCCAGGAAAATCAAATAGCTCTGAAATCCTATAGGAAGAAAGGGAAGACGAGGATCAAACAATGGAATACCAGGAAGACAAAGAGAAAGACACAAGCTCCAGTAGTGAAAGGACCCACACTAAGAGGAAAGCCTTGAGTGAGCTTCCAGATAAAGGCAAAGAACAGGAAGAACAGACAGAAAATATGGAAACAGAAATGGAGACAAATAGGGGGGGAGATCTAATTATAGAAGAAGAAGTCCTGAAAAATCTATTAAATGAATGGAAAAACCAAGACGAGCGATTTATCCCTGAGGATCAGAAAAAAATCTATGCAGAAACATTTGAGCAATATCAAGCCAAACAGGAAAATGGAAAATCAGCACCTAAAGAACATTAAGAGAACTAGAAGGATAGTCGACCAGACCACCAAGGACAAGTAAAAGGAGGGAAAAAAAAATGAGGAAGGAAAAATATTAAAGACTCTATACAATTAATGGGGGAAATGTTAGTGAACACAGGGAGAGTTGTTCCACTTTCGGCGGTGTTCCAAAACCTCCACCAAACCCCCCAATGATTTTGACATCCTAGAATATAAGAGGTCTCAACAGTGAAGGAAAAAAGAGGCATCTAGCGGAATGGTTGAGAAAAGACAAACCACCGATCACGCTACTTCAGGAAACTAAAATATTAGGACAGAAAATGGAGGAAATTCTAAATAAAGTAAAACCTAGATACGAACAAGTAACCATAGATGCTAAAGGAAGCGCGAGAGGGATAGTAGTCATCTGGAACCTAGCTGAAGTCATAACAGACTAGTGGATAGGAATGCCCAGAATACTTACAGGGAAGTTTAGACTCATAGGGCAAAGTGAATGGTTTTTAGTTTCAGCTTATGGACCCCACAACCTAGGTGATCGAGGCTTATTCCTCAACCACATGCAAAAGATTGGAAATTGGCACTAGGAACAGATGTGGATCATTACCGGAGACTTCAATACGACAATAGCCAAAGAAGAGAGAAAAGGAGGAGTACAAAGGGAAGACCCAACGATGGAAATATTTAGAGATGAACAAATGGAATTAAGACTGGTGGACATCCCAACCATAAATGGTAAATTGACCTGGAATAACAGAAGAGGTGAGAATAAACAAATAGCGTCAAGACTAGATCAATTTGTAGTCTTTGAACAAGTAATCGGAAAGGACACATTTTATGAAGCATCCATCCTCCCGTCAATAGGGTCAGACCACTGGCCTATTAAATTGGAGATAGCTATGAACACTCAGAATAAAAAACGACCATTCCAGTTTGAAGCTTTTTTGCTAAGAGATCCAGAATTCATAGACTCAAAGACCTAAAAGGAAAAATAAAGAAATGGAACATAGAGGAATTTGGGAATATCCAAATAGAGAAAGAAAAATTACAAAGAAGGATGGAGGGAATCCAACAACAAATTATAGAGGGAGGAAGAAGTGAAGAGCTGGTAGAGGAGGAAGGAAGGGTCATTAACCAAATAGAGGAAAGAAGAAAACAAGAAGAAATACTGTGGAAACAAAAATATTGAGTCCAGTGGTTGAAAGAAGGGGAGAAAAACTCAAAATTCTTTCACAAATCAATGTTGAACCATAGACATCATAACAAAGTCTTCTCACTCAAGGATAGTCAAGGGAACAGGGTACTTCCACAGGAAGAAATGGAGAAGCTACTAGTAGATCACTTCAAAGGGATCCTAACAAAACCTAACATAAGCCGGGAGGAGGAAATTACTAATGTGTGTCAACATATTCCGCAAAAAGTAACCAAAGAACAAAATTTGGCTCTACTCGGAGCGATCACAAAACAAGAAGTCGAGGAAGTGGTAAAAAAAATGGCGAAGAACAAGGCCCTAAGTCCTGATGGATTTACCATAGAATTTTACCAAGCCTCCTGGAGTTTCATGAGCCAGGACCTTGTGGAACTGGTTGAAGAATCAAGATGTACAAAGCACATGCACCGAGCTCTAAATGCCACCTTCCTGGCTCTGATTCCGAAAATAGAGAAATCGAAGGAACCCCAGGGATTCAAACCAATATCTCTTTGCAACGTAGTATACAAAATTCTGGCTACTATAATGGTAAACACACTGAAACCAATTTTGCTATACCTCATTGCTCAGGAGCAAACTGGTTTTGTTAAGGGAAGACAGATAACTGATGGTATAGTCATGGCTCAAGAGGTTATACATTCACTGAAAAACTCCAGAAGCAAAGGCATGTTAATAAAATTGGACCTGGCAAAGGCGTATGATCGCCTTAGTTGGGACTATCTGGGAGGTATACTAAAAGCTCATGGCTTTGACGCGAGATGGGTGAAATGGATTCTGTCAATGGTGAGCACCCCGGTGATGTCAGTTATGCTGAATGGCACCCCTTCAGAAGCTTTTAATCCCATGAGAGGGCTTAGACAGGGAGATCCCCTCTCCCCGTTTCTATTCATTCTAGCAGCGGAAGGACTAGGCAGGCTGGTGAAAGCGCGCCTGGCTACTGAGAAGATAAGGGGATTGAGAATTTGGGGTAATGAAACACCTGTCACACACCAGCAATTTGTAGATGATATAATGATCTATGGTCAAGCCACTCTTAAGGAAGCCCAGCAGATCTCAAAAATTCTATCCGAGTTCACAAAAGCATCAGGGACAGAGATTAACAATGAGAAATCAGAGATATTTTTCTTTAACACCCAGGTAGCATCCCAGAGATTTCTGGCTAGGACAATGGGATTCAGGGTAGGTAACTTCCCAACAAAGTATCTTGGCATAATGCTCAATGAGTATCAATACAAAATAGCGAATTGGGAACCTCTCATAGGCAAAATAAGGAAAAAGATAGAAAACTGGACATTTCGGGCTTTGAATACCCCTAGCCAAATAATCCTTCTCAGAGTAGTACTACAATCCATCCCAATATACCAGATGTCTAGCCAAGCTATCCCTAAATCTATTTGTAAAAAATTGGTAGCAATGTTTAAGAAATTTTTATGGCAAGGAACAAGTACAACAAGAAAATGGGCATTACTCTCTTAGGAATGGCTTAGCAAACGAAAAAAAGAGGGAGGCCTTAGTTTGAGGGACCCTTATATACTCAACCAAGTGATGGGCATGAAACTATGGTGGAGGTGGACACAGGGCGGGCTAGATCTATGGAAAAAAATTCGGGAAAAGAAATACGAGGTAGTAGAGAAACTAAAAGATAGGATGAGAAGCCAAATAGAGGAAAAAAGATCAACAATATGGAATTTGGCAAGAAACAATAAAGAGTTAATAAGGGACTACAGCTTTTGGGAGGTAAGAGAGGGAGAAACAACCAAGTTATGGGAGGAGTCCTGGTAGCAGCGAGAAAAGCTTCTTCATAAAGAAGGCCTCCAGGAAATCCAGGATTTCACCTCCCGAACAAAGAGGGAAGTGGTTAGTGACTTCTGGAAACCAAGTATAGGGTAATACTGGCGAAATTGGAAGAGAAAAGAGGACTGGGAAGCAGCCCCAGAGTAACAAAGAAATAGCATCTAGAAAAATTGCAGTGAAAACAGGGCAGGATATACTCAGATGAGGAACTCGAATCAAAGGTACGTTTTCTATAACAAAGGGCTATTACCTAAAGGCAAGCCATCATCAACAGATAAAAGCAAACAAATGGAAAAACTTATAGAAAATTAAAACTTGGCCCAAAGTAACCTTTTTCTTATGGATTTTATACCATGGGCGAGCACTAACCTGGGATCAAATCCAGAAAAAAGGAAAGTAGGGACCCTCATGCTACGCGCTTTGCAATGAGTAGGAGGAGACAATGGAGCAGCTAACAAATAGTGGCACTATTAGTAGCAGTTTGTGGAGTAGCCACCAAAAATTATTCGAACATTGTCATAGAAGCTACCATAATATAAAAAATACTTTGGAAATTTGCCCAAAAAAACCTTACCAGAACCGAGTCCTTAATCGCACGTGGTTGCTGTCAGTAGGGTTTATGCTGTGGAATATATGGAAGGAAAGAAACAATGTGATCATTAAGGAAGAAAAGAGAACCTCGGTTGAAATATGGAAACAAACAATCGAGAATATGAGAGAAACAATCTTAACAGAAAGGTGGAAGGACAAAGATTGGAAGACCAACCAAACGGAGGAGAGAATCCTGCAGAGGTTACAATTAAATCAAAGCATGATAGACAGAACCCAAAGTAAAAATCAACATAAAGAGGTTGAAGAGATAACCACTTACAAGCATCCACAGCAAGGCTTTACCAAGCTAAACTTCAACAAAACAGTAAAAGGCAACTCGGGAGACGCCAGAATAAGGGGGTTATTCAGGGATGACGGAGGAAAAACTTTGAGAATTTTTGCAATGGACTGTGGGGAAGCAACAAATAATGAAGCGGAGTTACATGCGCTGAAACGAGGGCTTGAAATAGCCATTTGGGAAAAATACCAGAACCTCCAACTAGAAGGTGATTCGAAACTGGTCGTGGATATGGTAAAACAACTGCAAAACAAGACACCGGCAGAAAAAATAAGCAGGAGCTAGAGAACAGCCTGGTTAACCAAGGAAATATGGAAATTAATCAATAGAATAGACTATGCGGTCCCCACACATGTAAGGTGAATAGGAAACAGACCGGCAGACTGGTTAGCAAATTGGGGAAGCCGAGGCAAGGGAAGTTCGATGGACATCGAAGGAACAGATCTCCCTCATTCGAAGGAGAAGGAGCAATTGCAGAGACTCCTTGACGTCAATAATGGTGGCAATAGAGACCTAGAGAGGAATGTTCAGTAAAAGGTAGGATGTGGCAGACGTGGGGAGAGGACGTAGCAGGGGATGACAAATAGGACACACGTGAGAAAGGAACAGAGGCGAGTAGGTGACGAAGCAGGGTAGTTGATAGAGTAGGGCAAGGAAGGACCACATCCCGAGAAGTCTGCTGAGGGGAAATCAAGAATGGAGATGGGGGAGGGCAAGTGGGAAATTCGAGAGAGGGTCGGAGAAGGGACAACAAGTGGTAGCAGTAGGACAGGAAGGGTACGGAAAGAGCAGTCGAAAGGAAATAGGAGTTATGACGAGTAAAGGTGGATAGAACAGTCGAGGCATATCCCGAGAAAAGGACTCGGGGAAAAGAGCCGGGAAGGAAAATGGACAGGTGGAGGTCAGGAGGGATAGAAGGATTGAAGTAATCCAAAGAGGGCCTGAGGTGGCATTCGAATTATGCATGCAGTAGAGCATGACGTAGGAGGGAACGAGGAAAGGTGGTAGATAGGTGCAACATCTAGACAAAGCTTCCGGCATCGGTGGGGAAAGGTGGTATGTTGCCTCATTCTCCTGTTCTGTCCTTTTCGTGGTTGCGAGTAGTAGGAGTCTCTGTAATTTTCCTGAGGCACCCATGAAGCCAATTTTAGGTAGTAGGCATAGGAAGTCAGTAGGAAACCCCAACCCTAGGAAGAAGCACCCTTACTGGACTAGAGGTGCAAGCCAGAAAGTCCTAGCTCCTAGGAGATCTGTGGGTCTCTCAGGGATTTCGAATTTAGACCCCCTGCGGCAAGGAAACCCAGAATCCAGGAAAGAAAGCGGGGTGGGGAAGGGAGGAACCTTGGTGAGACGAGGTAATCCTGTAAGTAGAAGGTCTCTTGACCCTATCTTTCCAGCTGAAAGTCCAGAAGAGTAAAGAGTAGGATTTCTATGGTACATAGGCGAGCAAGCCGTCCCCTCAGGGAGCTGAGGGGAAGAGATAATTCGACCAGAATATCAGAGTGCCATCAGCAAGGACAACGTGGGATCCCTAGGGATAACTCGAGAGGAGGGAATGAAAGGGGCCTTACAGGCAGATCTTCGGTGTGTCATGTACCGTCTTACCATCTTCAAACCCGGGGAAACCCGAATTCTGGCAAGGAAAGGGGGGTAAGCGAGTGGATTAAAAATGAAATTTCAAACATTGTTACTGATTTTCGGGTACCATGTCTTGCTAGGTGAAAGAGATCCAGCAAAGTGCATTCTGCAGTCAAGCAGGAAGATGGCTCCAAGGAAAGTGAAAAAAGCTCCAAAATAGGAGGAAGGAACCAGTCAAAAGACAAAAAGAAGGGGAAGGAAATCAGAGGCCGAGCACAGGATGTACATGATAAATGCATACATGGCAGGGAATTCTCCAGAAATTCAAGAGCAGATACATGGATGGGAAAGAGAGCTGAGATCAATCAGCTTGAACCAGGAGGTCCCTAGGGGAGAGTGGGAGGCCATAGTGCCAGACCCAGGGAATACGCGCAACCGTAACTCACTATTTAATAAGTCGCTTCAACATTATTGGATAATGAAGCATGTGATAGCTAGAGCAATGGAAATGAATCAGGCAGTCCGTAAGGAAGAAGAGGAGGAAAGAAGACAGAAGGAAGAGCATATGAGGAGCTAGGTTCACGAAGAGTTTGAAGTAATGAAATCAGTGCTTATTAAGGAAATAGAAAACGTACAGCTTCAGGCCTCCTGTAACAATCTTATCCTAGGAAGAATGGAGCAGATGCTGAGGGAGATGAAATGGGTGATGGACCAGAGGAATGAGACTCCTAGATCAAGTGCCAAGGCGCCTGCCCTGATTTTATCCTCAGATGAGGACTGATATAGCAGATAAAACTGTTAGTATTGCTAGTGTTTTTTGATATTACAAACTGAATTCTGATGTTTTATCATAGCATAAGAGTTAGGGTAATGAGTAGAGCTCGGAAGAGCAGACATGTGAGAAATATGGAGATGAACATTTTCAAATTTTGGTCTGGATTTAATGCAGACAGGTGGTTGCCTGGTTTCCTTCGGGCAGGTTAACCACCTGGGACATATGATGGATGGATTTAATGCAGACAGGTGGTTGCCTGGTTTCCTTCGGGTAGGTTAACCACCTGGGACATATGATGGATGGTTGTAAATTTTGATTTGGAAATATAGAAAGTAGCTCTGCCAAAGTTAACAAAAAAAAAAAAACTAGTTGCAGAACTCTGTGATGTTTTCCAAAGCAAACACATAACTAAATGTACAACTTTAATCTCAAATTTTCATAGAATTTTTCAAACATCAAATGAAATCCTTTACTGTATTAAAACAAACTAAATGTTCGAGTTCTTTTTTCGTTTCACAATTATTTTTAAGAAATGAAGACTTATAATAAGATGTATAAAGAGAATTAGATAATTTATGATAATTTAGAAGTTATAAATTTATATAATTAAATTAGATAATTTACAATAATGTCGGTGCTACACTAAGCTCACGAGTGGAATTGGAGTCCCCACTATCGTGGGGCCGTGATAGAGGCACATTGGAGTGAGTTTCGAGCTAAACATAAGCAGTTTAGTAGTTGGTCGCAGTCATGAGGATGAGAGATGGGTTCACTTCGGTAAGTTTGTCCAGAGAAGCAACTGTAAGAGGGTCAGTGGCCTTTGGTTGCTCGACCTTTGTAATAAGAGTTTTTTTTCGGGCATAGATTTTTTAGTACTTTATAATCTGCAGAAGCATGTGAGTTGGTGCTATGAAATATACACTGTGGGGTATTGTGAGGTGTGGGGATGAGGCAAAAGATATATTAGAAGAACCAGAGGGAGATGGACCATTTCTTGCATGAGGAAATAAGATGCTAGGACCCACTTTGAGTTAGATAGCCAAGGCCTGAATAAATGCCTTGTCCAATGAAGTACTATCAAACAAATCAACTTCTCTGGGAAAAAACATTAGAAAACTAGAATTAGATTTGATAATTAGTATCTCTTTTAGATCAGAGATACGGAGTTGAATGTACGACTTAGAGAAGACATCAATGTCAGCTTGCACTAATTGATTTGGAAGTTTTTGAAGCTGTAACCATTTGGCAAGGAGATTTTGGATATAGGGGATATAAGCATTCTCTTAAGACGTGGAGAAAGTTATCCCAGGATGTCATAGGTGTCAATCTGTTCTTTGTTGGTTCTCCCAGTTCAACAACCAAGGACATATTCTCTAAATGAATATCCCACCATGTTTGTGCCAAGCCTTCCAATTGTCAACGGGTGATTTGAAGTTTCATTTCCTTTTCCATAGTTAGACATGTTCTGAAATGGTTGGAGAGACTGCAGAGCCAAGAATGGACAACCTCATCATTCATTTGGCCTGACAATTTGGGCACCTGAAAGCATGTATTGAGCTGCCATTGAACTGGAGGGTGACAACCTCACCATTCATTTGGATTGACAATCTGGGTAGCTGAAAGCATGTATCAAGCTGCCATTGCGCTAGAGGGTGTCATTGTTGCAACATAATTAAATCTTGAAAAGCCATGGTTAAGTCATGGACTAGAGATTCTACAGTTGAGGGCTCTTGACGTGGAGGCATGATTTTCATCCACCAAATGGATTGAAATCTTTAAGCCTAAAAAAAAAAAAATCGAAGAGGTGGATGGCTTCCAAGATCTTATACTCTGATACCTATTGATCTACCTACATTTATGAGAAACTAATTCAGAGAATCACATAGCAAAGAACATAGAATAACATAATAGATTTATGGAAATATCATCATTTATTATGAGGGAGAGTTGCGCATTTTATAAACAATGAATACATTCTCCTTATTAGAAAAAAATGAAATAAATTATTAGATAAAGCAAATACATTGAGATGTTTCCTTCTTTCGTAGTTTTTAGATGTTTCTGTCTTTTCTACTCCTAAATGTTTCCAAAGAAAAGTGTGCGCTATTTCTTGGTTGCCCAAAATACTGCAAAGTTAACTTATTTTAATTGATGATCATACATATGGCTGCTCCAGAAAGAGGGAGAGTCTCCTTTATCATGATTGCATCTCTTGTCGACCAGTTGAAAAAAATAAAATCATTGCATCTCTTGTCGACGAGTTGCAAAAAATAAAATCATTACATCTCTTATCAACCAGTTGCAAAAAATAAGAAGAAAAGGCATGATATTTAGTCTAATAGTAATACTTAGGATGTGTAATTCCTATCTATGCTTGGCGTTTCCCAACATCCTTTTTCAACTAGCAGGAAGAAGGGAGATAATAAGTACCCTTCACGAAGTATTTTTTTGAAAAAAAGAAAGAAAGAAAAAAAGAAGAGGAGGTGTTATGGCCTAAATCTATCTCAGGCTGAGAAAGGCAAGATCTAGGGTAACATCAAATCACGCTTAACCTGGTAGCTAGCCCTACCAGGTCAGGAGAGGGCTCTCTCCTTGTCAATCTCAGAAAATATGGCCAATAAAGCTTGAGATGACTGATGCAATGACTGATTTTAGGCTAGGTATGTGTACAGAGGTGTTTTATTGAATTTAAGATAGGTTTGTTGTCGCAATTCTGAAAGGTAGATTTGGGTGCGGGGAATGGACATAGTTTTGCAGAGATCTATATGGGGAGAGGTAGCCAAATGGTTTAGCACTTCAAAGTTGAGTGAGATGGAGAGCTTTTAGTCTGGTGAGAAGTTAGAGAGGGCATGAGAGACTCAGGAATCCTCTTCAACAGCTGAAAACATAAATAACTAAACAAACCCTAGGTAGAGCACTGCAATTTCAATGTATTCTACCTTTATCCTTGTTTAATTTAGTTAAGATGAAGCAAAGAGAGATGATAGCATACATAAAACACATATAAACTTGCAATTACAAAAGGAAACACAATACCAAATCAAGATGCCACAAGAATCCCAAAAAGAGCTGTAAACCCTAGTCAATTCCTTTGCCAAACTGCTGAAAATGAATGTACAATAATTCTCAAAGCATTCACAAGAGTCCAACCTTTCTCAATTACCGAAAAAATACTAGATATAGGCATCAAAAAACTCATGCTAGGCTTTAGGGGTTGATTTCATGAGTTTAGGAGCCATTTCAACAAGATCTAAACTAAGAACTAAAAAGTAGGCAGTGGAACAACATGCCTTTAAAACCTAGGAAACTGATTCATTCAGTTGCAAACTACTTTTTCATGATGAATCTACCTCTATGAGTGAAAATTTAGTATAATTAAATCAAAGTTCATCAAGTCACATTAAATTACATCATGAGTTTGACTATTAGAAAGAGAAAAGTCAAACTGTGAAGAAACTAGGTGAAAAACGGAGTTTTTGGCCAAAATGAGCAAATTTCACCCTATGCACCGTGATGATTTCCCTATGCATATCTCCTTTTTGCAGCTGATTTTGTAGGCCTTCCCGTGCACCAAATTTGATCCAAGTGGGCTTGCTGGAAACGTCTACTAGTCTACTTTCCAAAACAAGTGGAATTTCTAAATTTGGCCTCCATTTGCCCATTCAAAATTGAGTTCTCCCAATACTGCTTCGTGTGTGTCCAAAAAGGGGCAGAAAGGTCATTTCTGAGGTGTTTTGGACCTTTTGGGAAGCTCAAAACCTGTCAAAATTTCTTAGCCATGTGAGGGAATTCATATTTTTCCATGAAAAGTCCAAAAATTCTGAGTTTTCCTCAAAAAGAGGTCTCTAGAAAAAGCGTGCGCCAAGTGGCGTGGTGCATCAGGCAGAAAAACCTGTTTTTTAGGCCAAAAATTTCAAAATTGCAAAAAGTTTCCCAAATTTCTTGAAATTTGAGCTGAGTGTTCCTCATTAGGTGTTGTGTTGGGCTAAGGAAGCCTCAGCCAAGATCTGGAGTCTATTTTTCTCTTTTCTCTTCCTTATGGCTTTCTTCAATTTGGCTTTCAAATTCGTGATTCTTGCTTTGCACACCATATTTCTTGACAAGTAGTGGTATGCCATGTTCCTCAACATGTTTTTATCGTTGTTGGAATTCTCTAGCATCATTTCTAGGTGCATGTTTTTCCTCTCAAGCCAAGATTCACGATCAGCTTGAATTTCTTACTCAAGTGTGGTCAATTTGATTTTCCTCCTCTTGGCAGCTTGCCGATTTTCCCTTACATTTTGGAGCTCCATGATGGTTTGCTGATCTTCTAGCTATTTTTTCCTCTGATCCAAATAATTAATGATCCACTTGGCTCTTTCTAGGTTGAGAGATAAATGCTGAATGTCATCTTGTTGCTCCTGAATGATCTCTTTAAGCTTTGAGATTTGTGAGCCCAAATCAGTGTCCTCATCCTGAATGAGGATGAAATCTATATCATGACCTCCTGAAGGTCCCTCATCAAGCAAGGGCTGCTTACCCTCCTCATGTACTTGCTCTGCTAATGGAGGAAATGAGACCCCTTCCACCCCGAGTGGAGATAGTACTCGTTTTGCACTGCAAACAACCTTCTAGTGCCCTTTTGATATGTGACAAACACTGGCACACTAGCGATTTGTGTCTCATGAATATCCTGCTGATGTGAAGGCCCACCCGCCTCATGAAACGCTGCTGGGGGTACTTGAGGACCTGTAAAGACCTCATGTGCAATGAAATCCTCCGATGAGATGTTCAGTAAACCAAGATGATGCAAGACCACAATTTTGATTAGTGCAAAATGATATATGTTGTTGTACTGCTGCTGAGGAGGCTTCTTTTGCACTAAGGTGGTCATCTTCTCGGTGTTCCAACAAATGAAATAAGGGAGTTTCATCATCCTCACCCTAGTAAAGTGCATCAACAGTCTGATATGATAGGCATGCAGACGAGAAAATCTGCCCTCGCAGCTGAAATATTTAATTATGAGTTTCATCAAGGGAGGATATGTGTCCTGAACATACTTGAAAAGAAAAACGCTACTGATATGTCGCTAAAAACCAGCCTTGATGTAAGGCTCATAATGATATCTATCTATTAGCCGCCTCTTATGTCATTGCTCACCTACATTTGGAATGCCGGTTGCTTGAGCAATAGTCTCAGGTGTCAAGGTGAATGTCACACCTGCCAAAGTGACTTGGTCATTATGAAGATGAAGCACAAATAATCTGGCTAGCTCATGATGGTACTTGACTCTCTCCACCATCTCACAAAACTGATAACAAGATTGGTGTTGAAAGCATGTGACAGCAAGAGGACAGGCCAACAGCGCGACAAGTGAAGTAGGCTCCTCCTGGTTATGTTTTCCACCCTTGTGAGGCCTCCTTGGTGCATGCATCTCTCTAGAAGAATCATTGACTGTCTCCTCATCTCTGTCATAGGAGGAATGTAACTCCATGTTTGCCAATGTTTGAGTTTTCTTACATGAGTATCAAGAGATTTTATGGTGTCTTTAGGTTTTTGCTGCCAAGGATATGAATGTATGAGGGACTGTGGAGGGAGTGTGCATGAGGGATTTAGGAATGTTGCTGACAGGTTTTTGAGGAATAGAAAGGTTTAAGGGATGATTTTTAGAGTTTGGGAATAGCAATTAGGGTTTGGGATAATGGGATTAGGGATTTAGGGTTAGTTGTTTAGGGATATGAGAAATATGGAATGGGTAGACGAAAATGTAAAGAGAGGGAGAAAATGAAGTGAGGTAATGAGGGAATGAAGGAGTGAGGGAGTGAGAAATGCATAGGAGTGGAATTAGCAACAAGAAATACAATTTATAAACCCTATGCAATTGTTTTTGACAAGAAATGCAAGGAGGTAGGGTTTCAATTTTTTCCCATTAAACCACCATAAGCACCAAGATAAACTCATTCATTACTCATGGAGGAATGTTAACTTACTTGGACAAGTGAGGATTTAGCAATTTTTCAATTTTGGAAGAGGCTGTGAGTGAAATTGGCCTTGTACCCCTGTGTGCCACACCACCTCACAGGTGCGCATTGCGCCCGCTATGAATTTACACTGCAGAATGCTACCTAATGCGCCATGCTCTATGAGTGCACTGCGCTCCAACCCTAGTGCGTCGTGCCTGCATTTCTTACCCTCCAAACACAAAATCGCTCCTTTGGCTCTTGGAAACACAAATGAATTGATCTCTTTCTCTTTTGGCATGAAAATGAATCTTCTAAACATGAAAAATAGTTTATATACATATAGTTTTGATTTTTCATTTACAAAAACCCATTCTTCTAATGTTTGCTTTTGACTTGCTTTTAAAACTCTATTTTCGGGCAGTTTGCTTTATTTTTGCTTTTGATGGACTGAATGCTTTGACTTCTTGTTTTGCTTTGCATGTAGTGAAGTTGTAGAGGCTTGGCAAGGTGACCAGGGATGCCTCTGAAGTTATTACATATGGAACAAATGAAAATACATCAAATTTGTACATGAAAACATAAAAAACTATGTTTTTCCTCAAAACAGGGTTTTGAGGAAAAATCAATCACTGAGCATGTGATTATAGAAATTATTGTTGCTGAAACCTTAATTGACCTCCTCATGTGCCTGCTGACCGTTATTGACCGTTTTGAAGACCTGATTGATGGAACCCTAGACCTAATGAGACCTAAAACCCTAACAATGACTTTTGTAAATATAAAGACAAAAATTGACTGCAAATGATCTAAATGTATGAAAAAGGGCTAGTAGGTAAAGGACATGAGGGAAAATTTATAATATACCGCTACCATCAGATGGTCCATGACCCTAATGGAATGCAACTGATCAAGTGAGACACCTAACATGCAATGCAACAAAAGAATTTGATCATTGATGGAGGGATGAAGATACCGACACTAACAGGGGGCAAGGCCACTTATGCAAACAACAAATAAGACCATAGATATGCAACTCATAACCCAATTTACAAAAGTCAATCTAAAATCTAGATAAGTGAGGAGTAGTATGAATATCTGGTCACCTCATCAATCTATCTCCCCTGCGAAAATGCAAACTTTTTATTTGGAATTGTTTTAGGTAAGATTGGCTTTAAAAAACTAACAATTACTTTAGTAATAACCTTATAAATACAGTTAATAGGAAATTTTTTTAGGTAATAATGAATTATTTTATTTACTAGTACCAATTTTATTTATATTAATAGGAAATTAATTGAGCTGTTTTGATTTATATTGATTTCTATATCATTGATAAGAAATGAATTCATTTGTGTTAATTTTGTGAGAGAATTATATATCTATGGTTTCTCATATTGCCAATGCTACTATCACTATGTTTATATCAGGATGTTTGTAGAGAGCAGAGAGATGATGCAGTGAGTAGTATGGTGTATGAAGCGAGGACGAGGATGCAAGATCCTGTATATGGTTGTGCAGGTGCAATTTACCAGTTGCAGCAGCATGTGTGTGATTTGCAAGCTCAGCTGGCCACTGATCAAGCACATATCCTCAATTCGCATTCCGAGCAAGCAAATCTCCTTACGGTTCTCACAGTCAATAATTCCAGTTTTGGCAAAGGAGGAGAACCAGGTGGTGTACACAACGCACCAGTTAGAGATAGCTCTCACTTGCTGTCTTTGGGTAGATATGGAAAGATCGAAATCATGAGATATTTGGAATTTGAAGATGGAGGGAAGACTTGAATTGTGAGTACATAGAACCATGGACCAAATTTGATCAGGGAGCTGGTATCAAGAAAAAAGAAAAGGAATATAAAGGGATGGTACAGGATATCAATTACCCGGCTGGTTTTTTTGATGGAGCATCACAAGGAGGGAGATGTCCATATGGAATTTGGTTAAAGGTTTCCGAAGATCAAGAATTATGGATACACTGGAATGCGGGAGAGGGAACAAGTATTAAAGCCGAAGAAATTGCCTTGTGGGGGCTATTATGGATTACCAAATTTTTGGATATCCCACAAATACAAATCTATGGAGATTCCAGATGTATTGTAGATCACATTTTGGGGAAGAATAATATCCAACAAAACTCCCTACAAGGGTGGTTGAACCACATTCAAAGCCTATGGATCACACTTCAGCAGTCTTCCATACAACACATCAGCAAAGCTTACAACAAGAATGCAGATGAAATGTCAAAAAATGGAGTAATGGCCACAAAAGAAGGTATACAAGTCTAGATAAAAATGGGGACAACAATGACAGAAGCAGGAAGCATTGACATGCCAGGATAGAGCTCTACAGTCCTTGTCAGCCCAGCAATACATCAACACAGATAAGTACTTTGAAACAACTTTTTGTATTACTTTTTTGTAGATGTTTTGTACATGGTCTTGTATAAAAAAGACATTTGATAGACTACTGTATAGATTACTGCATATGGAGCAATTTCTAGAAAATATGTGTACTATTGTTTTCTTTGTCTCATCCTGAGAATCAGAGAAATATCTAGAAAATGGCAGATGTTGTTGTAAGGAGTAGATATTTAGTTTCCTGATCAACCAGATAAAAGATACACTACTATGATGCTATTTATGTTATTGTTATTATATATATATATATATATATATATATATATATATATATATATATATATATATAGATATATATAGATAGATAGATATATATATATATATATATATCTATATATCTATATATATATATATATATCTATCTATATATCTATATATATATATATATATAGATATATATCTATATATCTATATATATATATATATATATATATAGATATATATCTATATATCTATATATATATATATATATATATATATATATATATATATAGATATAGATATATATATATATATATATTGTTTTAATACAAAATAGAAGGTTCTTTCAAACTGGAAAAAAACAAACAAACAAGGATAACTAGCTGATTATAATTATGATTATGATGAGCCCATTGGGCTATTTCTGGAAATGAGAAATGTCTATTCAGATACATTACAGGAAATAATATCGCCATATTTCCATACTTGATTGGGCCCACCATGAGGGCTGACAAAGTCCATGGCTGACTGCAGCATCATGGCTGAGGGAGAGCTATCTAGTTGCACTGGTAATCACAAGAATCATATGGCAATAATGGAATTAGATGTAGGTGAGATTTATTTACGATTGGAAAATCACATGCTTGTAATCATATGTCACTGTCATATTTACGCCGATAGGCATCCCTCCTATTGGAATTGGGAATTTTAATCATTTTTCTAATTAATCCCTTTGATCTGATGGTCTAAACTAAAAGATGCCAGCATATTCTCATCATTGCCACTCCATCAATGACTGAAATTATAATCCATAACTTCCTCGCATATCTAAATCGGGTGTTTAAACCCTACTTAAATTAATTTTTTACCCAATGAGATTAAAATTTTATTGTGTCTCTCATTTATCTCCACGTATAAGGATTAACAAAAATATTATTAAAAAATAAAATAAAAAAGAATATGAAACAATATGGGATGGAACAACAGTTTTCCTTCCATATGCACAACCTGGCAACATGCGGTTATCCCATCATTTAATCATGAAATGCTTGACTGTTGGCATTCTCCCGGGCATTTTTCTTTATCCTGGAAGGTAGTGTTGGAGCTGTTTTAGCTTTTGGTTTCTATTGTTTCTTCTGTTTCCTCTTAAGAAAGCTAAAGCCTTTGTGCAAGGCCAAGAAATTACCTAGCCCCAAAAAGTACTCCCCTCAAGATATGGATGAAACGTGCTCTCCAAATGCTTTCCCAAGTTATAGGGATGGATCATCGGCATTTACTCAACCTGCGCAGTGCGACGCCATGAACGAATTGCTCGGTAGCAGAGCTATAGGTAAATACGTAGGGTTTAGTTTTCGCCACTTTTTTCATTATTGTTTTGACCTAATGGGTTACCATTTTTTATTGTTTTTTGGTTTCTTCTCCAATGCAGGATGTGATTCCGTTCATGTGAATGGCATAGACGAATGAATTTACGAGCTTGGAAATCAAGGGTCTGTCACAAATCCAGAGGTTGTCTCTTTTGTTGAAATTCTAAAGCGTGTGGAGGAAGAATCCTTGTGCTCATTGCAGAACAGAATGGGAAAACCATAGCTACATTCTCCAACGTTGCTTTGGAGGTGTTCTAGTTTTTGTTTCATACAAATTGGACATGATAATCGTACTGCAGTTTTGATAGAGGCTTATTTAAATGCTTTTTATTAGAGAGGTTGAATCCTGTTATATATGTCGAAATGTGAAAAATATAATCAGTTATATTGATAATTGAGTGTGGGTAGGATATAAGAATATATGGGATGAACCCTCTTGTCTTGCTAGATGGATTTTAGATATATGTAGGATGTTTTGTTTGCTGAACTGGACATCATGAAGTTATTTAAAGTATTGGTTATACTTGCATTTTTTCAATCAGATAGATTAACATGGCATTAACTTGGATTATTTAAAGTATAAATGATGATCATGACAATTAAATTTGTGTTTTTTTTAAATGGTTCAGATCATGCTTCATATGAAGTTTGGAAGTTGATTTGAAACATGCATGTTTTGAAACGTGCATGTTATATTTCAAGAAGCCTTCTTTTTCAAAAATCCTAAACCCCCAAATATAAATTTGATTGATCATTCATTACCACTTTTATTCATTGGCCTTCATTACGAGTTTGATTATATCTTGAGGTTGAGCAGGTTTAGAGGTTTCATTACTAGTTTTATTCATTGACCTTCATTACAAATTTGATTATATCTTAGGTTGAGCAGAGGTTTCGAGACTTATTTATTGTTCAAATATGTCTTTTTTTTGTTGAAGAAACTATATTGAGCTAATACAATTTCCATATTTTTAAATTAAAAGACTTAGAAAATTAGATGCTTATAAACCTGCAATAAACATGTAATGGATTAATAGCTTGGATCTTTCTATAAATTTGTACGTACTTTGATTTCATTTTTATTGAAAATGGATATATAAACTTGATCTACAGTCCAGATAATGAAATGAATCATTTTAAATTTATATTATTATGATTTAATCTATTCACTCATGAAAACCTACAAATATATAAACTTAATTGTAAAATTAAAAAATATAAAAAAATAACAATGCAAATACATAATAATATTTAAAATGGTAAAAACTAATCATTTTAAACCAATTTACAACTTGAACATGTAAAATTACATTTAAACATAATTGTGAATTATGGTTGTTAAAATTAGGTTTGTATTATTAGAATTTAATATTGGATTATTTAATGTTTGCAATATTGCATGTTTTCAATATTAGAACTTATAATATTGGGTTATATTGAATTTTTAATATTAAGTTAAATTTATATTTATCAATATTGACATTAACTTCAAAAATTTGAGTCAACAGTCAATAATAACAATAAAAAATTAATCATAATATAAAAAATAATAATACTTTTATAAAAGTATTGTTTAAAATTACAAAATTAATAATATAATATAATAAATAAATATAAGATAATTAATTTAAATATATAAAATTAATAACATTTAAATCACATTAACAAAAATCTTAATTATTAATAGGAATTTTAATTAAATTATGGTTTTAGTTTTAATTATTAATATTAATAATAGTAATATTATTAATAACATTAACATTACAGCTATAAATAATATTAACAACTTTTAATATTAATGATAATATTAATAAAATTTGATATTAAATTTAATTTTAATATGAATATTTAATATTAATTTCAATATTCATTATTATTAATATTAATTAATATGTATATGAATATTACTTTTAATAATGTTACTATTTATAAATATTGATTTTAATGTTAATTATTGATATTAATGACATTTAATTAAATATTAATATTATTAATGACATTAATATTATAACTAATCATGGTTAAATGTCACATTGTGACAAAAATTAACTCAATATCGAAAACCATGGTCAACCATTGTCGACCATGGTCAACCATGGTCAATCATGGTCAACCATGGTCCAACGTCTCATTATGAAAAATATTTTATCAATATGAAAATCAACTCTGATCCATCATGGTCAACCATGGTCAATAATCATGGTCACATTGTAACGAAGATTGTCTCTTGGTCCAACAACAATGGCCATCCATGGTCAACCATGGTCCAACATCAATTGTGACAAATATTGTCTTAATATGAAAATCAACCATGGTCAACCATAGTCTAACGTTGCATTCTGACAAAGATTGTCTCAATATGAAAATAAATCATGGATAACCATGGTCGAACGTTGCATTGTGACAAAGATTATGTCAATATGAATATCAGCCCTAGTCAACAATGGTCGACCATGTTTATTTTGTGGTTTATAATATTTATCTTAGGGTTTCTATACCTAGGGTATATAATATTATGCCCTTAGATTTGATATTATTCCCTTGGGTCTATAATCCTCTTAGTTTTTAGTATTAATTCCTTTTGTTATTAGTCACTAGGATTTATAATATTAATCCCTTGGGTTTATTAATCTAAGGGTCCATATTCCTATGGTATAATATTATTCATATGATTTATAATATTAATCCTAGGATATAATGTAAATCCATTAGGTTTATAATCATGGTCAATTGTGGTCAACCATGGCCCAATGGCACATTGTGACAAAGGTTGTCTTGATATGAAAATCAACCATGTTCAACCATCGCCAACCATTGTCATTCATGGTGAACCATGGTCCAATGTCACATTATAGCAAGGATTGTCTCAATAGCAAAATCAATCATTGCCAGCCATATCCAATCATAGCCAATCATGTTCAACCATGGTCAAATGACGCATTGTGACAAAGATTGTCTTAAAATGAAAATCAATCATGGTAAAACATGGTAAATATGAAAATTAGGCATGGTCAACCATGGTTAAACGTCACATTATGACAAAAATTGTCTCAATATCGAAATTAGCCATTGTCAACCATTGTCAACCATTATCAACCATGCTCTAATGTCACATTGTGATAAAGATTTCCTCAATATCAAAATCAGCCATGGTAAATCATGGTCAAAGATCATAAATATACATGCTTACAGTATGACAAAGATTGTCTCATAGTACAACGTCACATTGTCACAACCATGGTCATCCATGGCCAACTATGGTTAATCAATGGTCCAACATCGCACTCTGACACACATTGTCAATATGAAAGTCAACCATGGTCAACCATGCTCCAACGTCACGTTGTGACAAGGATTCTCTTTATATGAAAATCATGGTCAACCATGGTCCAATTCCACATTCTGAAAAATATTGTCTCAATATGAAAGCCAATCATGGTCAACATGATCAACCATGTTTGTTTTAGGGTTTATGATATTTATCTTAGGAATTATATACCTTGGGTTTATTAATATAAGGGTTCATATTCCTAAGGTATAATACTATTGATAGGGTTTATAATATTAATCCTAGGGATTAATATAGATCCCTTGAGTTTATAATGCAGTAGGTTTATAATATAAATTCCTTGGGTTTATGATATTAATCGTAGGGTTTATGTTCCTAGTTTTAATTTTAAGCCCAGTGTTTACAATATTAATCCCTTGGGTTTATTAATTTTAGGGTTTATATTCCTATGGTTTAATATTCATTCTAGGGTTTAATGTTATTCCCCTCAGTTTTTAATCCCTTGAGTTTTTAATATTAAACCATGGTTAGCCATGGTAAACCATGTTTATTTTAGGGTTTATAATATTTATCTTAGGTTTTATATACGTTGGGTTATACTATTAATCATTTTGGTTTTTCAGGTTTTTAGTATTAATCCCTTGTTGTTATTAGTTCCTTAGGTTCATATTATCAATCTGAAAGGTTTATTAATCTAAGGGTTCATATTCCTAGCATATAATATTATTGACAGGGTTTATAATATTAACAAGTGTTTAATATAGATTCTTTGGGTTTATAATGCATTAGGTTTATGATATAAATTCCTCGGGTTTATAGTATTAATCATAGGTTTTATATTCGTAGGGTTTGATATTAATCCTAGTGTTTACAATATTTATCCATTGGGTTTATTAATCATAGAGTTTAATATTCGTCCGAGGGTTTAATATTTGCATTGTTACATTACAAAACCTAGGTTTAATATTAATCCCTCAATGATAACCAACCATGGATGAATGTCACATTGTGACAAGGATTGTCTCACCATGAAAATAAATCATGTCTATTTTAGTCTTTGTATTATTTATATTTGGGTTTACGAATGTTGGGTTTATAATATTATTCCCTTGGGTTCACAATACCTTGGGGTTTTGGTATTAATCCCTTGGGTTTATTATTCATTTCGGTTTATAATATCAGTCCCATGGATTTATTATTCCCTTAGGTTTATATTATCAGTCATGGTAAACCATGGTTGAATGTCACATTGTGACAAGGATTGTCTCACCATCAAAATAAATCATGTTTAATTTATTTTTTGTAGTATTTATATTTGGGTATACCAATGTTGGGTTTATAATATTAGTCCAATGGTTGAATGTTGCATTTTGACAAAGATTGTCTCACCATGAAAATAAACCATGTTTATTTTAGTATTTGTAATATTTACATTTGGGTTTACCATATTAGTCCAATGGTTGGATGTCCCCTTTTGACAAATATTGTCTCACCATGAAAATAAATCATGTTTATTTTGGTCTTTGTAATATTTACATTTGGGTTTACAAATGTTGGGTCTATAATATTAGTCCCTTGGGTTTAATATTATTCCCTTGGGTTCATAGTCCCTTGGGGTTTTAGTATTACTCCCTTGGGTTTATTATTAATTTGGGTTTTAATATAAATCCATTGGGTTTAGTATTCCCTTAGGTTTATAATATCAATCATGGTAAGCCATGGTCAACGTGGTTGAATGTCACATTGTGACAAGGATTGTCTCACCATGAAAATAAATCATGTTTATTTTAGTCTTTGCAATATTTATATTTGGGTTTACAAATGTCGGGTTTATAATATTAGTCGCTTTGGTTTAATATTATTCTCTTCGGTCCATAATCCCTCGAGTTAGAGTATTAATCCCTTGGGTTTAATATTCATTTGGGTTTATAATATCAAACCCTTGGTTTTATTATTCCTTTAGGTTTATAATATCAACCATGGTAAACCATTGTCAATCATAGCCAAACATGGTCAACCATGGTTGAATGTCGCATTGCGACAAGAATTGTCTCACCATCAAAATAAACCATGTTTATTTTAGTGTTTGTGGTATTTATATTTGGGTTTACCAATGTTGGGTTTATAATATTATCCCCATGGTTGAATGTGGCATTTTGACAAAGATTTTCCCACCATGAAAATAAACCATGTTTATTTTAGTGTTTGTAATATCTATATTTGGGTTTACAAATGTTGGGTTTATATTATTCCCTTGGGTTTATTGGGCTTTAAATTATTCCCTTGGGTTCATAATCCCTTGGGGTTTTAGTATTAATCCCTTGGGTTTATTATTCATTTCTGTTTATAATATCAATCGTAGCAAAACATGGTCAACCATGTTTGAATGTCGCATTGCAACAAGGATTGTCTCACCATCAAAATAAACTATGTTTATTTTAGTGTTTGTACTATTTATATTTGGGTTTACCAATGTTGGATTTATAATATTAGTCCCATGGGTTTAATATTATTCCCTTTGGTTCATAATCCCTTGGGTTTATTATTCCCTTAGGTTTATAATATCGATCATGGTCAACCATTGTCAATCATAGACAACCATGGTCAACCATAGTTGAATGTCACATTGTGACAAGGATTGACTCACCATGAAAATAAACCATGTTTATTTTAGTCTTTCTAATATTTATATTAGGGTTTACCAATGTTGGGTTTATAGTATTAGTCCCTTGGGTTTAATATTATTTCCTTGGGTTCATAATCCCTTGGGGCTTTAGTATTAATCCTTTGGGTTTATTATTAACGTGGGTTTATAATATCAATCATGGTCATCTTTAATAATCTCTTGTATTTGTAATATCAATCCCTTGCGCTTCTTGATCCCTTAGGTTTTTAATATTTATCCGTTGGGTTCACTAATTCCTTGGGTTTATAATATTAAACCATTGGGTTTATTAGTTCCTTGTGTTTATAATATTACTCCCATGGGTTTAATATTATTCCCTTCAGTTCATAATCCCCTGGGGTTTTAGTATTAATCCCTTCGTTTTATTATTGCTTTGCATTTACAATGTCAATCATGGTCAGCCATTGACAATCATAGCAAACCATGGTCAACCATCTTTCAATGTCACATTTTGACAATGATTGTCTCACCATCAAAATAAACCATGTTATTTTTAGTGTTTGTAGTTTTTATATTTGGGTTTAACAATGTTGGGTTTATAATATTAGTCCCATGGGTTTAATATTATTTCCTTGGGTTCATAATCCCTTGGGGTTTTAGTATTGATCCCTTAGTTTTATTATTCTTTTAGGTTTATAATATCAATCCCTTGGGTTTATTATTCCCTTAGGTTTATAATATTGATCATGGTCAACCATTGTCAATCATAGACAACCATGGTCAACCATGGTTGAATGCGACATCGTGACAAGGATTGTCTCACCATGAAAATAAACCATGTTTATTTTAGTCTTTCTAATATTTATATTAGGGTTTACAAATGTTGGGTTTATAATATTAGTCCCTTAGTTTTAATATTATTTCCTTGGGTTCATAATCCCTTGGAGTTTTAGTATTAATGCTTTGGGTTTATTATTAACTTGGGTTTATAATATCAATCATGGCAATCTTTATTAATCTCTTGTATTTGTAATATCAATCCCTTGCATTTCTTGATCCCTTAGGTTTTCAATATTTATCCATTGGGTTCAATAATTCCTTGGGTTTATAATATTAAACCATTGGGCTTATTAGTTCCTCGGGTTTATAATATTAGTCCCTTTTGTTTATTTTTGGTTTTATATACCTTGGGTTATACTATTAATCCTTTTGGTCTTTTAGGTTTTTAGTATTAATCCCTTGTTGTTATTAGTTCCTTAGGTTTATATTATCAATCCCTTGGGTTTATTCATCTAAGGGTTCATATTCCTAGCATCTAATATTATTGATAGGGTTTATAATATTAACGAGTGTTTAATATAGATTCTTTGGGTTTATAGTCCATTAGGTTTATGATATAAATTCCTTGGGTTTATAGTATTAATCATAGGTTTTATATTCGTAGGGTTTGATATTAATCCTAGTGTTTACAATATTTATCCCTTGGGTTTGTTAATCATATAGTTTAATATTCGTCGTAGGGTTTAATATTCGCATTGTTACATTAAAAAACTTGTGTTTAATACAAGGTTTATAATATTAGGGATTTTTAATATTTAGTTTATAATACTAAATTTTAATATTGGCTTTATAATTTGTGTTACTATGGCTTATAATATTAATCATAGGGTTTAATATCAAACCCAAGGGACTACTATTATAAACCCAACATTGGTAAACCCTAATATAAATATTAGAAAGACTAAAATAAACATGGTTTATTTTCATGGTGAGACAATCCTTGTCACAATGTGACATTAAACCATGGTTGACCATGCTTGTCTAATATTAGTTACTTGTGTTTATAGTATTAGTCCCTTATGTTTAATATTATTCCCTTTGGTTCATAATCCCTTGGGATTTTAGTATTAATCCTTTGGGTTATAATAAACAAAACAGACTAATATTATAAACCCAATGTATACAAACCCTAAAATAAATATTAAAAATACTAAAATGAACATGGTTGAATTAATAATAATAATAATAATAATAATAATAATAATAATAATAATAATAATAATAATAATAATAATAATAATAATAATAACTATTATTATTATTATTATTATTATTATTATTATTATTATTATTATACAAAAATAATCATAATATATTACTATAATAATAATAAAATAATATAATAGTAATTATTATTATTATTATTATTATTATTATTATTATTATTATATTCAGATAATAATATATATAAATAATATGGTTGTTAATATTTATATAGTTAGTAATAATCAGTTGGTGTTTAAAAAAAATATCCATAATAATTATTAATGTGGTTGATATAAGCCTATTAGCATATATCAATCACATTGGAAAATGTGGTTGTATATATGTTTCATATAAGCCTATTGGTGTTTATCAACCACCTTGGCAAATGTTGTTGTGCTAGTTGGTATGTGCAATTGGAATTCTCTACAGATAATATTATGAAGATTTTAAATGTTTGAAGTTATTATTTTAGTTATGATTTAATTAATTTTCAATAAAAATAAGAATGGGCTAGGTTTTTAAATTTTAAAGTGAATAAATGTTAGTTCATTGTGTTTAGAGCTATGCAGAAGATATATGAGTACAATCCAATATGGAGAAGATATATAAGTAAAATATAATATTGTATATGAATGTTTTTTAAAATATTTATTCATAAAAAATTATCTCATTTAAATTAAAATATATCAAATTTATTTTATTTCAATCGATTATTTTATTCTTAATTCTTTGTCTTATTCTAGAATTTTCTTTTGAGTTATTAATTAGTATAGATTCATCATAAATAAGGATTTAACATGAGCTAAGAGGGATCTAATTTCTTCATGTGCAAATGTTTGTTTTTACTAATCGATAGAGTTACACATCACACTATGCTGTAGAATGAGCCTCTCATCTTAATTATTGTGAAAAGAAAAGAAAAGATACATTATTTAAATATTGTGTATAAAATTTCGACTTTAATGCCAGATGGACTGTTATATACCTAGGGGGGATAATATGGGGTACCAAGGGAGGTACCCAAGGTAATAATGTAATAATGGGATGGGCCATAGTAATAAATAAGGTGGTTAACCCATGTCATGTAAGGGACCACAAGTAGTTAATAATAATGTAATGGGCCCATGGTATTAGTTGATGGTATGAGGGAACCATGGTAATGATGCATGGTATTGTATGTATGAGGCCTATATAGAGGCTAGAGACTCCACATGGAGAGATATGAAGATGAAGAGAAGTATTATTGTATGAACAGGCATATGGCTTGTGGAGTGTTCTCCTTCCTTAAGGAGTGAATGTATGGTGTTGCCCTACCATAAGGGTTTTGATTAATAAAGTGAATCATTCTATCTATATTTGGATCTTATTATTCTTGGGTTATTTCTATTCTCATATATTTCTGGGTTAGATCTACAACAATTGGTATCAGAGCTACAACAAGTGGTATCAGAGCACTTTCTTGGGCAAACCGTGGAGAATTTTTTTTCATTTTTGCTGGATTTCTCGGGTGGCGAATTTGCAGATCAGATCTATACATTTTGGTGCAAGATCTGAAAAATATAATTGCAGATCTGTATTCCTTGTGAAAAAATAGCCGATTTCAAAAAAAAAATCGGTTGAATCGGAGTCCGGATGAAGGAGATATCGCTGATTTAAAAATCAGTGGGGCTGGAGACAATTTTCAGGGCAGCGAGTTTTGCGGCGCAGATCTAGAATTCCTAGTGCAAGATCTGCAAGATCTAATTGTAGATCTAGAATCTTTGTGAAAAAACACATGATTTCAAAAAAAAAATCAGTCGAATCGGAGTCCGGATGAGGGAGATATCGCTGATTTAAAATCAGCTCTTTTTGCAGAATTTTTGGGTGACGGCGGGAAAGTAGCAGCGCAGATCTGTAATTCTAGTGTCTGAATCAGGATTTCTATCACATGGGCAGATGCAGAATGGTTACTCCATTTCCAAAAACTAGTTATAATAAAGATTCTGAGCAATATTGACTAAACTGTGGCCACTTTAAATTTTCGCCAAGTGAGGAATTTTTCTCAAACCCTCTTCATGGAGATACTAGATTTTACAGGGAAAGATGATGGCCCTACTATTGAAGAATTCATACAAAGATCCAAGTCTACACATGGGAAATATTGGAGGATTCCAATAGTATGTAGTATGAGAGATGAAGCAAAAAGGTGGTGGTTATCACTTGACCACCATCAGAAGATGGCCAACATCTCAGATGCAGAATTTGAAAAAGTCTTTTTGGACAAATGGTCTCGGGCTAGAAAAAAGGAGAATGAGACACATAAGGGTTTAATTGCTACGGGTGTCTCCTTATTGCAAGTTCATGGATTGATTCAGAAGGAGAAAATCATTGTGTATATAAATCCGAGTTGCAAGCAAAATCTCATAAATATCAATTTGACAAAGAAATTGCAAGTCCCAGCAAAACAAATTGAAAATACACAGGTAGATGATAAGGATGTTCAAATCTATAAGGATTTGAAGCTTTCTATGGATAAGTATGTGTTTCATGGTGATTTTTATGCTTCAGAGATGGATAATATCGATGTTGTTTTGGGATATCCTTGGATGGAATCTGTGGGTACTATCAATATTAATGTGCAGAAGAAATTCCTGAAACTATGGTATAAAAAGAAGAAAATTACATTACAGGATATTTCCATCCATAAACAGGTAGAGCACATGGAGGCTGAAGCAGAAGATGTTCAAGGGACTGACATATCAGATGATGAGCCTTTGATGATCGACAATCAAACACAAACAGAGGCTGCAGAAGAAAAGGTTACAGGTGATGATACATCAGAGGAAGGCTCAGTGGTTGAAATCATATTAAAAAGGAAGACACCACAACAGGCACCCCAGCAAGGTGAAGTCAAGCAAAAGTCATCGTGGGTTAAAACTTCAACATATCATCACTCACATCACCCCGCAAGACAACCATCATGGAAACCAAGTAGTCACATGATGGATAGAAAGGAGAGACCATCCACCTACTACACATCAACACAGAAGAGCTGCAACGGTCAACTTCCATCTCAAGCGAGCGAGGCACCAGCAAGATCACGGGTTCACCTTTCTCTTGAATGGCTAGATGTACGTGCATGGTATCAGTGGACTACTCTTTTGAGTAGATCTTATTATTTGTGTTCTTCCCATGTTTCGGGGACGAAACATGCTTAGGGGGGTGGAATGTTATATACCTAGGGGGGATAATATGGGGTACCAAGAGAGGTACCCAAGGTAATAATGTAATAATGGGATGGGCCATAGTAATAAATAAGGTGGTTAACCCATGTCATGTAAGGGACCACAAGTAGTTAATAATAATGTAATGGGCCCATGGTATTAGTTGATGGTATGAGAGAACCATGGTAATGATGCATGGTATTGTATGTATGAGGCCTATATAGAGGCTAGAGACTCCACATGGAGAGATATGAAGATGAAGAGAAGTATTATTGTATGAACAGGCATATGGCTTGTGGAGTGTTCTCCTTCCTTAAGGAGTGAATGTATGGTGTTGCCCTACCATAAGGGTTTTGATTAATAAAGTGAATCATTCTATCTATATTTGGATCTTATTATTCTTGGGTTATTTCTATTCTCATATATTTCTGGGTTAGATCTACAACAATTGGTATCAGAGCTACAGCAAGGACAGAGTTACACATCACACTCACTGTAGAATAAGCCTCTCGGCTTAATTATTGTGAAATGAAAAGAAAAGTTTCTTTCCATTAGTTTTGTCATAAATGCAACCTATGTGGCTCATATGACACAAATATTTTGCAGTAAAATATAAGAACCTAATAGCCATTTCTAGAAACTATTCTAGCACTTTAATCAAATTGTAGTAAGACGTGTCCAAGGGGTTACACCATCATGAAAAACCTCTTTTAGCAAACAAAATTTAAAGGAAATACACCCCATCTTTTAATATTGTGTTGAAGAGGAGTGCTCAGCCCAATGAAGAGGATTGGGGCCCTTGATGAGGAGATCTGATGTCAAAACTCAGCAATTACCATTCTTGTTTCTTCACTAAGTCATTCAAGAAAAAGGGAGAAGAGAAGATGTAAGATTTAATCAGTTTAATATTCCTTGGATCATGGATCTAGAAGTTCATATAACCTTTGGCTAAAAAAGGTTCAATACTCCTCATCAACCCTTGTAAAACTGAATCTTGATGATTGCTTGAGGTTGGAGATGTGAGACTTGTAGAACTTATATCTCTCACCATGAATGAGTGTGGTCATGTTGAAACCTTGGATATTGAAAATTGGACATTATTGGAAGAGATTATCACAGAGAGGTGTTCGATATTGGCAATAAGAGTAGGAGGGAGTAGGATTTTTTTTCAACATTTCACCATTGTTTTATTGTGAGTATGTATTAAAATTATCGAATATTTATTGCTGCAAAATCCATTTATACATTTTCTTTGTGACGAAGAAACACGTTTATAAAGACTGACTTCCAGTGTGGTATCTATTAATTTAATGGAAGCTTTATTTGTAAAAATACAATAGATACATTTTCATTCTGACGAAGAAACATGTTTGTGTAGGTAGGGTTAGAGGTGGACGATGATCCGATATGTAGAGCATAGTGCGCCATGGTAATAAAATAAACTATAAAATATATTGAAACTGCAAGATCAAATTTTCAAAGAAATTCACTTCGGATGATAATTTCAAGTTGATATTTGAAGTTAAAATAAATATGTATGAGTATATTTAAAATTAAATTTATCATATAGTTAAAATAAATATGGATGAGTATATTTAAAATTAATTTATCATATATCAAGTCTCGTCTTTTTTTAGTAAAATATTTGAAAAAATGTTAAGTTATGGAAAGATTTAATGATTAGATCCAGTATTAAAATGGATAGAGACTAGTTTATAGGAGGTTTATTTTTTAAATTTATGAATGATTTGCTTTTTGTTTAATTGATATTTTTAATATTATCTATTTACTTAACTAATTCTCATACATGGCCATATTTATAAAATAATAATAATTTAATTTTATCATATATATATATATATATATAGAGAAACTACTATGGCTTTGATTTTATGATATTGTTGAGTAAATTCATAATAATTTCATCACAACAACATATTAGTTACCTTATCACTTTTATTGAGTTTTCTTGTAATTTCTATCAATATTTTTTCTTCCAAAAATATAAATGAATATCATGAGTATTTATATAAAATTTGAAAATATAATCTTTAAAAAAAAATCTCAAAAAAAAAATGCAAATAAAAACAATTTTATAATTTGTAATTTTAGAATTAAATCAGAATTCATATATATATATATATATATATATATATATATGTAGATATGAATGATAAAACTTGAAGTCCGGAATCATATCTGAAGAGAAAACACTAATTGTTAGTGACTACCTCGAAGGGAATTTGACAAAAATATGATAGCAAATTGGTAAATCTGGCACACGATCTCCTAACAACATATAGTCAAGGAGCATTGCAGGGGTTCCTCGGCCCACCGCTCTACAGGTGCCTCTCAGTTCATTTGCAGGGAGATATAAATTGTCATAAGTTTCAGCCACGAGATCATGGTTCTCTAGATCTGTGGCATCAACAACTACTATAGCCATGTGTCAAGTTTTTTTGATATAGGATTCTGGCTTTTTGGAATCGACAACTGTTATAGCCATGTGTGAAGTTGTTTTGTTCTAGGATTATAGCTATGTGGCATTGATAGATGCTAAAGACATGGCATTAGATTCCAAATTATTTTCCTTGGTATTAGAGGCACTCTTGGCAATGCAGTGCACTAGATCCACCACCATTGCTAGGATTTTTATCCTCATTTGCAAAAGACAATTATGTTTGTACAATATAAATGAATAAATTTATATAATATTATTTTCATAATTTATTTATCAAGTCATGTATCATGTTTTATCATTATAAAAGTGATCATTTTTCATCATCAATATAATTAATCATATTATGATTAAGTATTCTAGGTATAATTTTATGTTAAACAATATGTATGATATAATATTCTCTATAACTATATCAAAATTTGTTCAAACCAATTACATCTACAGTAAAAATGACATAAATATTTCAAGTCAAAGTTAAATGAATGAGCAATAAAGAATGAGTCATTTTTTAGAACATTAAAATTTTGATAATATTAAAATTAAATGTCTAGTAAACACCAATAAACATCTTAATACTTACCTAGTGATATATCTCACATTGCCAAAATTTAAAAAAAAAAAAAATGAAAGATGATTTTCTCCTCACTTTTCTTTTCTCTGTAAAGGCTACTTCTATTAAAAAAAAAGAGAAAATATCTGTACAAAGAGGACCAAGACCTCAGAGGGGGCTTAAGCCTGCCCTCAACCAGATATCCTGATACACATAAACCCCTTTGACAACCATCCTGGGATTAAGAAACCTTGAAGCATATTTTTTAAATCCCTTACAGACAAAATTGTAAACCAGAGTTGTGTTTAACACTACAGTACTATCAACGACTATGGCTTTACTAATAAACATTCTGCCCTGATAGCCATATGCAAAATTAGACCAAAACAATGGCTTGCTGAGCCATGACCTGATACAATTCATAGGAGTATAATGGGGCGCATCGATACTAAACCAAGAGCTGAAGCAAAACAGAAAAATGAAAAAGACCAAAAGAGAGATTTCCATCAGTGGGCATTGTACCAAATTCATTAAACATGTTTCTGAGAGTCGAGAGCATCCCTTTCCACCTGGATAGGAGAGCCTATCCATGTGACGACCGCGTTGTCTGCATCTCCCATGTCGCCGCCACCTGGAGGAGTTTCCAAATTTAGAATGCCACCGGGAGGATGCTCCGGCTCACCTGCATGCACATTGCGTTGTGTAGAGTCCACTGGAGGCTGAGGAGCTTCAGGCGCATTACCCTCTTCCTGCATATTGTCACCATTGAACACGACACCAGCCACCTCTCCCTGAAGAACGCTATCATCCTGAGACTGAGACGTAGTGGTATGGGCCGAGCTACTAGGCTTATCCTCCTCCTCATCAAGGATTACTGTTATACTGGCTAACAAAACGGGTTTATTCAGCCTACTATGGAATTTGAAGTGGGTTGTTTGGAAGGAATTGTGCAGGAGGGGCCTGCCATGACCAGAAGGTGGAGAGGATGGGGAGGCAGAGGCCAGAGCAACTATGTTCTGGGGAGCAGATTGAGAAGCGCGGCCTCGATTGCCAGTGGTGCCTCCACAGCGAGAAACTCCACGACGTCGGACCATTTCCGAATTAACTGAGAGACCAGGGAAGGGAATTAGGCAGGACCATATGGGAAAGGGCCGAGCGCAGGCGGACCAGTCGAAAACCAAAAACCAGATGAGCTTCCAAGCAGCCAGAACGAAGCAGGGGTGTGGGAAGAATAGCAGACAGATATAGAAGGAGCCGAGGAGGGCGATTGTATGAACCAGAAGCCAACCCATGGATAAATCACCTTGCGCAGCCTCTCGAGTTGAGCGCGCATTCAATACCAAATGCCTAACCATAATTCTGTACCCTGAAGAATTCATTTTAAATGCGGTGGGTTTGTGGGATCCGCGCCCGTGAGCCAGGTGCAGGGACAGCTGCCGGCAGGGAGTAACTCCACCTTAAATGGGCTACAGTGACACCCGCATCCGGGTGTGTATCATCTTCTTGATTCACATCATTCTTCACAATGTTATGGAAGTTTAAGAGCTGATCCTCTGAGGCTATGCTGGAGAGCGAACCTGCAAAGAAATCTACCCCACTTTCCACTCCTATATTAGCAAGAAAATCAGCCAGCTTGTTTCCTTCCCGCCTAGTGTGTTTGAATGAAATTGCTTTGTGTTGAGAAAGCCATTTGTCAATTAGCTCGAGTCTTTGAGCCATTCTCCAACTGCTACTGACCTTGTGTGTGGGAGAACCCTGCATGATTTTTGTAACCATGTTTATGATGATTTGCGAGTCCCCTTCAATGATGAGTGGGAAAAAACCTCTGTCCTGAGCTAGGGTAAGACCTCGCCATAATCCTTCCAGTTCCGCTGAGTTGTTAGAGTCCCAGCCTTTTGAGCCGAGAAAGAGCAGTAAAGGTGTACCGTGATGATCTCTGAAGACTCCCCCAAATCCTGCTTTTCCTGGATTACCCTTTGAGGCTCCGTCGAAATTGAGTTGAATCATGTTACTGGGCGGTGGAATCCATCTTGTCGGGATTTGGTTACTCTTAGTAGGATTGTCTTTAAATGTAGGCTTTTGATTCAGATGAATTTTCCAGTTGGCCCAGACGGATTGTTCCTGCGGCAGTGTTGGAAAATCTTCTTGGGACCAGGCCTTAATGGATAGAGTTTCTTTAATGTTCTGGTGTAACCTAGTCCAGATCTGCTCTATAGACATTGATTGGTCCTTGAAAACCCTGCGATTCCGCTCCTTCCAGATGTTCCACATCAGTAGACCAGGGATAAGCTGCCAAAGTGTGTTTAGGAGTTTGCTTTGATAGGGCGCTTGGCTCCAATTGCGAATAGTAGCTTTAATATCCCCATGCACTCTGCCTTCTTTTTGGCATCGGAAGGTAGCCTTTTCCCACAGCTTCCATCCTATTTGACAAGTCTGCATTAGATGTAAAGCTGATTCCTCTGCTTGCTTGCAGTTGAGACATATAGATGGGCCATAAAAGCTCCTTTTTCTGAGGTTATCCCAAGTGAGAATTTTATTATGACATAGGAGCCAAAGAAAAGTGGACACCTTCGGCCAGTTAGAGGAATCCCAGATTTTATCCCATAAGACATCTTTGATTATCCGTTCCTTGATGATTACATTGTACGCTTCCCTTGTGGTAAAAGTGCCCTTCTCTTCATATCCCCATCTAAGAATGTCCATTCCTTCTGAGGAGAGGATTTGCCTTTTTTGTAATTCAGAGGAGAGAGAGATATGAGCTTGCTCAGAGCCATGCATTAGTATTTGTTTAGCCTCAATCCATCGTCTGTACCCCTGTGTGGAAGAAGGGTCCCAGAATTGACTAACCTTATCTAGCATATGTATATCTTGCTCTGGTAAGGGAAGGTTAGAGAGAATGTCCTTGATCTTTGGGAGCTGCTGCCAGGAGTCCTCCCAGAACCTTGCTGTATTGCCATTCTTAACTTCCCAGAAGCTATGCTGTTGTATTAGTTTCCTATGTTGAATGGCCGAATTCCAAATTACTGAACCTGTACTTACTTCTGACATTCGAATTCTTTCTTCAATAGGGCTATTGTTCTCATATTTGGTTGTCCAGATTTTCTCCTCACTTTAACATGGAGCTTCTAAACTTTTAAATAGGATTTGTTACGATACCATGGGCTAGTACCATCATATACTAATACCACATGCCAAAAAAACTATAAACCATAAATCTTGTTCATACGACATTTGTTTTTAATTAATCTATTTAATTAAAAGGTCAGAAAATATTCTATAATAATCCATGAAGGTTAAACCCCTACAACCCACCACATAATTATTAATAATTAAATTAAAATGTTGGAAGCTCTATTCCAAAATAGATGCACAATTCCTTGGGTTTAATGGGAGTCGTTGGGAAAATTGTTTGTTTCTACTCCAAATAGGATCAATATCGGAAGGAAAAATGGTTTGTTATGGTTTTTTCCTTTCCAACTATGATCAATTTCTGAAGAAAATACATGCTAGTTTATTTTGATAATACTTAAAGAGTAGACAACTCTTGCAAAGGACTACTCTTGCCATGTCATAATTTATTGATATATATGGCTTAATGGAAGGACAATTTATGATGTAACAAAAAATTAGAAGTTAGAAAAAATTAAGATACATTCATCTCTACGACATGAAAATTTGAAAACATAAATCATTTTCATTTAAATTGTCATGGATATATTTAAATCATATCTAGATTTGAAAATATCCATTACAATATTGATGTTTTTAACTTTTTAAATTATCAAAATTATGGTGAGAATCAATGTTTTTCTTAATTCTTTTAAGCATAAAAACATGATTTAAAATAAATCCAAATGGTTTCTTACCTTTTGTCCTAAATCCAATAAGCTAATTTTAATTTTAATGGATGTTAATCATAATTATTTAATTATTTCTCATATATATATATATATATATATATATATATATATATATATATAATCTAATAATGTTAAAGTTTGATGTGGTTATGTCAGAAAAGTCTAATTATATTAAATGTTTGTGGCATAAACTAGATATGATTCCAAGATAAGTTTTAGATTAAAAGTAAGTATGTATATATATATCTTCTTCTGTTGCAACTCAATTGGTGATGATTGTGAAAATAAAGTGTTATATATTAAAAGGTTTGAAGTTCAAATCCCCAATTCACCTATCTCTACAAGACATAGATAAACACAACAAATACTTCCTATCTCAATAAAATAAATATATTTTTATCTTTTATAACATCACTAAAAATTCATATATATTAATATAAGCCAAAAAATTAGACATATTAATACATGGATTAATACAAAATCCCATCTTATACTTTTTAAAATCCAATCATTTTCCTTCCTATCATTTAAAACATTAAAAAATCAAAATTTTAATACTTTTATAATCATATGACTTTCTTGGAGTGAGCATGACCTGGGAGGCAATTATGGATATTGATGAACCTTCATCACATGGAATTATTACGTTGCTTAAATTTAGCTAGTGAATATTTGAAGTTATATCATTTAGAACTATTTATGGAAGGTTTTCACCAAAATTATAATTTGGTTAAACTATCATTTCTACCATATGTTGCAAAGGAAAGGCCGTAAAGCATATATTCTAGAAGAATCATGACATATTGAAGATCATTAAATATAAAACATAGTAAACAAAACGTCATTCAAAGCTAAAATATAAAAATAAAACACTTAGATTATGCCAAATTTACATATTCTATAACTTTTTCAACATAGATTTCCTCTCAATAATCAAAGATGTTCTTTCAAGTTCCAATAGCAAATATTTGATTAAAAAAATGCTCTTTATGGACTTATTTTATACGAGTTAAATAACACCATAGTATTACAAAAACAATAATATTAAATAAACAATATTTATAAATTGTAATTTTGAGATATTTTGTGGATATCTATCTGAAATTGATAGAGGAAATAAAATTAATATTTATTTATTGATAAATAATTTCTTTCCTACTCTTTTTTTCAGGCAAACCAGACTTGAAAATTCTGAAATTCTTACTGTTTTTTATTCTATCATGGCAAATTTGGCAACAAGCTTACTGTAATTAAAATTGATAAAAAGCAAATAAAATTTAATAGAAAATTTGATAACATTTTTCTTAAAATAATTGCAACAATTGTGAAATGAAATTTATATATTAATAATACATAATATAAAAAAATATAAATGGTAAATTAGTTAATTTAAAATAGATTCAATACTTATTAAATTTCAAATTCAAACATTATGAAGAAAAAAAATAAAATAAAATCCATATTTAAGACAAACAAATTATTCCAAAAAAACATCCCAACTAAACTAAACTCCCCTGAATTTTACAATATCACAATAATAGCATTTCATTATCTAGTGTTTTCATAATCTTTAAATAATATTAAACTTAATTTTTGAATAATAATATAAAATAATTAATACTCTAATAACTTAAACCAAAATCTTATTTCAAATTTCCTTTAAATTTTAGCAAAAAAAAAATCCAAAAAATCACACTAAATACAACACCTATTACCAAAATTGGCAAACTAATCCACAATCAAGTTGCTATATTTCGAACAAAAGAGTAAATTATATATGATGATGAAGAACGCAGATTTCTAGGCCATAGAGCCTACTAACTTCCTCCTAATCAATTTTGTCATAATTACCGTGTAAACTGTGTCATTAATTAAACCTGCAATCTTTCCATTGTCGGTTCAAGTTGTGGCAGGCTGTACTTTAAAAAATTGATGGACTATTCTGTATTTTAAATTTGGGTAAAATTGGCATGAAAAAGTGAAAAAGTTAGATAATGATTTTTTATATTTTAAATTTCAGCCGCGCATAAGTTAAAATACTGCTTAATCAAAATTCGATATGGCCAAATAAAATCAGAGTTACGATTATTAAATTATCATCAATACGAACTTTGTGTAATATGAGTATATTATTAAATTATCATCGATACGAACTTTCTGTAATACGAGTATAGGCTGATTTAAAATATTTCGAAAATAAAAAACACGAGTATATAACAATCACAGATTTAAAATAATACACGAGTATATATAAATGACAGATATAAACTAAGTGAACTAAAATGTTGTTGATTTTTAATAAATTAAATAGCTGTAATTTAAATTTCTCGAAATTTTATAGGGTTTTAGAAAAAATCATATTGAAATGTTTGTTATTTTTGGGAAAATTTGTATCTTATTCTTCTTTTTCATGGCCGCAGAAAACAAAGTCAAATTAGAATTTGCGAAATCTGTACATAGGTGGCCCTCGGTGTGAAATAGCTCTATTTCCATGAACATAAAATATATAAAAAAATAACAAATTTTCTATATTAAAAGAAATATGAGTCATGGTTAGTAGATTCCAGTGTTTTAAGTAGATAAGATAAGATAAAATAAATATATTCTTGTCTAATTATTGATTACAAAATAGGCCAAATAATTCCGTCACAGTCAAATAAAATAAAATAATTATATTTATATCTAATTATTAATCACAATTAAATACAAAGGATGAAAAAAATACATGAAATATAAAAAATAAATACCATGCATAAACATTACAGCTAAAACTGCGCATATTTATATCAGCGTTTCAATTTATAGAGCAGTGTGTAGTATGGCAACGTCAGCCGTGTGGCTTGAAATGCTCTGTGTGTCCTCGCAGAGTCCATGTCAATTGGCATCACATGGCTGCCGCGACCCTGCCCACCGTAATGCCCATTAGCGAACCCTTCCTATGTCTGCACTGCCAGAACCTTAATTCACTTAATTTACATGTCATGCAGTTTGCGCAGCCACATGCAAGGCCCAGACAAGGCCCCCCAACAAGAACCTCAAGGGTGCCCACGGTTGCTCCGTTAACTCTTAGTCGGAAGACATCTCCGCCAAAGTGGTCTTAACCCCGGCTAGAATTTTTCGATTCACAGGGTCGTGGTAACTGCAAGCGTGGAGGCCCAGAAGAGGGCCATGAAGCTCACTCAGCTGAGGAAGGAGGCTAAAAGGCCATCCACAAAGCGCTCAATGTAGCCATGGTGGAAGAGCCTAAAGTACATGCAACCAATTCTTTACATACATGTATACCATACTTCATAATTTTGAGTTGTTGCAGATCGTGGTTACTGTAACCATATGTAATGAACTTACTATAACGGTTTATGATATCCGAAATTACTATAACCACCTATGATATCCGACATCCAATGGTGAGAATCTGTTTAATCATCTAACATCTCATCAAACGCTGCAAAGTTTGATGCAAAACTGTACACGGTGACAGTTAGGTGAGTTCATTTCAAAGAGAACACCTTACGGCTTAAATATATCTTTTTGTAGATATGAAGGTTTTCTATTCTCCTTAGGTGCTATTTTACTCTTTTTTGCATCATTAGATTCATTTTTACACTATTTAAAGGTCTTTTACTATTAGATCCAACTGCAACTGTCAACTGAATTTTGATTTGTGCAACCGTTCAACTTGTTGATCTTTGTAATAGGCCATTATATCTCTTTCTTTTCCCTCTAAATAAGTTGGTCTCTCCTACAATTTTCATTATTATTTTCAAGTTTGAAGAGGGTTTCACCCACATTCTAGGGTTTTAGACATACCAAAACAAATAACTAGACTCTGTAATGGGATGAGTATAAATCAATGTCCTTCACCAAAAGTGTTAGTAGTGACTTAATTTGTTTTAGCAATTTATGTCCACACTTTTTCAAAACCTAACGACTACATCATTTTTACCTAAACCCATGTTTTTGGCTTTTTCTTACGTGATCAAAGAAATGCTTATATTAGGAATTGAACTTATTTATAACATGTTTACAAAGAAAACTATTGAAAATGTAGAAATGAAAGGTATCCAATATTGTTACCCTATGACTCAAAAAGTTGTAGCATTTTTAGCACAACTCTTTCATTGTTATAATAATAAGATCCTGCGTGATTATTTTTTATTTAAAGGATGGACTTGCATGATACTTAGATAGAAACTACTATAAAGACCCTCTTAATTTCAATCCTCGGTAATGACAGGTGCGAGCTATGCATACCCATTTGTGATCTAAAATGTAAAATTAAAGGCATTTAATTGTCTACTTAACTTATATCTTGTTAACTTACAAAATTAAGGAACGAACTATTAATAATATATCTAGTGTTTTCTTTGGAGTTGGCCCTAGAAAATGTCTAGGATATGAGTTCAAGAAAAACTCTTCTAGCTTCCACTTTGCACCCCTCTACACTATCATATCCATTATTAGATAATTGCAATTTCTTCTACTTTAGATACCACTACAATTGTCTACCTAATCTTGACTTGTGTAACAATTCAACTTGTTTATATTTGTAATAGGCCTTCTTTTCCTTGCTCTCCCATTTTCATTTGTATTTTCAATAGTCAGGAGGGTTTCAGGTGCACTCGAGGGTTTGAATTCAATTTGTAGCAATCCATTTGTGAGATGTGAGCATTAAGTGAGGCTTGATTATAGAGTCTAAATCTCTACAAATCACTATGATCTCAGATAATCCATTTAGGATATTACACTTTTTTAAATATATATTCATTATGTTTCAACATGAAGAGCATACTTGGTATCACCAACATGAAGAAGGTGACAACCCAAAAGAAATTGCTTCACACAACTCCCATCCACAACACTCATATATTTGCACAAATCAATGTCGAAATGCACTCTTTTTGTACCACTTTCACCAACATGGTCTTTTCTGATGCCCATCACGCACTTTTATAGAGTTCCCTGAATAGCAGGAGGACTAGAATCCTGAAGCCTCAGTTATTAGGATAGAATTTCTTTGGCAAGCTACAATTTCACAACCAAGCTTATATATAGTTGTTATGTATTGTCCTAAACCTTGTAGAAGTGTTGTGTATTTGCATGGCTTACTTATAGAAATTTGAGAAGGTGAGTTGGAGAGTGCCTCGAGTTACCAATATTAGGGTGATAAAAATTATAATTGGGTTTTTTTTTAACTAGAATGTTGAAAATTGGCATGTGAGCTGCAACCGTGAAGAAATAGGTAATTTTGAAGAAGTAATTTGGAGAAGGGCTTCAATAATTCATTGAGATTGAGATAAATCCAACATTTCATAATTTCTTTATACAAAATATTAATTTTTATACTTTTATTAAAAATGTAAAATATATTTTTAATCTATAAAATTATAACGATATAGTTATATTCTCTATTTGAAACATCTTATAAATATGGATCTTTGCCCAAAAAAAGAAATCCTAAAAAACAATTCCCATTTATTAAAAATAAAGAAAATCAAGATTACAAAAATCCAATAGTAAAGATATTGTAATATGCCACACCACTCAAAGATTTCATCCACTATTCGCGGGTTCAAATCCCCCGTGGCTACTTAGGTTAGTTTAATAGATAAAAAAAAAAAAATAATAATATTGGAATATTTTAACCCGGATGCGGATGTCAGTGGAGCCCATTTAAGGCGGAGTTACTCCCCGCCGGCAGCTGTCCCTACACCTGGCTCACGGGCGCGGATCCCACAAACCCACTGCATTTGAAATGAATTCTTCAGGGTACAGAATTATGGTCAGGCATTTGGTATTGAATGCGCGCTCAGCTCGAGAGGCCGCGCAAGGTGATTTATCCATGGCTTGGCTTCTGGTTCATGCAATCGCCCTCCTCGGCTCCTTCTATATCCTTCTGCTATTCTTCCCGCACCCCTACTTCGTTCTGGCTGCTTGGAAGCTCATATGGTTTTTGGTTTTCACCTGGTCCACCTGCGCTCGGCCCTTTCCCATCTGGTCCTGCCTAATTCCTTTCCCTGGTCTCTCAGTTAATTCGGAAATGGTCCATCGTCGTGGAGTTTCTCGCTGTGGAGGCACCACTAGCAATCGAGGCCGCGCTTCTGAATCTGCTCCCCAGAACATAGTCCCTCTGCCCTCTGCCTCCACGTCCTCTCCGCCTTCTGGTCATGGCAAGCCCCTCCCGCACAATTCCTTCCAAACAACCCGCTTCAAATTCCATAGTAGGCTCAATAAGTCCGTTTTGTCAGCCAGTATAGCAGTAATCCTTGCTGAGGAGGAGGATAAGCCTAACAGCTCGGCCCATACCACTACGTCTCAGTCTCAGGATGATAGTGTTCTTCAGGGAGAGGTGGCTGGTGTCGTGTTCAATGGCGACAATATGCAGGAAGAGGGTAATGCGCCTGAAGCTCCTTAGCCTCCAGTGGACTCTACACGGCGCAATGTGCATGCAGGTGAGCCAGAGCATCCTCCCGGTGGCATTCTGAATTTGGAAACTCCTCCAGGTGGCGGCGACATGGGAGATGCAGACAACGCGGTCGTCACGTGGATAGGCTCTCCTAGCGAGGTGGAAAGGGATGCTCTCGACTCTCAAAAACATGTTTAATGAATTTGGTACAATGTCCACTGATGGAAATCTCTCTTCTGGTCTTTTTCATTTTTCTGTTATGCTTCTCTGGATAATGCCAACTCTGTTTTGCTTCAGCTCTTGGTTTAGTATCGATGCACGCCATTATAGTCCTATGAATTGTATCAGGTCATGGCTCAGCAAGCCATTGTTTTGTTCTAATTTTGCATATGGCTATGAGGGCAGAATGTTTATCAGTAAAGCCATAGTCGTCGATAGTACTGTAGTGTTAAACACAGCTCTGGTTTACACTTTTGTCTGTAAGGGATTTAAAAAATATGTTTCAAGGTTTCTCAATCTCGAGATGGTTGTCAAAGCGGTTTATGTGTATCAGGATATCTCATAGCAGTAATAAGGATATCTATAACTAGGAGAAATCCCTCACCATATGAATAGTGAGTGACCCCTCACCATCGGAATAGTGAGTGGCTCCGCCCCTAAGTAATAAATATAGGGCCCTCTCCTCTCCTTATCAGTCGAGCCCCCTAAAGGGTCCTGGACAGTCGAGTGTGCTAGGGCAGGCTTCAGCCCCCTCTGAGGTCTTGGTCCTCTTTGTATATATATTTTCTCTTTTTTTAATAAAAATAGCCTTTACCCAGAAAAATAAAAAGATTTCATCCACTATTATTTAATTGAAAAACATCACATAAAATGGATGGATCCAATCTTATAAAACACTAAAGATATAGGTAGTACTAAGGAATATAACAATTTGGAGATCGGAGACTTGCAGAACTCATATCTCTCAACATAAACGGGTGTGGTGCGTTGAAACCTTGGATATTGAAAATTGGACATTATTGGAAGAGATTATCACGGAGAGGTGTTCGATATTGGCGATAAGAGTAGGAGGGATTTTTTTCAACATTTCACCACTGTTTTATTGTGAGTACCTATTAAAATTATCGAATCTTTATTGCTGCAAAATCCATTTATACATTTTCTTTGTGACTAAGAAACACGTTTACAAAGACTGACTTCCAGTGTGGTATCTATTAATTTAATGGAAGCTTTATTTGTAAAAATACAATATATACATTTTCATTCTGACGAAGAAACATGTTTGTGTAGGCAGGGTTAGAGGTGGACGATGATCCGATCTGCAGAGCACGGTGTGCCATGGTAATAAAATAAATTATGAAATATATTGAGACTGCAAGATCAGATGATAATTTCATGTGGATATTTGAAGTTAAAATAAATATGTATCAGTATATTTAAACTTAAATTTATCATATATCATGTGTATTTCAAGTGTCTAGAAGATGAGGTGTAAATTTTTTTAGTAAAATTTTTGAAAAATGTTAACCCATTGAAAGGTTTAATGATTAGATCCAAAACTAAAATGGATACAGACTAGTTTATAGCAAGCTGATTTTTTAAATTTATGAATGATTTGTTTTTTGTTTAATTAATATTTTTAATATTATCTATTTACTTAACTAATTCCCATAGATAACCATATTTATAAAATAATAATAGTTCAATTTTATTATATATATATTTTTAACTACAATGACTGTAAATTCATAATAATTTCACCCCAACAATATATTAGTTACCTTATCACTTTTATTGATTTTTCTTGTAATTTCTATTAATATTTTTTCTTCAAAAAATGTAAATGAACATCATGAGTATTTATATAAAATTTGAAAATATAATCTTTAAAAAAAAATCTCGAGAAAAAATAAGCAAATAGAAACGATTTTATATTTTGTAACTTGAGAATTAAATCAAAATTCATATATCTTTTTCTTTAAATCTAAAAATATTATTAGTTAAAAATAAATAAATTACATCATTTCCTATATTAATGTTAATGCTATCAAAGTAGAGATGAATGATAAAACTTGAAGTCTTGAACTATATCTGAAGAGAAAACACTAATTATTAGTGACTACCTAGAAGGGAATCTGACAAAAATACGATAGCAAATTGGTAAATCTGGCACAACATCTCCTAACAACATATAGTCAAGGAGCAGTGCACCCGTTCCTTGGCCCACTGCTCTACACAGGTTCCTTGGCCCACTGCTCTACAGGAGCCTCTCAGTTCATTTGCATGGAGCCATAAATTGTCATAAGTTCCAGCCACGAGATCATGGTTCTCAAGATCTATGGCATCGAAAACTGCTATAGTCATGTGTCAAGTTGTTTTGATATAAGATTCTAGCTTTGTGGAATTGACAACTGTTATAGCCATGTGTGAAGTGATTTTGTTCTACGATTATAGCTTTGTGGCATCGATAGGTGCTAAAGACATGGCATTAGATTCCAAAATATTTTCTTTGGTATTAGAGGCACTCTTGGCGATGTTGTGCATTATATCCACCATCATTGCTAAGGTTTTTATCCTCATTTGAAAAAGACAATTATGCTTGCACAATATAAATGATTCAATTTATATAATATTATTTTCATAAATTATTTATCAAGTCATGTATCATGTTGTATTATTCTAAAAATGATCATTTTTTCGTCATGAGTATAATTATGATTTAAATAGACAATTATGCCTGCACAATATAAATGAATAAATTTATATAATATTATTTTCATAAATTAATTATCAAGTTATATATCATGTTTTATCACTATAAAAGTGATTATTTCTTCATCATCAATACAATTATGATTAAGTATTTTATGTATAATATCAAGTTAAACAATATGTATGATAAAATATTCTCTATAATTGTTTCAAAATTTGTTCAAACCACTTACATCTAAAGTAAAAATGACATAAATATGCCATGTCATAGTTAAATGAATGAGCAATAAAGAATGAGCCATTTTTTAGAACATTAAAATATTGATAATATTAAAATTAAATGTCTAGTAAACACCAATAAAAATTTTAATACTTACCTAGTGATACATCTCACATTGCCAAGATTTAAAAAATTATAAAAATTAACTAAATTATAACTTCATTGTAAATTATTATTAAGCATATATACTTTTAAAAAAATATGAAAGATGATTTTATCATCACTTTAACATGGAGCTTCCAAACTTTTAAATAGGATTTGTTACAATACCATGGGCCAGTACCATCACTTACGTAAGCCAAAAAAACTATAAACCATAATTCCTATTCATATGACATTTGTTTTTAATTAATCTATTTAATTAAAATGTCAGAAAATATTCTATAATATTCAATTGGAGGTTAAAGCCCTACAACCCACCCCATAATTATTAATAATTAAATTAAAATGCCTCGGGTTTAATGGGAGTGGTTGGGAAAATTGTTTGTTTCCACTCCAACTAGGATCAATTCTAGAAGGAAAAATGGTTTGTTATGATTTTTTCCTCTTCAACTATGATCAATTGCTGAAGAAACGCATGTTGGTTTATTTTGATAATGCTCAAAGAGTAGACAACTCTTGCAAAGAACTGCTCTTGCCAAGTCATAAGTTATTGATATATATGGCTTAATAGGAGGACAATTTATGATGTAATAAAAAGTTGGAAGTTAAAAAAAATTAAGATACATTCATCTCTATGACATGAAAAGTTGAAAAAATAAATCGTTTTCATTTAAATTGTCATGGATATATTTAAATTATTCCTAGATTTGAAAATATCCATCACAATATTGATATTTTTAACTTTTTAAATTATCAAAATTATGGTTAGAATGGAATGTTTTTCTTAATTCTTTTGATCATAAAAACATGATTTAAAAGAAATCGAAATAGTTTCTTACCTTTCTCCTAAATCCAATAAACTAATTTTAATTTTAATGAATGCTAATTATAATTATTTAATTATCTCTAAAACAAATATATATATATATATATATATATATATATATATATATATATATATGTTAAATTTATATTAAAAAATAATAATATGATTCCAAATTTTGATGTGGTTAGGTATATAAAATATATATATATATATATATATATAACTAGATATGATATATATAGATATATATTTATATATATAAATATATATATATATATATATATATATATATATATATATATATATATATAGTTTCTTCTAGTGCAACTCAATTGGTGATGATTGTGAAAATGAAGTGTTATGCATTAAGAGGTTTGAAGTTCAAATCCCCAATTCACCTATCCCTTCAAGACATACATAAACACAACCAATAGTTTCTATCTCAATCAAATAAATATATATTTATCTTTTATAACATCATTAAAAACTCATATATATTAATATAAGCCAAAAATTAGATATATAAATACGTGATTAATACAAAATCCCATCTTATGCTTTTAAAATCCAATTATTTTTCTTCATATCGTTCATACTTTTATAATCATATGACTTCCTTGGAATGAGCATGACCTCGGGAGACAATTATGGATATTGATGAGCCTTCATCACATGGAATTATTACGTTGCTTAAATTTAGCGAGTGAATATTTGACGTTATATTATTTAGAACTATTTATAAAAGGCCTTCACCAAAATTATAATTTGGTTAAAATATATATATATTGTTATGTAGCTGGAGAGTTATGAAGTTCTTCTATTTTAATAGTGGAATGGTTGAGATATATAATTATATCTTAAAGTGTTTTTTTAGAACAACTTCCTTAGGTATCACTTTACACTTTTTTGCATCATTAGATTCATTGTTACATGACTTAAAGGTCTTTTACTATTAGATCCAATTCTAACTGTCAACTGAATTTTGTTTTGTGCAACCATTCAACTTGTTGATCTTTGTAATAGGCCATTAAATCCTTTTCCTTTCCCTCTAAATAGGTTGGTGTCTCCTACAATTTTCATTTTTATTTTCAAGTGTTAAGAGGGTTTCACACACACTCTAGGGTTTTAGACATACCAAAACAAATAAGGGATGAGTATAAATCAATGTCGTTCACCAAAAATGTAAGTAGTGACTTAATTTGTTTTATCAATTTATGTCCACACTTTTTCAAACCCTAATGACGACATCATTTTTCCCTAAACCCATGTTTTTGGCTTTTTCTTAGGTTATCACAAAAATGTTTAGATTAGGGATTTAACGTATTTACAACATGTTTACAAAGAAAACTGTTGAAAATGTAGAAATGAAAGGTATCCAATATTGTTACCCTATGACTCAAAACATTGCAGCGTTTTTAGCACAACTCTTTCATTGTTATAATAATATGATCTACGGTGATTGTTTTTTATTTAAATGATGGACTTGCATGATACTTAGATAGAAACTACTATAAAGACCCTCTTAATTTCAATCCTCGATGATCACAGGTGCAAGCTATGCATGCCCCTTTGTGATCTAAAATGTAAAATTAAAGGCATTACTTATCTACTCAACTTATATCTTGTTAACTTACAAAATTGAGGAATCGATTATTAAGAATGTACCTAGTGTTTTCTTTGGAGTTGACCCTAGAAAATGTGTAGGATGTGAGTTCAAGAACAACTCCTCTGGCCTCCACTCTACACCCCTCTACACCGTCATATCCATTATTAGATGATTGTAATTTCTTCTACTTTAGATCCCACTACAATTGTCAACCAAAGCTTCACTTGTGTAACCATTCAACTTGTTTATATTTGTAATAGGCCATTAAGTTCTTTTCCTTGCCCTTTAAATAAGAAGGCCACTCGTTCAATTTTCATTTGTATTTTCAAGAGTGAGGAGGGTTTTAGGTGAACTCGAGGGTTTGAATTCGATTTGCAGCAATCCACTTATCAGATGTGAGCATTACTTGAGGCTTGGTTATAGAGTCTAAATCTCTGCAAATCACTATGATCTCAGATAATCCACTTAGGATATTACACTTTTTTAAATATATATTCATTATGTTTCAACATGAAGGGCATACTTGGTATCACCAACATGAAGAAGGTGACAACCCGAAAGAAATTGATTCACACAACTCCCATCCAAAACACTCATATATTTGCACACATGATGCCGAAATGCACTCCTTTTGTGCCACTTTCACCAACATGGTCTTTTATGATGCCCATCATGCTCTTTTGTAGGGTTCCCTAAACAACGGGAGGACTCGCATCTTGAAGCCTCACTCATTAGTATAGAATTTCTTTGGCAAGCTACATTTTCACAACCAAGTTTATATATAGTTGTTATGTATTTTCATAAACCTTGTTGAAGTGTTGTGTATCTGCATGGCTTACCTATAGAAATTTGAGAAGGTGAGTTGGAGAGTGCCTATACTTACCAATATTGGGGTGATAAAAATTATAATTGGGATTTTTATGAACTAGAATGTTGAAAATCGACATGTGAATTGCAACCATGAAGAAATAGGTAATTTTTAAGAGGTAATTTGGAGAGAGGCTTCACTACTTTACTAAGATTAAGATAAATCCAACATTTTATAATTTATTTATATAAAATATTAATTTTTATACTTTTATTAAAAATGTATCTTTAATCTATAAAATTATAACAATATACTCATATTTCCTATTTAAAACATCTTACTGTGTAAATATAGATCTTGGCAAAAAAAGACAAAACCTAAAAGACAATTCCCATTTATTAAAAAAAATGAAATCAAAATTATTAAAAATAAATCAAATCAAAATTACAAAAATCCAATAGTAAAGGTATTGTTAAATGCCACACTACTCCAGGATATCATTCACTTTTATCTTAAAAACAATGGTTGGAAAACATCATATAAAATGGATGGATCCAATCTTATAAAACTCTAAAGATATAGGTAGTACTAAGGGATATAACAATTTCGAGATCTGAGACTTGCAGAATTTATATCTCTGCACATAAACGGGTGTGGTCGTGTTGAAACCTTGGATATTGAAAATTGGACATTATTAGAAGATATTATCACGGAGAGGTGTTCGATATTGGCGATAAGAGGAGGGAGTACGATTTTTTTTCAACATTTCACCACTGTTTTATTGTTAGTACCCATTAAAATTATCGAATCTTTATTGCTGCAAAATCCATTTATACGTTTTCTTTGTGACGAAGAAACACGTTAACAAAGACTGACTTCCAGTGTGGTATCTATTAATTTAATGGAAGCTTTATTCGTAAAAATACAATATATACATTTTCATTCTGACGAAGAAACATGTTTGTGTAGGCAGGGTTAGAGGTGGACGATGATCCGATCTGCAGAGCACGGTGTGCCATGATAATAAAATAAATTATAAAATATATTGAGACTGCAAGATCAGCTTTTCAAAGAAATTCACCTAAGATGATAATTTCATGTTGATATTTGAAGTTAAAATAAATATGTATCAGTATATTTAAAATTAAATTTATCATATATTTAAAATTAAATTTATCATATATCAAGTGTTTATTGTCATTTTTTTAAGTTAAAAGTTTGAAAAAATGTTAGCTTATTGAAAGATTTAATAATTAGATGCAGAATTAAAATGGATACAGATAGCAGCCCTAATTTTTAAATTTAGGAATGATTTGCTTTTTGTTTAATTGATTTTTTTAATATTATCTATCTACTTAACTAATTCCCATACATGGCCATATTTATAAAATAATAATAATTCAATTTTATCATATATATATTTTTTAACTACTATGAATTTGATTTTATGATATTGTTGAGTAAATTTATAATAATTTCATCACAAAAATATATTAGTTACCTTATCACTTTCATTGAGTTTTCTTATAATTTCTATCAATATTTTTTCTTCCAAAAATATAAATGAACATCATGAGTATTTATATAAAATTTGAAAATATAGTCTTTAAAAAAAAATCTCAAGAAAGAATAAGCAAATAGAAACAATTTTATAATTTGTAACTTGAGAATTAAATCAAAATTCATATATATATATATATATATATATATATATATATTTTAAATCTAAAAATCTTATTGGTTAAACAAAAATCAAATTACATCATTTCCTATATTAATGCTATCAAAGTAGAGATAATGATAAAACATGAATTCTGGAACCATATCTAAAAAGAAAACACTAATTATTAGTGACTACCTAGAAGGGAATCTAACAAAAATATGATAGAAAATTGGTAAATCTGGTGCACGATCTCCTAACAACATATAGTCAAGGAGCAATGCAGGAGTTCCTCGGCCCTCCGCTCTACAAGAGCATCTCAGTTCATTTGCATGGAGCTATAAATTGTCATAAGTTTCAGCCACGAGATCATGGTTCTCTAGATCTATGGCATCGACAATTGCTATAGCCATGTGGTTCTTTTGATATAGGATTCTAGCTTTGTGGAATCCACAACTGTTAGTGATGATTGTAAAAATGAAGTGTTATGTATTAGGAGATTCGAAGTTCAGATCCCCAATTCACACAACTGTTAGTGATGATTGTAAAATGAAGTGTTATGTATTAGGAGATTCAAAGCTCAAATCCCCAATTCATCTATCCTTGCAAGACATACATAAACACAATTAGTACCTTTTATGCCAATCAAATAAATATATTTTTATCTTTTATAACATCACTAAAAACTCATATATATTAATATAAGCCAAAAAAATTAGATATATTAATACATGGATTAATAAAAAATCCCATCTTGTACTTTTAAAATCCATTCATTTTCCTTCATATCATTTCATATCATTTCAAACATTAAAGAAATCAAAATTATAATACTTTTATAATCATATGACTTCCTTGGAGTGAGCATGACCTTGGGAGACAATTATGGATACTGATGAGCCTTCATCACATGGAATTATGACTTCGCTTAAATTTAGCCATTGACTATTTTGACGTTATATTATTTAGAACTATTTATGGAAGGCCTTCACCAAAATTATAATTTGGTTAAAATATATATGTCCCTGTGTAGTTGGTTAAAATATATATGTCCCTATGTAGTTGGATAGTTATGAAGGTTTTCTATTTTAATATTGGAACAGTTGAGATAGATAATTACATCGTAAAGTGTTCTTTTTTTAGAACAACTTTCTTAGGTGTTGTTTTACAGTTTTCTGCATCGTTAGATTCATTGTTACATGATTTAAAGGTATTTTACCATTAGATCCAACTGCAAATGTCCACTGAATCTTGATTTGTGCAACCATTCAACTTGTTTATCTTTGTAATAGGCCATTAAATATCTTTCCTTTCCCTCTAAATAGATTGGTATCTCCTACAATTTTCATTTTTATTTTCAAGTGTTAGGAGGGTTTCAAGCATACTCTAGAGTTTTAGACATACCAAGACAAATAACGTCTATAATGGGATGAGTATAAGTCAATTTCATTCACCAAAAAAGTTAGTAGTGACTTAATTTGTTTTATCAATTTATGTCCACACTTTTTCAAACCCTAATGATGACATCATTTTTACCTAAACCCATGTTTTTAGTTTTTTCCTAGGTTATCAAAGAGATGTTTGGATTTGGGATTGAACGTATTTACAACATGTTTACAAAGAAAACTGTTGAAAATGTAGAAATGAAAGGTATCCAATATTGTTACCCTGTGACTCAAAATGTTGCAGAATTTCTAGCACAACTCTTTCATTGTTATAATAATAAGATCCGTGGTGATTATTTTTTATTTTAAGGATGGACTTGCATGATACTTAGATAGAAACTACTATGAAGACCCTCTTAATTTCAATCCTTGGTAATGGCAGGTGCAAGCTATGCACACCCCTTTGTCATCTAGAATGTAAAATTAAATGGATTTACTTGTCTACTCAACTTATATCTTGTTAACTTACAAACTTGAGGAACTCACTATTAATAATATACCTAGTGTTTTCTTTGGAGTTGGCCCTAGAAAATGTCTAGGATATGAGTTCAAGAATAACTCCTCTAGCCTCCACTCTACACTTCTCTACACTATCAGATCCATTATTGGATTATTGAAATTTCTTATACTTTAGATCCCACTACAATTGTCAACCGAATCTTGTCTTGTGTAACCATTCAACTTGTTTATATTTGTAATAGGCCATTAATTCCCTTTCCTTTCCCTTTAAATAAGAAGGCCACTCCTACAATTTTTATTTGTTTTTTAAAGAGTGACGAGGGTTTCAGGTGCACTTGAGGGTTTGAATTCAATTTGCAGCAATCCACTTGTGAGATGTGAGCATTACGTGAGGCTTGGTTATAGAGTCTAAATCTCTACAAATCACTATGATCTCAGATAATCCACTTAAGATATTACACTTTTTTAAATATATATTCATTATGTTTCAACATGAAGGGCATACTTGGTATCACCAACATGAAGAAGGTGGCAACCAGAAAGAAATTGCTTCACACAACTCCCATCCACAACACTAATATATTTGCACACATCAATGTTGAAATGCACTCTTTTTGTGCCACTTTCACCAATGTGGTCTTTCCTGATACCCATCATGCGCTTTTGTAGAGTTCCCTGAATAGCAAGAGGACTGGAATCTTCATGAGATGATGCCTCAGAAGCCTCAGTTATTAGTATAGAATTTCTTTGGTAAGATACATTTTCACAACCAAGCTTATATATAGTTGTTGTTTATTTTCATAAACCTTGTAGAAGTGTTGTGTATCTGCATGGCTTACCTATATAAATTTGAGAAGGTGAGTTGCAGCGTGCCTCAAGTTACTAATATTAGGGTGATAAAAATTATAGTTGGGTTTTTTGTGAACTAGAATGTTAAAAATTGGCATGTGAGTTGCAATCATGAAGAAATAGGTAATTTTTAGGAGGTAATTTGGAGAGCGGCTTCAATACTTCACTAAGATTAAGATAAATCCAATAGTTTATAATTTCTTTATATAAAATATTATTTTTTATACTTCTATTAAAAATGTAAAAGGTATCTTTAATCTATAAAATTATAGCAATATACTCATATTCTCTATTTGAAACATCGTGCTGTGTAAATATGGATCTTTTCCAAAAAGACAAATCTTAGAAGACAATTCTCATTTATTAAATATAAATCAAATCAAGATTACAAAAATCCAATAGTAAAGGTAATGTTAAATGCCACACTACTCAAGGATTTCATTCACTATTATCTTAAAAAAAATGATTGAAAAACATCATATAAAATGGATGGATCCAACCTTATAAAACTCTAAAGATATAGGTAGTACTAAGGAATATAACAATTTACAAAAACATACCGATATTCTCTATTTGAAACATCATAGTGTAAATCTCAATGTTTTCCAAAGAAACCAAACTCCGAAAGCAATTCCCACTTATTAAAGATAGATCAAATCAAGATTATAAGACTCCAACAATAAAAATAATGTTAAGCGATACGCTAATCAAAAATTTCATTCACTGTTATCTAAAAAAAATATTTAAAAAACATCATAAAAAAAGATGGATCCAATCTTATAAAACTCTAGAGAAAAAGATATTATTGAAGAGTACAACAATCTCGGATTTCATCCCATATGATTTATAGAAAATATATAGTAAGCATAGTTAAGAATACAATAATAATTCGATGGTGACACTAAGAGGAGATGTTTTTTTTTTTCTGCGTAAGACTAATTCTATTAAAATATGCAAAAAATAGAGTTACAATGAAGCCCCAGCCTTAGCTGTTTTGTACATTTTCCATCAAGAGTATCTAAACTGCCCCATATTTGGGGAAACCAGTTTGCCATAGCAAAAAACCAAACATGTGACCTTGACCCAAAATAGAAGAGCTGCAGAAGAAGTTTTGACATGACACAAAAAGACCCAGGTGAAGTAATGACAGACCACCTTTCGTTTAGACAAAAAACAGACACAGCAGGTGACTTGACCAAACCAGTTAGCAGCTGAGAACGTGGTTGACGCGTGGGTGGCAGCAAATGCCACGTGGCTTCATTTGGGTGCATCCTGGTCTGGAGTCTCCTCAACTATGCGACAGGCATAATGATACCAAACCTCATCCGCTTCCACCACGCCGCCTTCCGCCATGCCACCTTGTGACTCCCTCGCAGGATAAGTGCCACTCATACTACCAGCCATAGGCATCAAAATAGATGCTCCAACTAAGCTGCCACCTGGTCGCCGACTGTCATCAGTGCATCCACCTTCTGCATGCAAACCGCCACTCCGAATTCCCCTGCCTTCTTCCTCCAGGAGCTTCCCAGTGTCACGGCCTATTCCATGACTGCGCTCCTCCTGATGCAGCATTTCAGAGCAACCCAGTGGAGCGCCGAGCTGCTCACTTTCTTCAGAGAAGACGACGGTTATGTTGGCAATAATGATAGGTCTATTAAGGTTGCTTCGGAACCTGAATTGCATCGAGTGATGGGCTGAACTGGGGGGCAGAGGAAAAGTAGCAGTATGGAGCTTGAAATCGTTGTGCTCAGCATTTGAAGCCTGCCCACGACCCCAATTGCTGCGAGCGTGAGGATAATTCCTGTGAGGCGAGCTAAGAGGGGGAGGATTTTCATGGGGAAGAGAAGGTGAGGTAGGTTCGGAGCTCTGCGCTTCCTGTGAGTGAGCGCTACCACCTCGAACACCACCTCTGCGACTCCTCATTCTATGACGGACCATGTTAAAATGGTGGGAAGGGAATTCAGCTGGATAGAGGACTGGGAAGGAAGGCATAGGATGAACAGAGGGCGTCTGGTCAAGATTCAGAGGGCAAAGCTTGGAGTGGGAATAGTGGTGCCCATTTCCAAATTCAATACAACACAAAAGCCAGCAGCGACTCCCGGTAACTGTCCGAATGCAGGGATTTTCAGCTTGGGGTGGGCAAATATTGAGGGAAGGAGGGAAGACTGAGGGGTTGGGAGGCTCCATATCAAGGCAGGCGATGTCCAGGTCTCAACTTGAGTGACCATTTAATGCAGCTTGTTGGCGCATCTGAGCATCTTTCAGGTAAGCATAGGATGGTGCGTTGGCCACCATCTGACCCGTCTGAACGCTGCCGATCAGTCGAATCATCATTAAATGCTTCGATGGTCACCCGTATCTGGGTAACACTAAGAAGAGATGTTAATAATATGTGTAATAATTAATTGAATTCAATCGATAGTATCATGATGTTTATTTTGATTAATTTATGTTTTTTTAATACTATTTAATTTTATGGTATATATAATTATTTATAAAGTTTTAGGACAAATTGACATATTCTTCAAATATATTGTTTAATTTTAAATGAAATATTCATTTTGAAATTTAATTCTAATGATTTTTAATAATTAAAAAACATATTATTTAATTGTGCCATTTGTATAACTTAAGTTTTATATTGGTTTATGATTAGTTGATTATGGTAAGATATCGTTAATCACATTTATTATATTTGATTGTATTTTGTTATCATTGATTGAGGTTGAAAATGATGCTCATAGTTAATGAAAAGGAACATTTCTCAAGATTTATGTCAATTACAACATTCATCAATAGTTATGTCACATTGCACTCATCCTAATGTATTAGGTTGCAACATTCATCTTCATTGTTTTATGTAAAATTATTGTCTTCAATTATATTGCACCATGTAATACTCTTAAAATGTTATATGCAAATTATTCAATTAATGTTTAATAAAAATATGAATTAAATTGGTTAGTATTGGTTAGTCACTATTAAAGCATAAATTATTGATTTTTTAAAAGTACTATGAAACTATTATTTTAATTGATTATGGTTCATTTCATTTTGACATTCAATTTTAACCCTTATAATTCGTTAGATAACTTTCTTTATCATGTTTGATTAGTCTAAGATTTTTGTCCCTAAATATAGGTGAAGTTTTCACCTAAAAATTCTAACTCTTTAAGGAGATAAAACAATGTTTCATAATCTCTCCATCATATTGGTAGATGTGGAAATATACATTTTAAAATAAATTTTAGCAAATTATTCTTTTTATTAAATTATAGAAATTAGTAGTATTTCTTAATTATGTCGTAAGATTTTCCCTTTTTCCCCAGTTGTCACTATGTACCCCTCTGCACCGTCATATCCATTGTTAAACGATTGAAAGTTCTTCTACCATTAGTTCTCATTGCAACTAACAACCGAATCTTGACTTGTGCAACCGTTCAACTTGTTGATCTTTGTAATAAGCCATTAAGTCTCTTTCCTCACCCTCTAAATAGATAGGTCTCTCCTGTAATTTTCATTTTTATGTTCAAGAGTCATGATGGTTTTAAGCACACTTGAGGGTTTTAATTTAATTTGCAGCATTCCACTTGTGAGATCTAAGAGTTACGCGAGGTTTGGTTACAGAGTCTAAGTCTCTACAAATCACTCTCATCTCAAATAACCCACCTACATCTTCATTGATTTATACAAAATTACTATCTTTAATTATATTGCACCATGCAATACTCTTAAAATCTTATTGAAAAATTATTTAATTAATATTTAATAAAAGTATGCATTAAAGTGTTTAGTAACTTTTACCTCTATTAAACCATAATGTATTCATTTTTTAAAAGTACTATGAAACTATTATTTTAATTGGTTATGGTTGATTTATGTTTGACCATTCAATTTTAATCCTTATAATTGGTTAGATAGCTTTCTTTAACATGTTTGATAGGTAGATGATTTCTATCCCTAAAAATGGATGAATTTTTCACCTAAAATTTCTAACTCTTCAAGAAGATCACACAATGTTTTAGAAGCTCACATCATCATATTGGTAGATGTGGAAATCTACATGTTAAAATATTTTTTAACAATTTTTTCTTTTTATTAAATTATATCAATTGGTAATATTTAATAATTACATCATAAGACATTCACCTTTGAAAACAACCCCCCTAGTTGCCACTTTTCACCCCTCTGCATTATTACATCCATTGCTAGACAATTGGAAGTTCTTGTACCATTATATCCCACCTCAACTGTCAGCTGAATATTGAATTGTGCAACTCTTCAACTTGTTGATATTTGTAATAATCCATTACATCTCTTTCCTTGCCCTCTAAATAAGTAGGTTGCTCCTGCAATTTTCATTTGGTATTTCAAGCATGAGGAGGGTTTTAGGTGCACTCGAAGGTTTGAATTCAATCTGAAACAATCCACTTATGAGATGTGATCATTACATGAGGTTTGGTTATAGTCTAAATCTCTACAAATCACTTTAATCTCACATAAAGCACTAAGGATCTTACTCTTTTTGAAATATATATTAATTCAATTTCAACATGAACGACATTCTTGGTATCACCAACATGAAGAAGGTGAGAACCTAATAACAATTTCCTTACACCACTCCCATCCACAATACTCAAATATTTGCACACATCAATGTTGAAATGCACTCTTTCTATGCCCCCTGCACCAACAGGGACTTTTCTAAATCCCATCAGGTGCTTCTATGGAGTTACCTGAATAGCAGGCACATAGGCATATTCTTGAGATGCTTCCTTGGAAACCTCACTTATTAGTATAAAATTTCTTTTCCATACTACATTTTTATAGTCAATATTATTTATAGTTGTTGTGTTTTTACCTAAACCTTGTAGAGGTGTTGTATATCTACATGGTCAACCTATAGACATTTGAGAAGAAGGTGAGATGGAGAGTGCCTCTGTTAGGGTCCCACCCTAACCCCCTTATTCATTTAGTAGGATCGAGTCATAGTTATAGTTAAGTAAGGAGTCAATAAAGCCCATATTAATAATTGTAAGTGGTTAACCCGCAATTCATGATGGGACCACAGTTAGTTGCAAATGGGCCATGGTATTAGATAGATTGTATTAATAAGAACCATGGTATTGATCCATGGTATTGCATGTATGAGTCATATATAAAGGATAGAGACTCCCTGCGAGGAGCATCGTGTCTTATTTTGTAATCGACCTCTGCTCTATTGGAGGTTTCCCCCTCGAAGAGGCAAGTGAACATTGCTTTCTGAATAATAAAATACCTGCTATTGTTTCTCACTATTCTATGTTCTGGATATATTTCTTCACATATTTTGTATTCCGGTATTGTCTTGCAGGTTAAGAGCATAACAAGTGGTATCAGAGCTCTTTCCAGGGCCGGTGGGATCTCCATTTCTTAGCAAACAATTTTTTTGGCTAGAGACGTGTTCTGGCGTCTTTAAACCATGGGATCTGTCATTGAGCGCATAAACCCGCGGATTTGGCGAGGCATGCACGCAGGAAATACAAGAGGTGGTCATGCTTGTTGGACTCCCTTGTAACCCTTGTGGGCACCCCTTCGAGTAGTAGCGCATTAGACAGAACCGCGCACGGACTGTCTTCCAAGTACCCTCTGGGTATATCGGAAGCCCCCTAGCTCCTTTGAAACCTTGCCATAGATAAACCGTCGACCGTATTGCTGCTGTAGTACACCAAGAACAACACTCAGAGAGATTACTTGCCCATATGATAGGGTAGTCAGGTTGTACGGCTAAGGGTACGGTTGATCCTCCTTAGTTAAAGCCCTAAAACATTGGGCCGAGTACTACTGTCAGACCCTTATGTATATTGCGATCTGTAGAACCTGACACTCCTCGAGACCATAGTTCCCTTTTCTATCTCGAGATCATGCATAATTGAGTTGCCAGATCAGATCTCACAAGTGGGGTTGCAACAACAGCAAACATCAGTCTCGCAGTTCTGAGTTAGCAGATCAGCCTTTCCGATCCATCAAATCCGTAACAACAGTCGGTGCCGCCGCTCAGAGCTATCCTATCAGCCATTTAGATCTATCAGATCCACCAGATCTGAGTAGTTGTGTGGGGTTCCTATATTGGGGTGTAATTTTCGCAGGACTTTTGGCAGCGTTAACATTTTGGGGATTCAGCTACTGCAATATTCCTAAGGAGGAGTAAAACTCCGTTAGGAGTTTTTAGAAAAAAAAATCTGAGACCCCCCAGGGCACTTATTGGTGATCTAGCCCATAAGAATCACGACGACGAGCTGAGCAAGGTGGTACCATTCAATTGTTAGTGAAAAAAAATTCGGGCGGTCCCAAATTTCAAGTGCATAGGATGGGTTCATGGTAGAAACTAGAGCTCAAACTATGGCCAATGAGAAGCTCGACAAACTTGAACAATCCTTGCAAGCCATCCAAGCTCAGCTTGACAGACTAGCTAACACACTCTCTAAAGGCAAGGAGGAAGCCTGCGAGGAGGCGTATATTGGCAATGGACACAGTGAGGGTGAGTCTAGCCACTCTCTTCACCTCTAGGGCACCCACCAACAATCCCGTCCGCAACCTCCCAAGCTAGATATGCATAAATTTGACGGTACTCACCCGGCCGCATGGATAGCACAAATGGAGCAGTATTTCAATCTGAATAACATCTTAGATAATGAGACTCAACTTATGGTGGGGAGCATGTACTTGAACAATGAAAGAATGGAAATGGTGGGAATGGCAACAATGTTGCAATGGAAGTTTTATGACTTGGGCCACCTTCAAAAAAGCTATTACAGAGCACTTTGACCAGGAATCTTCTTTTTTGGCTCGTCTCACTAAGCTCCGACAGACTAGCACAGTGGATGAATATGTTACAGCCTTTGAAGCCTTAGCTTTCTGCACTAGGGATCTCTCAGATGCATTCTACACGAAATGTTTTATCAACGGTCTTAAAGAGGCCAAACTAGCCAACGTCAGACTACACCACCCTCCCACATGGTCAGAGGCTTGCAAGGTATCTCATAATGTGGAACGTGTGTTAGCAGCCCAGTCCATTCGCCAAAATTTCACTGCCAAGGGTCACCCCCCACAGGCTCACAGCACGACTCAAACACTTAAGGTTCAAAAGGTGTCACCTGCAGAAATGGCCGAAAGAAAAAAATAGGGATTATGTTACTACTGTGATGAAAAATACTCCCTAGGTCATAAATGCAAGGAGCCTAAATTTTTTCAAATTGATGCCACTGATTATAGCTCATCAGAGGAAGCCCCACCACTTTAGGAACCGAAGGAGGTAGAAGAGGACAACCAGAAGAACAATGTCCCTGGTGAACCAGTTATTTCGCTGCATGCTTTGGTAGGGATTTCTTCACCTCAAACTCTCAAAATCGGAGGTTTTATTAAACATATCCCAGTAGTAGTCTTGATTGATAGTGGAAGTACACATAATTTCATCCATCGAAAGGTCGCAAAAGTAGTGCATTGTTTTGTACGATAAGTTTCTAACTTCCAAGTCCAAATTGCGGATGGGGGAACAATGAAATGTGAAGGCCACTGTGAAAATGTCAAACTTCAAATGGGGGATTATCAGTTGAAGACCCACATGTTTTCCATACACATGGGAGGGTGCGACATTGTCCTCGGTGCTGAATGGCTTCACACTCTTGGGCCAATCACAATGGATTTTCAGGAGTTATATATGAGATTTAAGCAGAACAACTCCACACATACCCTTTGTGGACTCCAGGTGGGAGGTCCCTCTATCATCAGCTCACATAGGATGGAAAAATAGCTAAAAAAGGGCCATCATGGAGTTATCGCTCAATTTAATGCCATCCAGGCCATCGAACCCAATTCTCTACCGATTCATCCTGAGATGCAACAGATTTTAAATAACCATCTGCCAGTCTTTGACAGGGGAACATGATCATAGCATCACCTTGGTTCCAGGGGCCCAACCACCAAATGTGCACCCATACAGATATCCATTCACCCAAAAGAATGAAATAGAAAAAATAATCAAGGAACTTTTGGAAGCAGGTGTCATTCGTCCCAGCATTAGTCCTTATTCATCACCGATGGTCATGGTGCTCAAGAAAGATGGGGAATGGCGGATGTGTCCAGACTTCAGGGCCCTCAATAAGTTGACAGTCAAAGATAAATTTCCCATCCCAATTGTTGATGATTTGTTGGATGAACTCAATGGGGCTCAATTCTTCACTAAGTTGGATCTTCGCTCAGGCTACCACCAAGTTTGCATGAAGGAAGTTGACATTCCAAAGACTACTTTCAAAACTCATGAAGGCCATTATGAGTTCCGAGTCATGCCATTCGGTCTTTGTAATGCCCCATCTACTTTTCAGAGCCTTATGAACCACCTTCTCAAACCATATCTCAGGAAATTTGTCCTTGTCTTCTTCGATGACATCCTCATCTATAGTTGCACTTGGGCCGCACATCTTCAGCATGTAGATCTGCTCTTGCAACTGCTCCGCAAGCATAAATTATTTGTTAAGATGTCCAAATGTTCTTCTGGCATGGAAAAAGTTGAGTATTTGGGCCACATTGTGGGGCATGGAGGTGTCAAGGTGGACCCCAAAAAGATCCAGGAAATGCAGGATTGGCCTCAACCTAAGACCTTGAAGAGCCTGAGAGGATTTTTGGGTCTCACAGGCTATTATCGCAAATTTGTCCACAATTATGGTCGCATTGCGAAGCCCCTCACTCAACTCCTCAAGAAAAATTCATTCTTATGGAATGATGATGCACAACAGGCATTTATAGCTCTAAAAAATGCCATGTGTTCCACTCCAGTCTTAGCACTACCTGATTTCACCAAATCCTTTTTCATTGAATGTGATGCTTCGGGTATGGGTATTGGGGCGGTCTTAATGCAGGAAGGTCAATCCTTGGCCTTCACAAGCCAATAACTAAGTGGGAGGAATCTGGGACAATCTACGTATGAGAAGGAAATGATGGCCATCTTACATGCAGTAGATACCTGGTGACCTTACTTACCGGGGCAACATTTCCAAATCTGCACAGACCATCATAGTCTTAAATATTTTTTTGGAGCAACACCTATCCTCCCCACAACAAAATAAATGGCTCGCCAAAATGCTGGGATATGATTATGAGATCATTTACAAGAAATGGCGCGAAAATAGTGTAGCAGATGCATTATCTTGCCAATTTGAGGAGGAAAGTACCCTGCCAGCAATTTCCCTTCCCATTCTAGAATGGATTGAAGAGGCTTGCAGGGAATGGTTTTCACATCCCAGTCTCTCCCAACTCATTACTCAATTGCAGGTGGATCCGAATTCCACCAAGGGCTACTCGTGGTAGGATGAGATTCTTCGCTACAAGGATAGAGTCGTAATATCACCAACATCCACCCTCAAAAGCCGCATTTTGGTAGAATTGCACTCATCCCCCACTGTAGGACATTCAGGCTTTCAGAAAACATATTCTCGCACTAGAAGATCATTTTTTTGGACAGGCATGAAAAAGGACATCCTTACTTTTGTAGCAGAATGCAATGTCTGTCAACTCCACAAAGGGGAGACAATCAAAGCACCAGGCACATTACAACCATTGCCCATCCTAGCATCTATATGGATGGAGGTTTCTATGGATTTCATTACAGGTCTTCCAAAGTCGGGAAACAAGTGAGTCATCATGGTGGTTGTGGACCAACTTTCTAAGTATGCTCATTTTTGCACCCTACCCCACCTATTTACACCGACTTTGGTCGCTCAATCTTTCATGGATCAGATCTTCAAATTGCATGGCATGCCCACTTCTATTGTTTATGATCGTGACCCAATCTTCACCAGTAAATTTTGGTAGGAACTCTTCAGGCTACAAGGCACCCAACTAAAACTCAGTACTTCCTATCATCCACAAACAAATGGTCAAACTGAGGCCATCAACAAATGTCTGGAAACCTACCTTATGTGTTTCACTTTAGAAAAGCAACATCTATGGGTACAAGGGTTGCCTCTAGCTGAATGGTGGTATAACACCAACTATCATGCCACCACCAAACTGACTCCCTATGAAGCAGTTTATGGTCAACTCCCTCCTTCCCCTACTTCTTATATCAAGGGGTGCTCCAAGGTACAAGCAGTGGATCAACTCCTACAAAACCGCACAACCATGCTCGCACATCTTAGAGAGAATCTTCATCAAGCTCAAAACCGCATGAAGCAACAGGTAGATCAGCATCGCTTAGAGCGCCAATTTCAAGAAGGAGATCAGGTATTTTTGAGGTTGCAACCATATAAGCAAACTTCACTCAAAGACAAGGGTTGTCATAAACTATCTCCAAAATTATATGGACCATATCAAGTACTTTAGCGCATTGAAGAAGTGGCCTACAAGCTAGCTTTGCCACCCACTGCAAAACTCCATCCAGTTTTCCATGTCTCATGCCTCAAGAAAGTGATTGGGAACAATTGCAGAATTCAAACCAGTCTACCTAAATTGGATGAAGAAGGGTCAATCTGGCTCCAACCTAAATAGGTCCTAGACACACGAGAACGGCACCTGCGTGGCCGCATGATCAGGAAGTCCTCGTCAACTGGAAAGACACCTCTCCGAAAGATGCAACCTGGGAACCAGCCACTATTCTTCAGCAATTTCCGCAACTTCAGCCTTGAGGACAAGGCTATTCTTAAGGGGGAGGGCATGTTAGGGTCCCACCCTAACCCCCTTATTCACGTAGTAGGATCGAGTCATAGTTATAGTTAAGTAAGGAGTCAATAAAGCCCATATTAATAATTATAAGTGGTTAACCTGCAATTAATGATGGGACCACAATTAGTTGCAAATGGGCCATGGTATTAGATAGATGGTATTAATAAGAACCATGGTATTGATCCATGGTATTGCATGTATGAGTCATATATAAAGGATAGAGACTCCCTGCAAGGAGCATTGTGTGTTATGAAACCATCTCAAGAAAAGATAGAAAAGATAGATCAACGCCTTAGAATTCAGCCTCTTCGAGGGGGCAACCTCCTTTACGTTACATAAATGAACAATTCTTGGATGATTCAAATGACAAAACCTCCTTTCTATATATAGGAGTCTAAGGAGTCATAATATAATCCAACCAACCTAAAAATAATAATATAAAGCCACAAAAATAACAATAGAGGGATTCTATGGGGCACAGTAATAACAATATGGGGGCAATAGGGGCACAACAATATTAATAAGGGGTATAACTATAATAGTAATGGGGTAATCACTAGTATTATAGGGACCCAACATGCCCCTCTCCTTCAAAAAAGTGTTGTCCTCAACGCTTGAGTAGTTCTGGATACTTCTGCATAAAATTCTCATCCTCCCATGTGGAATCTTCAGCGGATAAGTTCTTCCACTTGATAAGATACTCTGAAATTGATCGATTTCGTAGCTGTCGAGTTCTTGTTTCTATGACTGCTTCCGGTTCCAATATAATTTTTCCTTCCTCATCAAGTTCTAGCAATATTGTTCGAACTGGGAGCTTGTCGCCTATAACCTTCTTTAAACATGAAACATGGAAAACTGTGTGCAATCGAGAAGCTGCAGGAAGCTCCAATTTGTATGCTATAGTACCAATCTTTTGCAACACCTTGTACAGACCATAATACTTTGGTGATAATTTATTATCCTTCTTAGCTTGCTTGAGGGACATTTCCTTATATGGTTGTAGCCGTAGGAATACCCAATCACCTACATCAAAACTTCTTTCGCTGCGATGTTGATCTGCCTGTTGTTTCATTCTATTCTGTACCAACACGAGGTTATCCTTTAAGAGTTGGAGGACTTGTTGTTGATGTTTGATGTGATGTTCCACTGCTTGAACCTTAGAATTTTCTCTTAAATATGATGTGATGGATGGTGGTTGATACCCATAAAGTGCCATAAATGGGGTCATTTTTGTTGCTATATGGAAGGAAGTGTTATACCACCATTCAGCCAGAGGCAACCATTTGACCCATTGTGTCTATTTATCAGATACAAAGCAACGAAGATATCCTTCCAAACATTTGTTTACTATCTCAGTTTTCCCATCAGATTGAGGATGATAAGATGAGCTATGAGCTAACTGAGTACCAAGACAAGAAAATAATTCTGTCCAAAAATTTCCAGTGAAAATGGGATCTCTGTCACTTACAATAATCTTTGGGTTTCCATGTAGCTTTTGAATTGTTTCCATAAATGCAGTAGAAACTGTACTGGCTCTAAATGGATGTGATAATGCACAAAAGTGTGCATACTTGGTAAGTGTGTCAACTACCACCATGATGACACTCTTTCCCTCAAACTTGGGTAAACCTGTGTTTAAAGCCATTGAAACCTTGTCCCAACGTTGGCTTGGAATGGATAAAGGTTGTAATAGACCCGGTGTCTTAATTGTTTCAACTTTATTTTGTTGGAAAACCAAACATTCCTCCACAAACTTTTGAATATCTGATTTAAGGCCATCCCAAAAAAATTCCTTCTTAACCCTGTGGTAAGTTTTTAAAAATCCTGAGTGCCCTCCTAAGGGATAAGTGTGCAATTCCATAAGAATCTTTTGTTTAAGCTGGGAATTCTTACAGAGGTATAAGCGATCTTTGTACCATAACGAATCATTTTGCCAGCTAAATTTATCAGATGTACTGGAATCTTGTTGTAACTTTCGAATAAGTGCCCACACTTCTTCGTCATTCTTCCATTCCTCCCTTGCTTCGTTTATCCAATATGGTTGTATAATAGAAATGGTGCTCAACAATGCTTCCACTTCCTCATCCTTTCTTGAGAGTGCATCTGCCACCACATTTTGCTTCCCTTTTTTGTAGATGATTTCAAAGTCATAACCCAACATCTTTGTGACCCACTTTTGTTTCTCTTCAGAGGTTAATCTTTGTTCTAAAAAGTATTTAAGGCTGTCATGATCCATTTTTACCTTGAAGTGTCTTCCCATTAGGTAGGGTTGCCATTTCTTAAGTGCATGGAGTATTGCCAACATTTCCTTCTCATAAATAGCTTTGCTTAAAAACTTTCCCTTGATTGGTCGACTTTCAAAAGCAATGGGTCTTTCATCTTGCATTAGAACAACACCAATTCCATTTCCTGAAGCATCACATTCCACAATAAAGGTTTTTGTGAAGTCCAGTGTAGCTAAGACTGGTGCTTGGCACATTGCCTCTTTAAGATGTTCAAAGGCCTTTGTTGCTTTTGGAGTCCATGAAAATGCATCTTTCTTCAATAATGTTGTTAGAGGTGCTTCTATTATCCCATAATTCTTAACAAACTTGCGATAATACCCTGTCAACCTGGGAAATCCTCGCAGATGCTTTATGGATGTGGGGATTTTCCATTCCTTAACGGCTTTAATTTTGCTAGGGTATACCTTAACTCCTTCATGAGATACAATATGACCCAGATATTCCACCTCCTGGACTCCAAAGAAACATTTGGATCTTTTTGCATATAATTGTTTCTCCTCTAATAGTTGTAGCATCCTGTGAACGTGTTCAACATGATCCTTCCAAGATTTGTTGTAGATTAGTATATCATCAAAAAATACTAACACAAATTTTCTAAGGAATGGTTTGAAAATTGAATTCATCAAACCTTGAAATGTTGAAGGTGGATTGGTAAGGCCAAAAGGCATGACCAAAAATTCATAATGACCCTCATGAGTTCTAAATGTTGTTTTTGGAATGTCTTCAGTCTTCATTCTGATTTGATGATATCCTGAATAGAGATCCAACTTGGTGAAGTAAATTGATCCATGTAATTCATCCAGTAATTCATCAATGACAGGAATGGGGAACTTATCTTTAATAGTGAGCTTGTTGAGCTCCCTATAATACGGACACATGCGCCATGATCCATCCTTCTTGTGCACCAATACTACTGGAGCAGAGAAAGAACTTTGACTCGGTTGAATTATACCATCCTCTAGCATTTCTGCAACCATACGTTCAATTTCACTCTTTTGGACATAGGGATATCTGTACGGCCTGATGTTTGGAGGAACACTTCCTAGAATTAGATGAATAGCATGATCATGATTATGCATAGGTGGGAGACCTTTGGGAGTCTCAAATACCTTGGAATGATTGTCCAGGACTTTTTGGAGATCTGGAGAAATAGATGATTCTGATGTGGAACATCTAGCGAACATAATTGTGCAATTACACCTCTTTGCTCCTTTTTTAGAAGCTTTGTCATACCATTAGAGCTGATTATATTTCCTGGTTTCCCTGCAATACCCCTTAATTCAGCTTCCTTTCCTTCCGTAGAAAATTTGATGAAAAGTTCTTGAAAATTAAAAGCTATTGTACCCAAGGATTGTAGCCATTGGACTCCTAGTACAACATCAGCACCTCCCATTGGAATGGAAAGCGTTGGGCTAGTCAATACATATTATCCCATGGATAGCTTGATATTATGGCACTTTACAGAGCAATTTATTGTTCCTCCATTTGTAATCATCACTTGACACTCTGGTGCTGGATATAGGAAGCAATTCAATTCTTTTGCTACCTTACAATGAATAAAATTGTGGGTGCTTCCTGAATCAATCAACACTATTACTTTTTTCTGCTTGATTTGTCCTTCTATCTTGATGATTTGAGGAGTGGTAATTCCCGCCAATGCATTACAAGACATGGTCGGATTTATTTGTTCTTCATCTAGGCTTTGTTCCTGGAGTATATCCTCTTCTTTTGACCTTTCTTGCTCCTTTTCTTCTTCCTCTTCACAATCTATGTAGAATAATTTCTTCTCAGCACACTTACGACCTTTAGTGTATTTGCTATCACAACTATAACAAAGCCCTTTCGCTCTTTTTTCTTCCAATTGTTGTGGTGTCAACTTATAGGTTTTGGAAGACTAGGGGCAACAACACTTCCGTCTTTATAGTTGTGAGTGGTATGCTTCCTGGTTGCCATAATTTTGCTTTCCATTTTTCTTGCTAACCTAAATGCCTTCTCTAATGAATCAGGTTCCCAAAGGCGAACATCATGTTGGATATTATCCTTTAAAGACCCTATGAACACATAAATCCTATGCTCCTTTGGTATATCTTTTACCCTTATGTTCAATTTTTGGAACTCCCCAATGTGCTCCATTATTGAACCCTTTTGTTTGAGTCTTATCAATTGGCTAAAAAAAGTGTTGCTTTTTGTATCCTCATAATGTGCTATCAATTCTTCCATAAAAATTGCCCAAGTGATAAATTGTTTACGAGAGCAAAGCCATTGATACCATACAAACTGATTTGGTTCCAAATATAAAGTTGCCATACATACCTTTTGTGTGTTTTGCACATTATTGAGATCAAAGAATTGCTCCATCTGTAATATCCATGTGGCGAGATCCTTGCCATCAAACTTCCTCATATCGATTTTTGGAATATGGTGAGTCTTCGATCCAACATTAGAGTCTATGGAATCATGATTAACATTTCTTTTGTTCTCATCATGAGTTTCCTTTAGTACCCTTTCACCCGTAGTGACCATTTCTTGTAGCAACTTATTCATATTTATCTTCAATTCGTCTATGTCTGTCTTCACATCTATCATCAAATCGTCCATATTAACTTCTACGCCTTTCTTTAAACCATCCATCTTAGCTTCTACATCTTTCTTTAAACCATCCATCTTAGCTTCTACATCTTTCTTTAAACCATCCATCTTAGATTCTGTTCCTTTTTGTGCAAGTGACAATTGTTGCACTTGGTCTCGTAATTTTGATATATCATGTTGCATTTCTTCCTCTTCTTCATGGGTCATGCTAGAGCTTTCAGGTTGCCTACTAGGTGTTTGCATTTTCTTTCCTCGAGGCATAAATTACCAATAATAATGCTTTACTATGCCCTTTGAATTCCTTCGAACTAATTTTTCAAACCAATCTTATGCAAAAATTTTAAAAAACTACACACATTTTTTTCACTTTGTAGGAGCTCGATATTGCCTCTGACGTATCTCTGTACTTTCTGATAATCTAGTTCTGAATTTGTGACCTACAGTAGCCCTTTGTGTCCTCTTTCTAATGCCACAAGTCTGACCCAAATTGGATTCTCCAAGGAAGAGTTATGCGAAATCTCCCACAATGACTTGATTATAGACTAGTTCAGTAGAGCGAACTTGTACGACGTGCCACGAGTCACTGTTTCAACCTTTGGATCTAAAAAATGCATACAAAAAACTACAGTCCGTCCTCTTTCTCTACCTTCTTACGAAATTTCAATCCGATCCCCAGCGAGAAAGTTATAACGATTTTCCCCAGGTCACCTGTTTGGAATGTAATTCAGGAATCTGCAAAAGACCAACTTCCTCAGATCATATCTCCACAAATATAGTGCAAAAAGCTTTGGAATTTGGACCCGCGGTTCAGAGTGATTTCTTCTCAATTGGTTTTTTTTACAACTTCTGAAACGTTGTAGAAAAAACGTTATAGCGAAAATTCCACGAAGACCTATTTGGAGCAGCGAAACCCTAGAATCCAAAGCTCTGATACCAAATGTTATGAAACCAGCTCAAGAAAAGATAGATCAATGCCTTAGAATTCAGCCTCTTCGAGGGGGCAACCTCCTTTACATTACATAAATGAACAATTCTTGGATGATTCAAATGACAAAACCTCCTTTCTATATATAGGAGTCTAAGGAGACACAATATAATCCAGCCGACCTCACAATAATAATATAAAGCCACAAAAATAACAATAGAGGGATTCTATGGGGCACAGTAATAACAATATGGGGGCAATAGGGGCACAACAATATTAATAAGGGGTATAACTATAATAGTAATTGGGTAATCACTAGTATTATAGGGACCCAACATTGTGTCTTATTTTGTAATCGAGCTCTGCTCTATTGGAGGTTGCCCCCTCGAAGAGGCAAGTGAACATTGCTTTCTGAATAATAAAATACTTGTTGTTGTTTCTCACTATTCTATAATCTGGGTATATTTCTTCGCATATTCAGTATTCCGATATCGTCTTGCAGGTTAAGAGCATAACAGCCTCAAGTTACCAAGATTGGGGTGAGAAGTGTTATAATTGGGTTATACATAAACTGCAATGTTGAAAAGTGACACGTAAGCTGAAAATGTGAGGAAATAGGTAGTTTTTAGGAGGAAAATTGGAGATGGCCTCCAATACTTCCCTAAGATTAAGAAAAATCCAACCTTTTATAATATCTTCATATAAAATATTAATTTTTATACTTCTATTAAAAATGTAAAAGGTGTCTTTAATATATAAAATTATAGAAATATACTCATTCTTTATTTGGAACACCATACTATGTAAATTTGGATCTTTTCCAAAGAATCCAAACTTAGAAGACAATTCCAATTTATTAAAGATAGATCAAATCAAGATTATAAAACTCCAACAGTAAAGGTATTGTTAAATGGCACACTAATAAAGGATTTCATTCATTGTTATCTTAGAAAAAGTGATTGAAAAACATCATAGAAAAAGGATGGATCCAATCTTATAAAATCTAGAGATAAAGGTACCACTAACGAATACAATAATTTATAGAAATATACTTATATTCTCTATTTGAAACATCATGTTGTGTAAATCTTAGACTTTTCCAAAGAAACCAAAATCATAAGCTAATTCCCATTTTTTAAAGATAGATCAAATCAATATTATAAAACTCCAGCAACAAAGGTAATGTTAAATGGTCCACTAATCAAGGATTTAATTCATTGATGTGTTAAAAAAAATGATTGAAAAACATGATAGAAAAAGGATGGATCCAATATTATAAAATTTTGGAGATAAAGGTACTACTGAGGAATACAACAATCTAAGATTTCATCCAATATGACTTCCAAAATAATTGAAAATTATCAGAGAAAGGGAATTTCTCATCATGAAAAGTGGGAGAAATTAGACAATTTTTTTTCATTTGTTGACAAAGGAAAAAAATAGACATCTTTCCTTACATTCAAGGAAACATATTTCATCACAAATTTGTTGTCAAATAACTTCACAAAGATGCATTATAACACAAATATCAGGAACATTGGTTTTTCAATAATAAACCAATACCAATGGTACTTTCTTTTTGTTGAAGAGAAGCACCAAACCGTTTTCTCAATTAGAGTGGATCTAAAACTCCTACATATTTCAACTTAGAGCCAACAATACCATTTTTTTTTTCATTTAGAGTGTTGTCAAAACTCCTTGCAGACTTCCAAGAAAAGGCAACAATGAAGATCCACCAACTTCTACTAGCCCAAACTTGCATAAGCTTCCAAACTATTAAACTACACCACAACATCCACACCCAACTTTTAGTAGTTGTTTCTCAATAATTTCACTGTAATCTCTAATATGAGATAATCCACTTAGGATATTACTCTTTTTGAAATATATACTCATTCAATTTGAACATGGAAGACATGTTTGGTGTCACTAACATGAAGAAGGTGATAACCCAAAATCAATTGCTTCACACTACTCCCATCCATAATACTTAGATCTTTGCACACATCAATGTTTAAATGCATTCTTTTTGCACCTCCTACACCAACATGGACTTTTTTGAAGCCATTTAGGTACTTCTATGAAGTTTCGTGAATTGCAGGAGGATTGGAAATACCAGGTGTTCTTATTGTCCAAAAAATTACATGCTCAATCTATCAAACCCCTCTGCTTCTACTATTTGGTCTGCTCCTATGATTATCATTGTGGCATCTAGTTGAGATGTTGCATTGTAAGCCTCAATTATTAGTATAGAATTTCTTTAGTATGCTACATTTTCACATCCAAGCTTATGTATAGTTGTTGTGTATTTACCTAAACCTTGTATAGGTGTTGTGTATTTGCATGGTATACATGTAGACATTTGAGAAGAAGGTGAGTTGGAGAGTGCATCGAGTTACTAAGATTAGGGTGATAAAATTTATAATTGGGTCATTCATGAACTAGAATGGTTAAAATTAGATGGATTGCAAAGTTGAAAATTGACATGTGAGTTGCAATAATTAAGAAATAGTTAATTTTTAGGAGTTAATTTGGAGAGGACCCCATCTTACCAAGACATTATGAGAAAATCCATAATGGGGTGAGCTGACATGATGACAATTAGTAAGTTCCCTAGCAGGATGAACACACAGTAGTGTGACCATTATTACTGTTATGAGAAAAATCAGAAGAGCGTGAAATTCCATGGTGAAAATGAGTATGTACACTATGATGGTGAAAAATATAAGTGTACCAAACCTCCCAAGACAACCCATAATCATAATGTAGATGACCAATCACCAGGGATGATAATATGTTCTTCATAAAGACTATTCTTAAATCCCACAAACTACTTCGATACTTCTTAAGACAAATGCATCATTTTAGAATTTATTTATATAAATTATAAATTTTTATACTTCTATTAAAAATTTAAAATGTATCTTTAATCTCTAAAATTATAGAAATATACTTATATTCTCTGTTTGAAACATCATGTTGTGTAAATCTGGAACATTACCAAAGAGACTAGACACAAAAGACAATTATTATTTATTAAAGATAGATCAAATCAAGAATATAAAACTCCAACAATAAAGCTATTGTTAAATGGTACACCAATCAAGGATTTCATTCATTGTTATCTTAAGAAAATTTATTGAAAAACATCATAGAAGAAGGATGAATCCAATAGTATAAATATCTAAAGTTAAAGGTAGTACTAAGTAGTACAACAATATGAGATTTAATCCAATATTACTTTAAAAATAATTGAAAATAATTATAGAAAGGGCATTTCCCATCATGAAATTGGGGTGGAATTAGACAAAAAAAAATCATTTGTTGACCAAGGAAAAAATAAACATGTTTCCTTACATTCAGAGTAAACATTTTTCATCACAATTTTTTTTTCAAATGACTTCGTGAAGATTCATTATATCACAAATATTAGGAACAAGAGTTTTTCAATAGTAAAGCAATACCAACGGTACTTTCTTTTTGTTTAAATACCATCAATTTTTTTTTCCAATTAGAGTGCAACTAAAATTCCTGCATATTTCCACTTAGATCCAACACTACAAGTTTTGTTTTCATTTAGAGTGTTATCAAAAATCCTTGCAGACTTCCAAGCAGAGGCAACAATGAAGCTCCACCAACTTCCACTAGCCTAACCTTGCATAAGCTTTCAAACTATTAAACTACACCAAAACAACCACACCCATTTTTTAGGAGTTGTTGTTCAATAATTTCACTCTGGTCTTTGATCTCAGATAATCCACTTAGGATCTTACTCTTTTTGAAATATATATTCATCCCATTTCAACATGAAGGTAATGCTTGGTATCTTTAACATGAAGAAGGTGATAACCGAAAATAAATTTCTTCACGCTACTCCCATCCACAATACTCAAGTATTTTCACACATCAATGTTGAAATGCACACTTTATATAGCTCATGCATGAACCTATACTTTTCTGAAGCCCATTAGATGATTCTATGGAGTTCCTTGAATAGTAGGAGGACTAACAGTACTATTTGTTCTTGTTGTCTAGGCAATAATATGCTTACTCTGTCAAGTCCCTATGCTTCTATTGTTTGCTCTGCTCCTATGATTATCACTTAGCATTTTCTTGAGATGTTGCCTCTGAAGCCTCACTTATTAATATAGAATTGCTTTGTCAGGCTACATTTTCACAACAAAGCTCATGTATGGTGGTTGTATATTTACCTAAACCTTGTAGAGGTGTTGTGTATCTACATGCTATACGTGTAGACATTTCAGAAGAAGATGATTTGGAGAGTGCCTCGCATTACAAATATTGTGGTGAGAAAAATTATAATTGGGTTATCCAAAGTGGTATATACACTATTAAATTTTTGGAATATCAATAAATACTTATCCTTATTGATGTCCATATTATATCATCTCTAACATGTTTTTGCAATCCCATAACTGTAAAGAAGCATAAATAACTTTGTAGGCATATAATGCTTCTTTAAAAAGGAGGGAAACAATTGGTTCCTCTAACAAAAAAGTGTTGTTATAAATTCAGTATTTGGCTTACCATTCTCATATCTCCATATACCCCTCCAAAAGGTATTTAATTGTTTCAAAGTGTGAGATATATTCACACTTGATATGACCATAAGATGCTCTTAGAGGAAACGCTGGAGATATTTAAAATGTTCAAATTCATTGCACTATTTTCCCATCAAAGTTTCAGATTTTACACCAAAAGTTATGAATAATTGGGAGTTGATGTCTAGCTCATTTTCATCTAATAAGTGATCATGTCTAAAATTTGTAAGGTTGTAATGCAAATTTATATTTTCAAAGATAGCCATAACGCTATTCACAAATTAATATAATTTTATTTAGCTTATTTGATGTCATCTACTACATGTACTTCTTCAAAATCTATCAAATATTAATTATTGGAACCTGAAAGAGGATCTTTAAGATCAAGAGGAAATCTATGTTGGAAATTTTATAGAATTTGTAAATTTGGAATAAGGTTAGTCATTTCTCTTTATCTTGTAGCTTTGAATGACATTTTGTTTACTAATTTTTATCTTCAATGCTCTTTTATATCTCACGATTCTTCTCGAATTTATGCCTTACGACGTTTCCTTTGCAACATTTGGTGCAATTGCTAGTTATGAATAGAGAAAGAAGTATACAAAGTTACTATAATATTAGTGGAAGAAAAGGGTGTTGCATGAAGTTATATTAGTTATTGAAAATTATTCAAAGTTTAAATTATGAGGTTGTGCAGGTTATTTCAAAAAGTTGATACTCAAAAAATTAGAAATAGGTAATTAAATAATATATTTTTATAGGAGAGTGGACATGTTCGTAGGAGTGTGCATGTCTCAATATCAAAAAAATGGAAGGGACTATAGGCCATAATATTAACTTGGCACATATTACAAAATAATAATTGGAAGTGGGTTAGAGATGTGCTCTTTGTAAACTCCAACAAGATAAATGGTCATTTTACCATGGATTACGATTATTCAAAATATATGTGGTTAGAAGTGGAGGAACTAATAGGATTGAAAAATGTCTATCTAGGGGAATCTATTGAAGTGGGTTCCAGGAATTGGTTAGGAAATCCTCAAATAATGGTTTTAAATATATTCCATTAATAGTGGCCTAGGAGATATGGTTTTCCATGAACATTTAAATTTTTTAATAAAAATACATTCCTTCTCTAAAGTCTTCAACCAATGGGATCACAATATTGAGACATGTCCAATAGCATAAGGAAGAAAATCTACTAAGGATAGCTTTTGAGTACAAATTGATAAGAACTTTCTCTTGAATTTTTTGGATGAGATATTACAAGGAGATCTTGTTGTATGTGGAGGGGGAGGGATTTTATTCTTCTGAAATAATAATTCCATTAAATTTAGGTAAATAGTGGGGGATGGATGAGACAATTATGAGAATTTATGAAAATAAAATTAGTATTGTTTTTTGTGAATGAAAAAGGAATTAATTGTTTATAGGTGTTCAATGATTCTCATTTTTCATTATATGGGTAAAAGATGAAAGAAGATGTCGTGATATGTTCCTAAATTATATCTTGTAAGAGATTAAAGATTTGATAGTGTTTTCTAAACATATTCCTTTTCAACATGTGTACAAGGAGAGAAATATGAAAGCTAATGGTTTATCCAAATCTATAATTTCAATGCATAATGATACCTCATTGATAACATAAAAGAGCAATGGGGACATTCTCAAATATTATCACCCTTCCTTTCATGTAATATTGGTGGGAGAAAGAGATGCCAATGCATTATATATTTCTTATTTCTAATCAAAGCTTACTCTTGATCAATTTTGAGCATTTTATTTATTCCATGTCTAGATATTAATATCATATCTTCATAATGGAAAGGATATACATTCTTGAAGTGGAAAAGTGCAACTTATTTTCTTAATGTACTGGATCTCATGAACAAAATTAGTTTCATACTTGAATTTTTTATTTTTAAATTTTTTGGAATATCACAGATAAAACTAGTTACCAAAAAATACTTTAAAAAACATGTAAAAATGTAATTTTCTAAAATTAAAAAAAAAAACAAAAATAAATTGTTGCTTTCTTCCAAAGAAAAAAGAAAAAATATTCTAACTAAATAATAAATATAAATGATATAGCCATTTAATGTTAAATACTCAATAGTGATGATATCTTTAACTAAAATATGAATATCTTCAATGTGCATATACACTCTTATCTTATTTTAAAATACATTATCCATTAATTATATTTCTCATAAAATATTTTTTTATCCATTACTTTGTTTATACACGATACAAGAATAATTGTAATAACTATTATGCTAATTAAGAACCATCATGTATAATGGTAGTAACATTTTCTCTAAACTTACTATTTTCTTTTACATGGTCTTAATTTTCTTTTCATTTCTTCTTACAATTGAGATGAGCATAGACTAGACCCATCCTGCTAATAGGTAGAAAACTTCTTTCCTACAAGAAAGGATCATCAACAAATCAATGTTCCAATTACACCTTTATTTGTTTAGTGAGGTGACATCCACTGATATGCGGGCTTGATTGCCACTAAATATATGGCTCCTCGAAAGGATACATTCATTGAGGCTTGACTAAACTCTATATGTGATTCTATTTCTATTATGCAGAAAAGAAAGAATTATTTTGTTTCTATCTACTCAATTCAAACTTGTCTCGATCAAGAGAGGAAAAAATCCAAATATCAATTAAGAACATAGAGAATTAATAGGAATTTAATTTAATATCAAGATGAACTAATAAATTAGATAAATGGTTCATATGACTTAAAGTAATTGAGAGGAATATGCATATGTATTTGACTGAATAAGTAGTGACTGAAACCACATGAAAACATACTTAGATTCACATATCAAAAGTTGAATTCAGTATATGGTTGAATTGTTGTATCAAATAAATAGTTCATATGATAAAATAAAAATTGAATTAAAAACAAACATGTAGCTTAAATGCATAAATAATTATCAGAAATCATGTATCGTTCTACCTGAATTCAATATTATTTAGTATGACCAACCATGAAAAGATAACTAAACAATTGTTGTAAATGAGCATATATTTGCATGAAATTAATAAGAGTTCATAATTGTAGAACATATAGTTATCTAGAATAGAGAAGAAACCAAAACTAAATAATATTGTTACCACCAAAAAATGGATACTCAAGCTTAATTCACTAGATGGATCGAAGTACACCATGTAAAGCCAATTTTACCATAGTAAAATTGCTTTCACTATGAGAAATTACCTAATAAACCACCTTTGTTAAGTAATTTATAGTTAAAACCATGAAGAATAATTAAATAAATCACTATTTATTTAATTTTCTTCTAGGAATAATTAATTAAACCATTGTTTTATTATTATTCCTTACTCAAATTTGACCCAATCATGAAAAATGAATAGATAAATCATTATTTTTCTTCAAGAATAATTAATTAATCACTAATTAATTATTATTCTTTGTTAAATTTGACTAAATCCCTTAGGAATAATTAAATAAATCCTTATTTGTTTATTTCTTCCTTAACTAATTCCTTGAGATGATAAACAAATCATTTATTTATTTATTAATTCTAAATAAAAGTTTAAATACTTTTGCCCTCCTAACCAAATATAATAAAATATTCCAAGTGGTTATTTCAAGAATGAGATCAATAATATTTTATTATTGCTCATTATTTGAGGATAACTCAATATTTTGTTAAAAATAGAATGGTTTTCCATTCATTATTCACTTTTGATTATTTTCATTATTGCACTCATTATTCTAACTTTGATTATTTTCATTGTCACACACCATATTTTTGTTAGGTTTACACATTATAGAGGAGAAAGACTCTACACAAGTTGAAGATGTTTGAGGATATCCAAGAACCCATCCCATAGAGGGGGACTGATAACATTTATTTGTTCCCTTCATAGGTGTTATAATAAAACTATTCTTTGTATATATGGTTTCCACTGGATGATTGGAGTTATTACTCTTTATTTTTGTTATTTAACTATGATTGTGGCATAGATCCGAACTTTGGCGGGTTTTGTTTCTAATAGTTGTTGCAGATCCACAATGTTTAGCAGCCATTTATATTGTTGAGATTGTTTTTCATCCACAATCTTAAGTGGGTTCTTTTCGTACATCTTTGAGAAGAAAACACTACAACAAAATTTACAACTCCACTAGGGAATAATTCTGATTCAAAAACCTTGGTCTCCAATACAAAATTGGCGACTTTGCTGGGTTTTATACTTCAACTCCAAAAACCTAGGTGACCTTCGATTTTTAACTTTGGGTTTCTTCTTTTTTCAATAATATTTCCTAGTTTTTTAACCCTAGATATGTTAAATTTCTAACTTCCACAAGCTTTCTGGTCTTTTCCGCAAGTCACAGGAACCAGCTGCAACAAAGGCAACACTTTTTTCCAAGATTTGCCAACCAAGATCCACAGAGCAGAAATCACACTTTTTGGCCTAGAAAGTGCAATCTAGAGGCTAGAATGCACTAAACAACCCAAAATGTGTGATCCCTATAGAGAAATAGGTGAGTACCTGCGATTTCTTGGTCTTAAGGTTTTTCTTAGATCTGTTTCTGGGTTTTGTAAAGAGCTTCTTGCTAGGTTGTGTGAACTTTGTCTCATCCCAAATAAGCCTTGATCCACTCTAATTTACTCGTCAAAGTTGAATTTAGCCTCCCCTAGGGCTTCTATTATGCTTCCACCTTTCTAGGAGTTTAGCTGAGTGAGTAGTCTGAGTTTCAGCAGTGCTTTCAGCCACATTTTCTAGATCTATGCCCTTCTCTTTTAGATCTGTTAAGATAGGTTGTTATCATCCATAATTTCACATTTAAACTAGTCTGGTCATTTTCATTAGGGTCCTATCGGTTTCCCTAGGTGTTTCACCCATCTCCCTATATTTTTATAGTGATCTTCCCCTTTGGTTTGTTGTTGTTTAGAAGTAAGTCTTTCAGATTAATCACATAGTTAGGATTTGGTCAACATTTCAAACCAACTAATGTGGTTCATCCTCATACTTACCTCTAAATAACAAAAAAGACTTACCTCTAAATAAAGACTTACCTCTAAATAACAACAAACTAGAGGGGAAGATCGCTATAAAAAGATAGGGAGATGGGTGAAACACTTAGTTGGTTTGAAACGTCGACCAAATCCTAACTATGTGATTAATCTGAAAGAGTACTTTTACATTATGGATCACAAAAGTCTTAGATCTAACTTTGTTGTTGTTGTTGCACCACTTTCCAGCAGCTTAGTGTCACTTGATCCCTATTTCAATGACATTTAAATCTCTTAACCATTTCAGTGTATTTTCCATTGGTTTAGCCACAAACCAGCACAGTGTTTGTAAATCCAATTTGGGTGGGGTTTAGTTAATTGTTTTTCTATTCATTTTCTATTATTTATTTCAGTTTATTTTCAATAATTTTTTCTTTCACAAACACGATTTGGGTTTAATTAATTAATACACTTGCACACACAACCACACCTTAAGCAAAGGGCTTAGGGAACTTGGTTTATGTTGCCTAGCCAAGACTTAAAATAATTAATTTTTCTCCCCTCATTGAGACAAAGATATATTGTTGATCTCCCTACACCATTTCCATGTCATGTGTATCCTACCACCATTGTGCCACTAGGGAATTTGTCGCAGAGACTATTATGCCTTTTTTCCCAATTTCCTCTTGGGAATACTACCCCTCCCCATCGAGTTTGAGTTCATAGCCCTCTGAGTCCCCATACCGACTTTTCTCTTGGTTCTTATAATTCCTCATCTGATTCTGAGCCTCCTTCACCACATATTGTCACCATGTCTGGACCCACAACCGGTGCAAGAACCCAACCTGGTGTTGGCTTTGGTTCTATCCTGGTGGTCACATCAAGCAGAATGGTCTCAGGAAACTATTCTGGCATCCCCCATGCTCCCCTTTATGGCTGGGTTAAGTCTATCACATTTTAACCAGTTGATAAACAACTCCATACACCATGATGCTAGTTGGCCCTCTATGCTGACTAAGCTTCCCTCAGACATCCCAATGTTTGAAGGTAATATTGGAGGGGATCCTACCAACAATGTTCAATCCTTCCACATGTGGTGTTCATCCAACTCCATAATTAATGACTTCATTCGGCTTTGGCTCTTCCAACACACACTCACTGGAGATGCTGCAAAATGGTATGTAGACTAGCCCTCCGCATCTCATTCCATTTTTGTGACACTTGATAAAGCGTCCCTTTCATATTTCCAGTTACCTTTCCTGTTCAACACTGGTATAGAGCTATTGACTACATTCTATCATTCCTCCACCACTCACCCTTCTGACCATGTTCAAGAGTGGCGTCGAAGGAGGAGCACATATCGTGCCCCATCTTTCGAAGACTATGTCTATCTAGATTCGTTTCTGTGGAGACTTTTATCTCCCATTGGAAAATATGTCATGTCCCATTTTCCTCAGACCAAGGAAGAATCTCTCCAAACTTCTCTGAGATATGATCTAATTTATGCACAATCTAGTCATGTCTATACCATCATTCTGGACCTCCCTCATCCTAAAAGAGAAAATGCAGTAAGGGCATCCCACGACGTCGACTCTATCATTGGATCCCTTTCACACTTTTCGCCATATACTCATCAAATTTATGGCTACTGTTAGTGTCCGTATATTCATCCCTCCGTCAGAGATCAAATCCTCTTGTTGGATTACATATTAGGTGTCCCGCTGAGTCAACTGCATTCCATTAGGCGCATGGATCATCTAATGGTAGTGGCTTCTCCTACAGTTTCCCCCATGTCATTTACCTGCTGGCCCATGTTTTTTCATCAAAAAGTGTACATATAGTCATCTTTTTCTCTTAAGGATTGCAGAAGTATTTTCTAGGGTTTCATTGTCATTTAGGTCTAGGGTTTCATTAGGGTTTTGTCAAAAAGGGTTTCAAAAAGTCCAATAATAACCAAGAGGCACATGGGGAGGTTCCAACATCAATAAATTTCATAATCAAGTGTTCCGAGATGTGTTCTTCCTCAAAACTCTGTTTTGAGGAAAAACAGGGTATCTTTAGATTTTATTGTACAAGTTCATGTAATTTTATCCCTTCATATGTAAATTACTTCACCTGCAACCCAGGTCACTTTTCCTAGCCTCGGTAGCTCCAACCCCCTGCAAAACAAACAAAACATCAGTCATTCAGTTCATCACAAGCTCTAATAAAGTGAAAAAGTTCAAAACAAAGTTCAAAATAAAGTCATTTTCAAAACATTGTAAAAGTGGGTTTTGCAAACCAAAAATTTAAAAGCCTCTTGTATATAAGTCATTTCTTCAATTTGAAAAGCTCCTTTGCACTCTTGGAAGCAAAGAAAAGCTGTGTGAAGAGCAAGCAAGAGAAATAGGTGAAAAATCACCCCAAGATAGAGGCGCAGCGCATTGGGTAACTGGCGCGATGCACATAACAGGTGCGGCACGTTGGGCTGCGATTTGTAGTGCAAATTTACACCGGCACGGCACACATAACTGGCATGGCACTTTGGGTTTGATGCACAGTGCATAAAGCCAGGAAGCCCGAAACCTTCAACAAATCATTCCAAATCGCCCAAAATGTGTGGATCACCATTTATGCAAGTAGGTTGAGCCTTCATCACTGCTAGTGAAACAATTTTTAATGCAATTTACGGTGATTGTCTTATAGTGATGGTTTAAAAAGAAATCAAACCCTATCTCTTAAAATCTCTCAAAGGAAACTTCTCCCTAGGGTTTGAATTTTTGTTTTGGCTACCAAGTCCATCTTTCTATTCCATCACCACTCCCTTACTCCATTTTTCCCTTGATTTCCTTATTCCTTAAATTCACACATTTCTAAAATATCATCTATTCCTACCCTAATTCCCATTTCCCAGAATCCCAAATACAAATTCCCAAACCCTAGTCCTATACCAAAAGCTCCAAAATTCCTCTCTAATTCCCTATTCCCTTAACCAAACCTTGTCCCATCTATCCCTAAATCCCTCATTGTTTACACCCTCCAAAGTTCCTCATATCACTTTTCCCTTGGTGGTAAAAGTAAAAAAAAATCACAATCACTTACTTCTCATCAAGGCAGCATCGAGACAGTTCATCCACTAGCAGAAATGTCATCTGATCCCTCATATGATTATGAAGAGGAGACACACAGTGACTCACCTACAGAGGTACATGCACCCAGAAGGCCTCATAGAGGTGGCAAGCATATTCAAGAAGAACCAACCACTCTTACAGAGTTACAGGCCTGCCCTCTTGCCATCACTTGTTTTCAGCACCAGTCCTGCTATGAATTTTTTGAGAAGGTCGCGCATTCAGTTTCACCATGAGTTGGCCCGTTTGTTTTTGTTGCATTTACATGATGGTCAAACCACTCTAGCTGGTGTCACTTTCACATTAACACTAGAATCTATTTCACTAGCAACCGATATTCCTAACATTGGAGAGCAATGGAATAAGAGGCAGCAAATTGACCGATAGCATTATGATCCATACATCAAGCCTGGTTATTTGGGACAACTCAACAGAGTGTTTCCTTTCCGATACCTCAAAGATTCTTATGCTCCTTTGATGAAATTGATTATGAAGTATTTCATCTGTGAGGGCTGGTTTTCCCATTTATATGCTTATCATATCAGGCTCCTAATGCATTTTACCAGGCTGAGGATGATGAACCTCCCCTAATTCATGTGCCGAAACATTGAGAAGATGACCACCGTACTACAGCACAAGACTCCTCAACAGCAGTTCAACAGTATATGTCATTTTGCTCTCATTAAAATTGTTGTCATCCATCAGCTTGGCTTGCAGGGCATCACTTGGGAGGACTTCATTTCTCGTGAGTTTTTCAGAGCTCCTCAGAGAACTTCATAGGATTTGCATGAGACAGGTGGACCTTCTTATCAGCATGAGGGTCGTGAGACACAGACCGCTAGCATGCCAGTGTTTATCACCTATCAAAAGGGCACTAGATGGTTGTTCGCAGTAGCTAAAGGAGTATTATCTCCACCCGGGGTGGAAGGTTTCTCGCTTCCATCATCAGAACAACAGGTTGAGGACAAAGGAAAGAGGCCACTACAGGATGAAGGAGCATCAGGTGAGCATGAGACTGATTTCATTCTCATTGAGGGTGATGATAGTGATATGGGCCCATAAATCACAAATCTCAAAGAATTCATTCAAGAGCACAAGGAAAACATCAATGCCTTGTCCATCAACATGGAAAGGGATAAATGGACCATACAGTACCTACAGCAAAGCAATAAGTAGCTTGAAGACCAGCAAGTGATTATGGAGTTGCAAAACATTCGAGAGAATCGCCAAGCTGCCCAAAGGAGGGGGGTGGAGCTCACTTCACTTGAGCAAGAAGTTAATGCTGATCGGGATTCATGGCTTGAAATACCCAATAACCACTTGGAGAGGAAGATAGAAAAGGCCATCAGTGAGAAGAATATGCTGAGAAACATGGCATATCATTATTTTTCAAGGAACATGGTGTGCCAAGCTAGAATCAGGAGCTTGAATGTAAAATTGAAGAGAGCATCAAGGAGGCAAAAGGAGCATGAAGGACCTCAGAGATTGGTTGAGGCTTCCTTTGCCAAACAAAATTCTTGATGAAGAAGACTCAGCCCAGATTTCAAAAAATTTGGGTAATTTTTTGCATTTTTGAAATTTTTGGCACAAAAAACAGGATTTTCTGCCCTATGCGTCGTGCCACGTGGCGGTTGCTTTTTCTAGGAGCCTCCAAATGACAAAAACTCAGCCTTTTTGGATTTGGAATGGAAAAATATGCTTGCCTAGCAATGGAAAAGAAATTTGAACAGGTTTTGAGCCCTCAAAAAGGTCAAAACACTCAAAAAATGACTTCACTGCCCCTATTTTGACACACAGGAAGCAGTGTTGGGAGAACTGACTTTTGGAGGGGAAAATAGAGGCCAAATTGAAAATTTCCACTTGGGTTAGAAAGTAGACAGACAATCCTTTCCAACAACCACACTTGGAGGAAATTTGGAGACAAGGAAGGCCTTCAGAAGGGGTCCCAAACAGGAACTATGCATAGAGAATCAGGCACGGCACATAGAGGAAATTTGGCCCAGTTTGACCAGGAATGCTCTGTTTTTCGCCCAGCTTTTGCCAGTTTGACTTTTTCACATGATTAATGTCAAACTTGTGATGTAATTTAATGTACATTGATGTATCATGATGTAAACATGTCAAACTTTCACTTATGGGGGTAGATTCATCTGTTATAAGTTTGTTTGAAACTGAATGAATCAGTTCCCTTGTTTCTCGAGGCATGTTGTTTCAATGCCTGATTTCTAGTTCTCAGTTTAGAATTAGTTGAAACAGCTCCTAAACATGTGAGCTCGACCCCTAGAGGCTAGGATGAGCTATGGTTTGTCTATATTATGTTGTTTTTCAGTCATTATCATGGTTGGACTTTTGAGAAAGCCTTGAGCTTCGTTGTACACTCATATCAGCATTTTGGCTAAGGAATTGAGACCAGGATTTGCAGCACTCTTTGGGATCCATGTGGGAATTTGTCTTGGTACAGTGCTTTCCTTTGTAATTGTGAATTTATTTATGTGATTGTAGGCCATTATCTCTCTTATTTCTTCTCAGCTAAATCAAACAAGAGTGTAAGTAGAATCCATTGAAATTAGAGTGCTCTACTTGAGGTTTGCTCTAGTCTTTGATGTTTTCAGCTGTTTGGAGAGGATCCATGAGTTTTCTTGCCCTCTTTAGCTCCTCGCCTATCTAATCCTTCCATCTCATTCAATTTTAAGTGCCAAAAACAATTTCCTACCTTGCCCCATTGAGATCTCTGCAAGACTGAGCCTCATTCCCCGTACCCAAAATCTTCCTTTCCATTAGAGCCAACAAAAAACCATTTCATTCAATCAAACCTTTTCACACATATACCTAGCCTAAGATCAGTAGTTATATCAGTCATATCAAGCCCTTAGTGATCATATTTTTCTGAGATTGACCCAGAGAGAGACCTCTCCCCACCTGGTAGGGCTAGCTACCAGGTTAAGCGTGGTTTGATGTTACCTTAGATCCTACCTTTCTCGGCCTGAGGTAGATTTAGGCACTAACATAGTGGCGACGTTACTGGGGAAGAGATTGTTTGTTTGTTAGTGTTCTTCATTTTATAAACTACAGACGAAGCCTAAAGATTAGCCAGGTAGCCTTCGAAACGCTTTTGCTTTGCATTAGAACAAGTAGATAAACGCTCCTTCAGTCAATCTCCGATCTAGTCTTCTAAACGGAATATCTAACTTGCAAATCACCCCAGTACATCAGATAATTCTAAGATTTTGGATGATAAGTTTAGGACTTGATAGGCTGAACAAGTTGTTTAAATCTATTTGATTTCTTGGAAATAATAACACACTGGCTTCCAAAAGACATACCAAAGAAAATCTAGATCTTGATCCCCCTCCTGTGTACAAAAATCCCAATCTTATTCCGAGAATCCTTCGCCAAGGAAGTTCTGTGATTCCCATGTTCAAATCTCATTCATGTCCTATTGGCTTTGAGTATCTCGAACATCTTGAGTTTGATGAACAGTTCGAGTTGTTTTTGTTTGAAACCAAATCTGAAAGCATTGTTGCTTCAACTGCCTTAAATCCTGAGTTTATTAGAAATCTTGAAACTGAAAGGGCCAATAAATCTATTGACGATTATATTTTGAATCAACTCCAGACTTCAATTGTGGCTTCTAATATTGTTGATTTCATAGAGACTACTTTTGTAACCCTTGGGTCATCTGCAATTGCATCTAGCTCAAAAATTCCCACCGAACCGCCTTTCATTCCCACCATCCCTGTGCAGCCTATTGTTTCTGATCAAAAATCTGTAGTAGTGTCGCCTCCATCCACTCCTTCTACTCCTAAAACCTCGAAGATTACTTCACCTCCACATAAACCTCCTCATACCCCCCATACATCAGCTCCACCCACTCCCCCAACATCCCCCAGACCGATTGCAAATCCACCAAGAGAAATGGTTGCTCGTTTTGCACCCCTCGTGCTGCCCCAAAATTTGGATGACATGCCCGCTGATTATCAAAGAAAAAATCCATTGTTTGACGACACTCCTCATAGTGTTAGAGATCAGCAACATGTGGACAGGATGACAGATTTCTTTGACCTCCATGAGATTGATGCAGAAAATGTGACCATGAGACTATTTGTACAAAACTTTGGTGGTGAAGTGAGGAAATGGTTCAGAGCTTTGCCAGCTGCAAGTATCACTACATTAGCTAATCTGAAGAGACAATTCTTGGATCATTGGGAAGTGAAGAAAAACCCTCTTCAAATCCTTTCTGAATACGAGAACATCAAATGGAATGTTGGTGATTCTGTTCAAGATTACTGTATTAGATTCAATTCAGTTTACAATGCAATTCCTGATCATATAAAGCCACCTATGGGGCTGGCCTTGATTAAGTTTTTGGAGGGTTTTGATACCGATATGGCCTATCAATTAAGAGAGAGAGATCCGGCTACTTTGGAAGACATGCAAAAAATTGTAGTCAGCGTTGAAGCTAATCTACTTGCCAAGAGAGCTAGAGCAAAGGCTGAAAAGAAGGTAACAATAAAGGAAGAGGTTTCCACATCAGATCAAGTGCTTCGGAAGATGGAGAAGATGTTTGATAGATTGACAATTGACGAATCTAAACCACAAGTCAGAAATCCTAACTTCCGTGGCCAGCAATAACGACAATTTAGGATAAAACAAAGAGAGCAGTGAGCACAAGATCAAGCAACGTAGCAGTAGGTGAAGACACCCTTGGAACAGAATTTTATACATGGTTTGGAATCAGATGAGGAGGAGAATTTAATCGGAGAAGAGAATCATTTATTTATGCCTGATGATATGCCAATTTTCATCACTGAAGATGAGGAGTACTCCAAGAATTTAGCTGAATAGAGGAATGAAAATTTCATGTTGGCAAATGAAATAGTTCTTGAGGAAGAGTCTGATGAATACCAAAGAGGATACATGAATGCTTTTTCAGCTCAGCAGCGACAATATTCACTCTGAAGTAGAGATGTGCCTGTAAATCCAATTTAGAAAAGGAATGAGGCAGCAGCGTCAAAGAATGATCGTTCCAATGTGCAGAAAAAGGGAAAGGAGACAACTGATCCTAACACCAACAAAATGCCATCAGCAAGTGAAAGACCCAATCATCCAAATCTGTCAAAGGAGAAAATGGAAAAGAAGGATGTTCCAGTGAAAGAGGTATAAAAAGTCTTAGTTTTTAACTTAGAAATGAAATTACTAAGTTGAAAATATCCATTCCTTTGACTGATTTGATGAAGAACAACAATTATAAAGGTCAGGTGTCTAAAACTTTGAATTTAGATCCATCATCTGACATGGTAAACGTGTAGGATGACAATCACAAGCTGATCTTTGGGCCAGCATTGGAAAGTCAGTCTCAAGATAGTGATGTTGCTCCTTTTTATATTAGTCTCAGGGTGCATGACTTTCTGTTGCATAATGCTATGTTTGATTCTGGAGCCTCTCATAATCTCATGCCTAAGGCTATCATGGAGAAATTGGGATTGCATATCACTAGAAAATATCATGACCTTTACTCCTTCGATTCTAGTAGAGTAAGGTGCATTGTTCTTAGCAAGGATTTGGTGGTTAGTTTGGATCAGATTCCAGCTAAAAATGTTTTGATGGATGTGGTGGTGGCGGATATACCTCCTAGATTTGGCATGCTTCTTTCCAGATCTTGGGGAGCAAAGATTAAAGGGACAATGCAGCTTGATTTCTCCTATGCTGCCATTCCTGTGTTCGGTCAGATGAGAAAACTATACTGGGAATAGAAAATGAAGTACATGATCACTAGCAAGGAGAAGCCCGTAAATCATCCAATCAACTATGTACATACTGATTTAGAATCATTTGTTTTGTATTCAGATAGCTTTAATGATGTAAATAGCCAAGTAGTTGAAGTAGAAGACATTCCCAAGATCACTGAAAATTTCAGAGAAGTCTTAAAACAAGAAAGGCAAAGACTTGATAGTACTACTGAGCAATCAGCCTTCCGACAGCAACAACATATTAATGGACAACAAGGAAGAGAAAAAGAACAAACAAAATTTCAGCATTTGGAAGAGGATGAATAGGCCTGTGGAGCATGGATTTTGATGGTGTGGTAGGAAGGGAAGGTGCTGGAATTGGTATTTGGATATGCAGCCCTATTTTTGCCCCAAACAAAGTGCAAAGCAATGTAAGGGTCTGTTCTTATAAACTAGCTTTTGAAAAATAATGAGGCTCACTATGAAGCTTTAATTGCCGGTTTGAATGTTCTTAGAAAATTGAATGCTAAAAGGATTTCAGTGTATGGCGACTCTGAGTTAGTTATCAAGCAGGTGAAAGGGGAATACCAAGCTAAGCATCCTCGAATGTGGGACTACCGCAATGCGGTGTTGGATATCTTGAAATTATTTTCTGATTATACTATAACTTGTGTTCCCTGTGCTCAGAATGTTATTTCAAATTCACTTGCAACAACAACAAGTTTGAGATTCACGTGAAGCATCACCCAACCATCCCCGAAAATCAAAGGTATTGGCATGTGTTTCAAGATGATGATGAGATTGATGAATTTCTGCAAAATATAGGTAAGTTCAAAGACACTTCTATTGATGTGGAGTACGATGATGGTGAAGCGGATATAGAGGTCAATCAAATGGAAGTTTTGCAGCTCAATGAAAACATCATTCCTAAAGGTCTAATACCTTTAGATGAGTTGTTTGATCAGGATGATGTGGCCTGGAAACAAGCTTGCTGCCAACAGAGAAAGGAGTTGAGGATGTGAACATTGGATCAGCTGAAAATCCTAAGATGGTGAAATTGTCAAAGGCATTACCTCCATAGGTAAAAGCAAAGTATATCAGTTTGTTATCCTCTTTTAGTGATGTATTTGCTTGGGACTATTCAGATTTGAAGGCATATGACACAAGCATAATTCAGCATGTCATCCCGATCAAGCCAAATCAAAAGCCTTTTCGTTAGAAGCTTAGAAGAATAAATCCGAAGTTGATGCCCTCAATCGAGAAGGAAGTGAATCGGTTGTATAAAGCTGGTATCATAGTCCCCATAATATTTTCAAATTGGATTTCAAAGTTGGTGCCCGTCTGCAAGAAAACAGGTGAGATCCGATTATGAATTGATTTTAGAAATCTGAACAAAGTATCCTTGAAAGACAACTATCCATTTCCTAAGATGGATCACATACTTCAGAGAGTAATTGGAACATTCGGCATGTCGCTACTCGATGGTTATTCGAGTTATAACCAAATTCTGGTCCATGAGGATGGTAGAGACAAGACAGCGTTCACCACTCCGTGGGGAACTTTTCATTATGCAAAGATGCCTTTTGGATTGAAAAATGTTGATGCAACCTTTCAGCGGGTGATGGACATCGCATTTGCTAATGAAAAAGATGTCCTTCTAGTTGTTTATCTTGATGACTTGACCGGTTTCTCTAATTCAGATGAAGATCACCTTTACCATTTGAAGATTGTTTTTCAGCGGTGTAGCAAGTATGGCATCTCGCTCAATCCAAAGAAAATTTTGTTTGCCATGGATGAAGGCAAGCTTCTCGGGCATATTATCTCAAAGGATGGCATCTGCATCGATCCAACTCGGGTGGAGGCCATTCAAAAGATTGATTTCCCATGAAGTAAGAAAGAAATCCAATCCTTCAATGGTAAGATAAATTTCTTATGTCACTTTGTGCCCAATCTTGCAGGACATTTAAGAGAAATCACAAACATGATCGAAAAAGATAGTGTAGTAAGGTGGACCAAGGAAGAAGTTAAGTCTTTCAATTTGGTGAAATTAGCTCTTTCTTCAGCTCCAGTTTTGATTATCCTGGACTATACTCAGGATTTTATCTTGTTTTCATTTGCCTCGGATCATACTATGGCAGCGGTCTTGATGCAGAAAAGATACCAGCTTGAAAAACTAATTGCATTTTTCAACAAAACCATAAGGGATGCGGCATTGAAGTACAATATAATTGAAAAACATGCCCTTGCTTTGGTAAAAGCATTGAAAGATTTTCGGGTTTATATTTTGCATTCTCACATCCTCACTTATGTCCCTAACGCTGTTGTTAAGGATGTCTTAGTGCAAACAGATCCGGAAGGGAGAAGAGGCAAATGGATTGTTGCCTTGCTGGAATATGACGTGGAAATCAAACCGACAAAGCTCATTAAAGGACAGGGGCTGGCTAAACTAATGGCTGAGTCAAATTTGCATGCCTTGGACATTAATCTAATTGTTGCTATGTCTGAGGAAGATGAAGAGAATCTTCCCTCTCAGGTATCAGAAATTTTGCTTCTTTCTCCTTGGTATTCAGACATTGTTTATGTACTCGAAAATCTGTCATCACCACCTAGAATGGCTAAGAACAAAAGTAGGACACTGAAATTGAAGGCTGCAAAATTTTGTATTATGAATGGTGCACTCTATTGGAAAGATCCCGATGGTATCTTGCTGAATTGTTTAGTAGAAGAAGAGGCACAACAAGTTATGGAAGACTTTCATAAGGGAGATTGCAGAGGCCATCCTTTCTGGAAGACAACAACCAATAAAATCTTGAGAGCGGGGTATTATTGGCCAACTCTTTTTGCTGATGTGTACAAAATAGTGGCCATCTGCCACGAATGTCAGATTTTTCAAGGTAAGAGGAAGTTGCAGCCTTTACCACTTAAGCCCATTGAAGTAAGTGCTCCATTTCAACAGTGGGGTTTGGACTTCATTGGTGAAATTCATCCTTCTTCTTCAGCGCAGCATAAGTGGATCCTCACAGAGACGAATTATTTAACCAAATGGATTGAGGCGATTCCTACAAGGCAGGCTACTGATTCAGTAATTATCTCATTCCTTGAAAACAACATTTTGTCTTGTTTTGGCTGTCCAAATAAGTTGATCATTGACAATGCAGCAGCCTTTAAATTGAAAAGAATGATTCACTTTTGTCATAAGTATCAAATCAATTTGGGGCACTCAACTACCTATTACCTCAAGGTAATGGATTGGCGGAATCCTCAAATAAATCTCTTGTCAACATTATCAAAAAGCTGCTGGAAACTAACAAGAAAAGTTGTCATAAAAAGATGGTCAATGCACTTTGGGCAGACGGGGTAAGTCAAAAGAAATCTATAGGCATGTCTCCTTTTGAGCTTGTGTACGGTGTGGACACAGTCTTCCCGACCTCTCTGGCAGTCTCAGTGGTCAAACTTTGGCAAGAAGCTGGTAGCGAAGATGATAGTTTGCAGTGGAGGATCAATCAAATGATTCATTTGCAGCAAACTAGAGAGGAGGTATTTCAAAACACTTCTAAGTTGCAGGAAAGAATTAAGTGGATATATGACCAAAAAGAAAAGGCAGACAGGTTTGAAATCAAAGACATAGTTCTGAAATCGGATGCAAGGAACGAGGAGAAAGGTAAACACGACAAATTTGAAAATCTTTGGAAAGGACTGTACAAGATTGCTGCAAATTGGGGCCAGAATGCTTTCCTTTTGCAAGAGATGAATGGTGAAGACTATCCTGATGGGCCGGTCAACAGTCGACTCCTCAAGCAGTATTATTTGTGAAATGTTTTCTGTTGTCCTACTCATCATTGTATATACCGATTTGTTTAAATTCCATCGCAAGTGTGTACTGTTTTCATTCTTCAGTTTGGGGCCTGAGGTGAAGGCTATAAAGCTGAGGTTTGATTTCAGTATTTGTTTTGGTTTGATAGAGTCAGGTCTTTCAGTCAATTTCAGTCTTGAAAATGAGTCAATTTTGAGTCACATTCAGTCCTGAAATTGAGTCATTGAGTCAAGAGTTTGGTTACGATTTGTCGAAGTTATTGACTCCATAGCCCAATGGACAAAGGCACTACATACTTTCCCAGAGATCTATAGTTCTTGGCACCTCTAAGGAGCTACTATCCCCATTGGAGCCAATGTTAGTGTCGGTATCTTCATCCCTTCGTCAAAGATCAAATCCTCTTGTTGCATTGCATATTAGGTGTCCTGCTCAGTCAGTTGCATTCCATTAGGCGCATGGATGATCTGATGATAGTGGCTTCTCCTACAGTTTCCCTCATGTCATTTACCTATTGGCCCATGTTTTTTCATCAAAAAGTGTATACAGTCACCTTTTTGTCTTAAAGATTGTAGAAGTCTTTTCTAGGGTTTCATTGTCATTTAGGTCTAGGGTTTCATTAGGGTTTCATCAAAAAGGGTTTCAAAAAGTCCAATAATAACTAGCAGGCACATGGGGAGGTTCCAGCATCAATAAATTTCATAATCAAGTGTTTCGAGATGTGTTCTTCCTCAAAACTCTGTTTTGAGGAAAAACAGGGTATCTTTAGATTTTATTGTACAAGTTCATGTAATTTTATCCCTTCATATGTAAATTACTTCACCTGCAACCCTGGTCACTTTTCCTAGCCTCAGTAGCTCCAACCCCCTACAAAAAAAACAAAACATAAGTCATTTAGTTCATCACAAGCTCTAATAAAGTGAAAAACTTCAAAACAGAGTTCAAAATAAAGTCATTTTCAAAACATTGTAAAAGTGGGTTTTTCAAACCAAAAATTTAAAAGCCTCTTGTATATAAGTCATTTCGTCAATTTGAAAAGCTCCTTTGCACTCTTGGAAGCAAAGAAAAGCCTTGTGAAGATCAAGCAAGAGAAATTGGTGAAAAATCGCCCCAAGATAGAGGCATGGCCCATTGGATAACTGGCGCAACGCACATAACAAGCACGGTGCATTGGGTTATGATTTCTAGTGAAAATTTACATGGACGCAGCGCACATAACTCGCATGGCACGTTGGGTTTGATGCACTATGCATACAGCCAGTAAGCCCGAAACCTTCAACAAATCATTCCAAATAGTCCAAAACTTATGGATCATCATTTGTGCAAGTAGGTTGAGCCTCCATCACTGCTAGTGAAACAACTTTTAATGTAATTTATGGTGATGGTCTTATGGTGATGGTTTAAAAAGAAATCAAACCCTATCTCTTAAAATCTCTCAAAGGAAACTGTTGCCTAGGGTTTGAATTGTTCTTTTGGCTACAAAGTCCATCTTTCTATTCCCTCACCACTCCCTTACTCCATTTCTCCCTTGATTTCCTATTCCCTAAATTCACACATTTCTAAAATATCATCTATTCCTACCCTAATTCCCATTTTCTAGAATCCCAAATACAAATTCCCAAACCCTAGTCCTATACCAAAAGCTCCCAAATTCCTCTCTAATTCCCTGTTCCCTTAACCAAACCTTGTCCCATCTGTCCCTAAATCCCTCATTGTTTACACCCTCCACAGTCCCTCATATCACTTTTCCCTTGGTGGTAAAAGTCAAAAAACATCACAATCACTTACTTCTCATAAAGGCAGCACCAAGACAGTTCATCCACTAGCAAAAATGGCATCTGATCCCTCATATGATTATGAAGAGGAGACACACAGTGACTCACCTACAGAGGTACATGCACCCAGAAGGCCTCATAGAGGTGGCAAGCATATTCAAGAAGAACCAACCACTCTTACTGAGTTACAGCCCTACCCTCTTGCCATCACTTGTTTTCAGCAACAGTCTTGCTATGAATTCTGTGGAAAGGTTGCTAGCATTTAGTTTCACCATGAGTTGGCCCGTTTGTTTGTGTTGCATTTACATGATGACCAAGCCACTCTAGCTAGTGTAAATTTCACATTAACACCAGAATCTATTTCACTAGCAACCAATATTCCTAATATTGGAGAGCAATGGAACAAGAGGCAGCAAATTGATCGGCAACATTATGAGCCATACATCAAGCCCGGTTATTTGAGACAACTTAGTAAAGTGTTTCCTTTCCGGTACCTTAAATATTCTTATGCTCCTTTGATGAAATTGATCATGGAGTATTTCAGCTATGAGGGCTCGTTTTCCCGTTTATATGCTTATCATATTAGGCTGCTGATGCATTTTACCAGGGTGAGGATGATGAACCTCCCCTACTTCATGTGCTAAAACATTGAGAAGATGACCACCCTAGTATAGCACAAGACTCCTCAACAGCAGTTCAATAGTATATATCATTTTTCTCTCATTAAAATTGTGGTCATCCATCAGCTTGGCTTGCAGGGCATCACTTGGGAGGACTTCATTTCTCATGAGTTTTTCAGAGCTCCTCAGGGACCTTCATAGGGTTTGCAGGAGATAGGTGGACCTTCTTATCAGCATGAGGGTCATGAGGCACAGACCGCTAGCATGCCGGTGTTTATCACCTATCAGAAGGGCACTAGACGGTTGTTCACAGCAGCTAAGCGAGTATTATCTCCACCCAGGGTGGAAGGGGTCTCGCTTCCATCATCAAAACAACAGGTTTAGGAGAAAGGAAAGATGCCACTACAGGATGAAGGACCATCAAGTGAGTGTGAGACTGATTTCACTCTCATCGAGGGTGATGATACTGATATGGGCCTGCAAAGCACAAATCTCAAAGAAGTCATTCAAGAGCAGCATGCAGACATCAATTCCTTGTCCATCAATTTGGAAAGGGCTAAATGGACCATATAGCACCTGGAGCAAAGGAATAAGTAGCTTGAAGACTAGCAAGTGATTACGGAGTTGCAAAACATTTGGTAGAATCGCCAAGCTGCCCAAAGGAGGGGGGTGGAGCTCACTTCACTTGAGCAAGAAGTTAATGCCGATCGAGAGTCATGGCTTGAAAGAGCCAACATCCACTTGGAGAGGAAGTTGGAAAAGGCCATCAATGAGAAGAATATGTTGAGAAACATGGCATATCATTATTTGTCAAGGAACATGGTGTGCCAAGCTAGAATCAAGAGCTTGAAGGCAAAATTGAAGAGAGCATCAAGGAGAAAAAAGGAGCATGAAGGACTTCAGATATTGGCGGAGGCTTCCTTGGCCCAACAGAATGCTTGATGAAGAAAACTTAGCCCAAATTTCAAAAAATTTGGGGCATTTTAAAATTTTTTAAAATTTTTGGCACAAAAAACAGGATTTTCTACCCTATGCACCGCGCCATGTGCCACTCGCTTTTGCTAGGAGTCCCCAAATGACAAAAACTCATCATTTTTTGATTTGGCATGGAAAAATATGGTTGCCTAGAAATGGCCAAGAAATTTGAACAGGTTTTGAGCCCTCAAGAAGGTCAAAAACACTCAAAAAAAGACCTCACTACCCCTATTTTGACACACAGGAAACAGTGTTGGGAGAACTAACATTTGGAGGGGAAAATGGAGGCCAAATTGAAAAATTCCACTTCGGCTGGAAAGTAGACAGGCAGAAATTTCCAACAAAGACACGTGGAGTGAATTTGGACACAGGGAAGGCCTTAAAAAGTGGGTCCAAACAGGCGCTACGTATAGAGAATCAGGCACGACGCATAGAGGAAATTTAGCCAATTTTGACCAGGAATGCTCTGTTTTTCGCCCAACTTTTGCCAGTTTGACTTTTTCACATGCTTAATGTCAAATTTGTGATGTAATTTAATGTACATTGATGGATCATGATGTAAACATGTCAAATTTTCACTTATGGGGGTAGATTCATCTGTTAAAAGGTTGTTTGAAACTGAATGAATCAGTTCCCTTATTTCTAGAGGCATGCTATTTCAATGCCTGATTTCTAGTTCCTAGTTTAGAATTAGTTGAAACAGATCCTAAACATGTGAGCTCAACCCCTAGAGGCTAGGATGAGCTATGGTTTGTCTATATTATGTTGTTTTTCAGTCATTAGCATGGTTGGACTTTTGAGAAAGCCTTGAGCTTCATTGTACACTCATATCAGCATTTTGGATAAGGAATTGAGACTAGGATTTGCAGCCATCTTTGCGATCCATGTGGCAATTTGTCTTGGTACAGTGCTTTCCTTTGTAATTGTGGATTCATTTATGTGATTGTATGCCATTATCTCTCTTATTTCTTCTCAGCTAAATCAAACAAGAGTGTAAGTAGAATCCATTGAAATTTCAGTGCTCTACTTGAGGTTTGCTTTAGTCTTTGATGTTTTCAGCTATTTGAAGAGGATAGATGAGTTTTCTTTCCCTCTTCAACTCCTAACCTATCTAATCCTTCCATCTCATTCAATTTTAAGTGCCAAAAACAATTTCCTACCTTTCCCCATTGAGATCTCTGCAAGACTGCGCCTCATTCCCCGCACCCAAAATATGCCTTTCCAATAGAGCCAACAAAACACCATTTCATTCAATAAAACTTTTTCACATATATACCTAGCCTAAGATCAGTAGTTATATCAATCATATCAAGCCCTTAGTGATCATATTTTGATGAGATTTACCCAGAGAGAGCCCTCTCCCAACCTGGTAGGGCTAGCTACCAGGTTAAGTGTCGTTTGATGTTACCCTAAATCCTACCTTTCTCAACCTAAGGTAGATTTAGGTATTAACATAGTGGCGACCATACTGGGGAAGATATTGTTTGTTTGTTAGTGTTCTTCGTTTTATAAACTACAGACGAAGCCTGAAGACTAGCCAGGTAGCCTTTGAAACGCTTTTGCTTTCCATTAGCGCAAGTAGATAAACGCTACTTCAGTCAATCTCCGGTCTAGTCTTATAAACAAAATATCTAACTTGCAAATCACCCAAATACATCTGATAATTCTAAGATTTTGGATGATAACTTTAGGATTGAATAGGCTAAACAAGTTGTTTAAGTCCATTTGATTTCTTGGAAATAATAGCACACTAGCTTCTAGAAGACATACCAGAGAAAATCCAGATCCTGATTCCCCTCCTGTGTACGAAAATCCCAATCTTATTCCAAGAATCCTTCACCAAGGAAGTTCTATGATTCTCGTGTTCAAATCTCATTAATGTCCTGTTGGCTTTGAGTTTCTCGAAGATCTTGAGTTTGATAAACAGTTCGAGTTGTCTTTGTTTGAAACCAAATCTGGAAGCGTTATTGCTTCAACTGCATTAAATCCTAAGTTTATTAGAAATCTTGAAACTGAAAGGGCCAATAAATCTATTGACGATTATATTTTGAATCAGCTCCAGACTTCAATTGTGGCTTCTAATATTTTTCATTTCTTAGAGACTGCTTCTACAACCCTTGGGTCATATGCAATTGCATCTAGCTCAAAAATTCCCACTGAACCACCTTTCATTCCCACCATCCCTGTGCAGCCTATTGTTTCTGATAAAAAATCTGCAGTAGTGTCACCTCCATCCACTCATTCTACTCCTCAAACCTCCAAGATTGCTTCGCCTCCACATACACCTCCTCATACCCCCCATACATCATCTCCACCCACTCGCCCAACATCCCCCAGACCGATTACAAATCCACCAAGAGCAATGGCTGCTCGTTTTGCACCCCTCGTGCTGCCCCAAAATTTGGATGACATGCCCACCGATTATCAAAGAAAAATTCCATTATTTGACGGCACTCATCACAGTGTTAGAGCTCAACAACATGTGGATAGGATGATAAATTTCTTTGACCTCCATGAGATTGATGCAAAAAATGCGACCATGAGACTATTTGTACAAACCTTTGGTGGTGAAGTGAGGAAATGGTTCAGAGCTTTGCTAGCTGCAAGTATCACTACATTGGCTAATCTGGAGAGAAAATTCTTGGATCACTGGGAAGTGAAGAAAAACCCTCTTCAAATCCTTTCCGAATACGAGAACATCAAGCGGAATTTTGGTGAGTCTGTTTAAGATTACTGTATTAGATTCAATTCATTTTACAATGCAATTCCTGATCATATAAAGCCACCTATGGAGCTGGCCTTGATTAAGTTTCCGGACGGTTTTGATACTGATATGGCCTATCAATTAAGAGAGAGAGATTCGACCACTTTGGAAGACATGCAGAAAATTGCAGTCAGTGTTGAAGCTAATCTCCTTGCCAAGAGAGCTAGAGCAAAGGCTGAAAAGAAGGTAACAATAAAGGAAGAGGTTTCCACTTCAAATCAAGTGCTTCGGAAGATGGAGAAGATGTTTGAAAAATTGACAATTGACAAATCTGAACCACAAGTCAGAAATCCTAACTTTCGTGGCCAGCAGCCGCCACAATTTAGGATAAAACGAAGAGAGCAGTGAGCACAAGATCAAGCAGCACAGCAGTAGGTGAAGACACCCTTGCAGCAGAATTTTGTACATGGTCCGGAATCAGATGAGGAGGAGAACGTAATTAGAGAAGACAATCATTTCTTTACGCCTGATGATATGCCAATTTTCATCACTAAAGATGAGGAGTACTCCGAGAATTCAGTTGAATAGAGGGATAAAAATTTCATTTTGGAAAATGAAACAATTCTTGAGGAAGAGTCCGATGAATACTAGAGATGATACATGAATGCTTTGTTAGCTCAACAGTGACAATATTCACTCCGAAGTAAAGATGTGCCTGTAAATCCAATTTAGAAAAGGAAGGAGGCAGCAGTGTCAAAGAATGATCCTTCCCATGTGCAGAAAAAGGGAAAAGAGACAACTGATCATGACCCAAAAAAATGCCATCAGCAAGTGAAAGACCCAATCAGCCAAATGTGTCAAAGGAGAAAATGGAAAAGAAGGATGTTCCAGCAAAGGAGGTAGAAAAGGTCTCAGTTTTTAACTTAGAAAATGAAATTGCTAAGTTGAAAATATCCATTCCTTTGACTGAGTTGATGAAAGACAGCAATTATAAAGGTCAGGTGTCTAAAATGTTGAATCTATATCCATCATCCGACATGGTAAACGTGGAAGATGACAATCCCAAGCTGATCTTTGGGCCAGCATTGGAAGTTCAGTCTCAAGATAGTGATGTTGCTCCTTTTTACATTAGTTTCAGGGTGCATGACTTTGTGTTACATAATGCTATGTTTGATTCCGGAGCCTCTCATAATCTCATGCCTAAGGCTATCATGGAGAAATTGGGATTGGATATCACTAGAAAATATCATGACCTTTACTCTTTCGATTCCAGTAAAGTAAGGTGCATTGGTCTTATCAAGGATTTGGTGGTTAGTTTGGATCAGATTCCAGCTAAAAAAATTTTGATGGATGTGGTGGTGGCAGATATACCTCCTAGATTTGGCATGCTTCTTTCCAGATCTTGGGGAGCGAAGATTAAAGGGACAATGCAGTTTGATTTCTCCTATGCTACCATTCCCGTGTTCGGTCAGACGAGGAAACTATACCGGGAACATAAAATGAAGTACATGATCACTAGCAAGGAGAAGCCGGTAAATCATCCAATCAACTATGTACATACTGATTTAGAATCATTTTTTTTGTATTTAGGTAGCTTTAATGATGTAAATAGCCAAGTAGTTGAAGTAGAAGACATTCGTGATATCATTGAAAATTTCAGAGAAATCTTAAAACAAGAAAGGCAAAGACTTGATAGTACCGCTGAGCAATCAGCCTTCCGACAGTAGCAACATATTAATGGATAGCAAGGAAGAGAAACAGAACAAACAGAATTTCAACATTTGGAAGAGGATGAAAGAGGCCTGTGGAGCATGGATTTTGATGGCACGGTAGGAAGGGAAGGTGCTAGACGCAACCCTATTTTCACCCCAAACAAAGTGCCAAGCAATGTTAGGGTCTGTTCTTATAAAGTAGCTTTTGACTGTTCAAATAATGAGGCTGAATATGAAGCTTTAATTTCTGGTTTGAAAGTTCTTAGAAAATTGAATTCTAAAAGGATTTCAGTGTATGGTGAGTCCGAGTTAGTTATCAAGCAGGTGAAAGGGGAATACCAAGCTAAGAATCCTCGAATGTGGGCCTACTAGAATGTGGTATTGGATATCTTGAAAGTATTTTCTGATTATATTATAACCTGTGTTCCCCCTGCTCAGAATGTTATTGCAGATTCACTTGCAATAACAGCAAGTAATTTGAAAATTCCGATGAATTCAAACAACAAGTTTGAGATTCACGTGAAGCATCACCCAGCCATCCCCAACAATCAAAGGTATTGGCACGTGATTCAAGATGATGATGAGATCGATGAATTTCTGCAAAATAAAGGTAAGTTCAAAGACACTTCTATTGATGTGGAGTACGATGATGGTGAAGCGGATATAGAGGTCAATCAAATGGAATTTTTGCAGGTCAAAGACAACATCATTCCAAAAGATCTAATACCATTAGAGGAGCTATTTGATCAAGATGATGTGGCCCTGAAACTGAGCTTGCTGCCAACCAAGAAAGGAGTTGAGGATGTGAACATTGGATCAGCTAAAAATCCTAAGATGGTGAAACTGTCAAAGGCATTGCCTCCACAGGTAAAAGCAAAGTATATCAGTTTGTTATCCTCTTTTACTGATGGATTTGCTTGGGACTATTCAGATTTGAAGGCATATGACACAAGCATAATTCAGCATGTCATCCCGATCAAGCCAAATCAAAATCCTTTTTCGTTAGAAGCTTAGAAGAATAAATCCGAATTTGATGCCCTCAATCGAGAAGGAAGTGAATCGGTTGTATAAAGTTGGTATCATAGTCCCCATAAGATTTTCAAATTGGATTTCAAAGTTGGTGCCCGTCTGCAAGAAAACAGGTGAGATCTGATTATGAATTGATTTTAGAAGTCTAACAAAGTATCCTTGAAAGACAACTATCCATTGCCTAAGATGGATCACATACTTCAGAGAGTAGTTGGAACATCCAGCATGTCACTACTCGATGGTTATTCGAGTTATAACCAAATTCTGGTCCATGAGGATGATAGAGACAAGACAGCGTTCACCACTCCATGGGGAAATTTTCATTATGCAAAGATGCCTTTTGGATTGAAAAATGTTGGTGCAACCTTTCAGCGGGTGATGGATATCGCATTTGCTAATGAAAAAGATGTCCTTCTAGTTGTTTATCTTGATGACTTGACCGTTTTCTCTAATTCAGATGAAGATCACCTTTACCATTTGAAGATTGTTTTTCAGCGATGTAGCAAGTATGGCATCTCGCTCAATCCAAAGAAAATTTTGTTTGCCATGGATGAAGGCAAGCTTCTCGGGCATATTATCTCAAAGGATGGCATCCACATCGATCTAGCTTGGGTGGAGGCCATTCAAAAGATTGATTCCCCACAAAGTAAGAAAGAAATCCAATCCTTCAATGGTAAGATAAATTTCTTATGTCACTTTGTACCCAATCTTGCTGGACATTTAAGAGAAATCACAAACATGATCGAAAAATATAGTGCAGTAAGGTGGAGTGAGGAAGAAGTTAAGTCTTTCAATTTGGTGAAATTAGCTCTTTCTTCAGCTCCGGTTTTGATTATCCTGGACTATACTCAGGATTTTTTCTTGTTTTCATTTGCCTCGGATCATACTATGGCAGCGGTCTTGATGCAGAAAAGAGACCAGCTTGAGAAACCAATTGCATTTTCAACAGAACCATAAGGGATGCAGCATTGAAGTATAAAATAATTGAAAAACAGGCCCTTGCTTTGGTAAAAGCATTGAAAGATTTTCGGGTTTATATTTTTCATTCTCACATCCTCACTTATGTCCCTAATGCTGCTGTTAAGGATGTCTTAGTGCAAACAGATCCGGAAGGGAGAAGAGGCAAATGGTTTGATTCCTTGCTAGAATATGACATGGAAATCAAACCAACAAAGCTCATTAAAGGATAGGGGCTAGCTAAACTAATGGCTGAGTAAAATTTGCATGCCTTGGACATTAATCTAATCGCTGCTATGTTCGAGGAAGATGAAGAGAATCTGCCCTCTCAGGTATCAGAAATTTTCCTTCTTTCTCCTTGGTATTCAGACATTGTTTAAGTACTCCAAAATCTGTCATCACCACCTAGAATGGCTAAGAACAAAAGTAGGACACTGAAATTGAAGGCTGTAAAATTTTGTATTATGAATGGTGCACTCTATTGGAAATATCCCGGTGGTATCTTGCTGAATTGCTTAGTAGAAGAAGAGGCACAACAGGTTATGGAAGACTTTCATAAGGGAGATTGCGGAGGCCATCTTTTCTGGAATAAAACAGCCAATAAAATCTTGAGAGTAGGGTATTATTGGCCAACTCTTTTTGCTGATGTGTGAAAAATAGTGGTCAGGTGCCACGAATGTCAGATTTCTCAAGGTAAGAGGAAGTTGCAGCCTTTACCACTTGAGCCCATTGAAGTAAGTGCTCCATTTCAGCAGTGGGCTTTGGATTTCATTGGTGAAATTCATCCTTCTTCTTCGGCGCAACATAAGTGGATCCTCACAGCGACGGATTATTTCACCAAATGGATTGAGGCCATTCCTACAAGGTAGGCTACTGATTTGGTAATTATCTCATTCCTTGAAAACAACATTTTGTCTCGTTTTGGTTGTCCAAATAAGTTGATCACTGACAATGTAGCAACCTTTAAATCGAAATGAATTATTAACTTTTGTCATAAGTATCAAATCACTTTGGGGCACTCAACTGCCTATTACGATCAAGGCAATGGATTGGCGAAATCCTCAAATAAATCTCTTGTCAACATTATCAAAAAGCTGCTAGAAACTAACAAGAAAAGTTGGCATAAAAAGCTGGTCAATGCACTTTGGGCAGACAGGGTAAGTCAAAATAAATCTATAGACATGTCTCCTTTTGAGCTTGTGTACGGTGTGGACACAGTCTTCCTGACCTCTCTGGCAATCCCGGTGGTCAAAATTTTGCAAGAAGCTGGCAATGAAGATGATAGTTTGCAGCGACAGATCAATCAAATGATTCATTTGCAGCAAATTAGAGAGGAGGTATTTCAAAACACTTCCAACATGCAGAAAATAATTAAGAGGATACATGACCGAAAATCAAAGGCAGAAAGGTTTGAAATCGGAGACATAATGCTGAAATGGGATGCAAGGAATGAGGAGAAAGGTAACACGACAAATTTGAAAATCTTTGGAAAGGACCGTACAAGATTGCTGCAAATTGGGGCCAAAATGCTTTCCTTTTGCAAGAGCTAAATGGTGAAGACTGTCCTGGCGGGCTGGTCAACGGTCAGCTCCTCAAGTGGTGTTATTTGTGAAATGTTTTCTGCTATCCTACTCATAATTGTATATACCAGTTTGCTTAAATTCCATTGCAAGTGTGTACTATTTTCATTCTTTAGTTTGGGGCCCGAGGTGAAGGTTGTAAAGCTGAGCATTGATTTCAGTATTTGTTTTGGTTTGATAGAGTCAGGTCTTTCATTCAATTTTAGTCTTGAAAATGAGTCAATCTTGAGTCACATTCACTCCTGAAATTGAGTCATTGAGTCAAGAGTTTGTTTTCGGCTTGTCAAATTTATTGACATCATATCCCAATGGACGAAGGCACTGCTTGCTTTCCCAGAGATCTGTAGTTCTACGCACCTCCAATGAGCTACCATTCCCATTGGAGCCAATGTTAATGTCGGTATCTTCATCCCTCCATCAGAGATCAAATCCTCTTGTTGCATTGCATATTAGGTGTCCCACTCAGTCAGCTGCATTCCATTAGGCGCATGGATCATCTAACGGTAGTGGCTTCTCCTACAGTTTCCCTCATGTCATTTACATGTTGGCCCATGCGTTTTCATCAAAAAGTGTATACAGTCACCTTTTTGTCTTAAAGATTGTAGAAGTCTTTTCTAGGGTTTCATTGTCATTTATGTCTAGGGTTTCATTAGGGTTTCGTCAAAAAGGGTTTCAAAAAGTCCAATAATAACCAGCAGGCACATGGGGAAGTTCCACCATCAATAAATTTCATAATCAAGTGTTCTGAGATGTGTTCTGAGGAAAAACAGGGTATCTTTAGATTTTATTGTACAAGTTCATCTAATTTTATCCCTTCATATGTAAATTACTTCACCTGCAACCCTGACCACTTTTCCTAGCCTCAGTAGCTCCAACCCCGTGCAAAAAAAATAAAAAATAAGTCATTCAGTTCATCACAAGCTATAATAAAGTGAAAAAGTTCAAAACAGAGTTCAAAATAAAGTCATTTTCAAAACATTGTAAAAGTGGGTTTTGCAAACAAAAAATTTAAAAGCCTCTGGTATATAATTCATTTCTTCAATTTGAAAAGCTCCTTTGCACTCTTGGAAGCAAAGCAAAGCCGTGTGAAGAGCAAGCAAGAGAAATCAGTGAAAAATCGCCCCATGACAGAGGCGTGGCGCATTGGGTAACTGGCGTGGCACACATAACAGGCGCGGTGCATTGGGCTGCGATTTCCAGTGCAAATTTACACGGGCGCGGCGCACATAAGTGATGCGGTGCGTTGGGTTTGATGCACGGTGCATACAGCCAGCAAGCCCGAAACCTTCAACAAATCATTCCAAATCGCCCAAAACGTGTGGATCATCATTTCTGCAAGTAGGTTGAGCCTTCATCACTGCTAGTGAAACAATTTTTAATGCAATTTATGGTGATTGTCTTATGGTGATGGTTTAAAAAGAAATCAAACCCTATCTCTTAAAATCTCTCAAAGGAAACTGCTGCCTAGGGTTTGAATTGTTGTTTTGGCTACCAAGTCCATCTTTCTATTCCCTCACCACTCCCTTACTCCATTTTTCCCTTCATTTCGTTATTCTCTAAATTCACACATTTCTAAAATATCATCTATTCCTACCCTAATTCCCATTTCCCAGAATCCCAAATACAAATTCACAAACCCTAGTCCTATACCAAAAGCTCCAAAATTCCTCTCTAATTCCCTATTCCCTTAACCAAAGCTTGTCCCATCTATCCCTAAATCCCTCATTGTTTACACCCTCCACAGTCCCTCATATCACTTTTCCCTTGGTGGTAAAAGTCAAAAAACATCACAATCACTTACTTCTCATCAAGGAAGCACCAAGACAATTCTTCCACTAGCAGAAATGGCATCTAGTCCCTCATATGATTATGAAGAGGAGACACACAATGACTCACCAATAGAGGTACATGCACCCAGAAGGCCACATAGAGCTGTCCAGCATATTCGAGAAGAACCAACCACTCTTACTGAGTTACAGGCCTGCCCTCTTGCCATCACTTGTTTTCAGCACCATTCCTGCTATGAATTTTGTGAGAAGGTTGCTAGCATTCAGTTTCACCATGATTTGGCCTATTTGTTTGTGTTGCATTTACATGATGGTCAAGCCACACTAGCTGGTGTCACTGTAACATTAACACTAGAATCTATTTCACTAGCAACCAGTATTCATAACATTCGAGAGCAATGGAACAAGGGGCAACAAATTGACCAGCAACATTATGAGCCATACATCAAGCTTGATTATTTGAGACAACTCAGCAAAGTGTTTCCTTTCCAGTACCTCAAAGATTCTTATGCTCCTTTGATGAAATTGATCATGAAGTATTTCAGCTGTGAGGGTCGGTTTTCCTGTTTATATTATTATCATATCAGGCTACTAATGCATTTTACTAGGGTGAGGATGATGAACCTCCCCTACTTCATGTACCGAAACATTGAGAAGATGACCACCCTAGTACAGCACAAGACTCCTCAACAGCAGTTCAACAGTATATATCATTTTGCTCTCATTAAAATTGTGGTCATCCATCAGCTTGGCTTGTAGGGCATCACTTGGGAGGACTTCATTTCTCGTGAGTTTTTCAGAGATCCTCAGGGACCTTCACGGGCTTTACATGAGACAGGTGGACCTTCTTATGAGCATGAGGGTCATTAGACACAGACCGCTAGCATGCCGGTGTTTATCACTTATCAGAAGGGCACTAGACGGTTGTTCGCAGCAGCTAAGCGAGTATTATCTCCACTCGGGGTGGAAGGGGTCTTGCTTCCATCATCAGCACAATAGGTTCAGGACAAAGGCAAGAGGCCACTATAGGATGAAGGACCATTAGGTGAGGTGGAGACTAATTTCATTCTCATTGAAGGTGATGATAATGATATGGGCCCGCAAAGCACAAATCTCAAAGAAGTCATTCAAGAGCAGCAGGCGAACATCAATGCCTTGTCCATCAACTTGGAAATAAATTGAAAATATAATACCTGGAGCAAAGGAATAAGTAGCTTGAATACCAGCAAGTGATTATGGAGTTGCAAAACATTCAGGAGAATTGACAAGCTGCACAAAGGAGGGGGTTGGAGCTCACTTCACTTGAGAAAGAAGTTAATGCTGATCGGGAGTCATGGCTTCAAAGGGCCAATATCCACTTGGAGAGGAAGTTAGAAAATGCCATCAATGAGAAGAATATGCTGAGAAACATGGCATATCATTATTTGTCAAGGAACATGGTGTGCCAAGCTAGAATCAGGAGCTTCAAGGCAAAATTGAAGAGAGCATCAAGGAGGAAAAAGGAGCATGAAGGACTTCAGATATTGGCTGAGGCTTCCTTGGTCCAACACAATGCTTGATGAAGAAGACTTAGCCAAAAATTCAAAAAATTTGGAGCATTTTTTGCATTTTTGAAATTTTTGGCACAAAAAACAGGATTTTCTGCCCTATGCATCGCGCCATGTGGCGCTCGCTTTTGCTAGGAGTCTCCAAATGACAAAAACTCAGCATTTTGGGATTTGGCATGGAAAAATATGCTTGCTTAACAATGGCCAAGAACTTTGAATAGGTTTTGAGCCCTCAAAAAGGTAAAAAACACTCAAAAAATGACCTCACTGCCCCTATTTTGACACACAGGACGTAGTGTTGGGAGAACTGACCATTGAAGGGTCAAATGGATGTCAAATTGAAACATTCTGCTTGGGTTGGAATGTAGACAGACAGAACTTTCCAACAAGCACAATTGGAGTGAATTTGGATACCAGGAAGGCCTTAAAAAGTGGGTCCAAATAGGAGCTACCCATAGAGAATCAGGCAACATAGAGGAATTTTGGCCCAGTTTGACCAAGAATGCTTTGTTTTTCACCCAGCTTTTGCCAGTTTGACTTTTTCACATGATTAATGTCAAATTTGTGATGTAATTTAACGTAGATTGATCGATCATGATGTAAACATGTCAAATTTTCACTTATGGGGGTAGATTCATCTGTTAAAAGGTTGTTTGAAACTGAATGAATCAGTTCCCTTGTTTCTAGAGGCACGTTGTTTCAATGCCTGATTTCTAGTTTTTAGTTTAGAATTAGTTGAAACAGCTCCTAAACATGTGAGCTTGACCCCTAGAGGCTAGGATGAGCTATGGTTTGTCTATATTATGTTGTTTTTCAGTCATTAGCATGGTTGGACTTTTGAGAAAGCCTTGAGCTTCATTGTACAGTCATATCAGCATTTTGGCTAAGGAATTGAGACCAGGATTTACAACACTCTTTGGGATCCATGTGGAAATTTGTCTTGGTACAGTGCTTTCCTTTGTAATTGTGAATTTATTTATGTGATTGTATGCCATTATCTCTCTTATTTATTCTTAGCTAAATCAAACAAGAGTGTAAGTAGAATCCATTGAAATTGCAGTGCTCTACTTGAGGTCTACTTTAGTCTTTGATGTTTTCAGTTGTTTGGAGAGGATCCATGAGTTTTATTGCCCTCTTCAGCATCTCACATATTTAATCCTTCCATCTCATTCAATTTTAAGTGCCAAAAACAATTGCCTACCTTGCCCCATTGAGATCTCTGCAAGACTGCGCCTCATTCCCCGCACCTAAAATCTGCCTTTCCATTAGAGCCAACAAAACACCATTTCATTCAATAAAACTTTTTCACACATATACCTAGCCTAAGATCAGTATTTATATCAGTCATCTCAAGCCCTTAGTGATCATATATTGCGGAGGTTAACCTAGAGAGAGCCCTCTCCCGACCTGGTAGGGCTAGCTACCTGGTTAAGCGTGATTTGATGTTACCCTAGATCCTACCTTTCTCAACCTGAGGTAGTTTTAGGCACTAAAAGATACCCGTAGGGGGCCACCAGTCCCTCCAACACTTATGCCCCTCCTCCTAGCAACATGTTTCCTAGTCCCCAACCCATCTACCAAACTATTTCTCCTCCTTATGCACAGCCTAGCACTCCAACCCCTCAAGTATTTGCATTGCAGCCTCCCATGCATCATCAGCCCCAACAGCCACCACCCCCTCAGGGCCAAGTTTTTTCACAATAGAGTTCTACCAATCCCCCAAATTCGAAGAAAAAGAATAAGGGGAAGGGTAACAAGGGTAACCAGGGTAATCAAGTTAACCAACCTAACACCAACAACCAACAACATGGTGGCCAGCCCAAGCAGAACAAGGCTATTTATACGAACAATCCTTGTGCATGTTGTGGTGTACATCACCATTATACACATGAGTGTCCTCTCTTACCCCATATGTGTCAAATTTGGGAAGCTCAAGCAATTTCTAGAGGTCAACAATCGCCTTAGAATCCTGCACCACCTCAACTAGAAGTGCTCACAAATCCTTTCCCTCCACATGGATTTGCTACTGCTCAACCTTAGCCAAGTCAAATAGCCCATCTCCCCTAACCTTCTGGTCCTCGGGACTACCAGATCATTATGATGAACTCTGATGAGGTTAATCGCTCCAATATCAACCTACAAACTCAATCGCATGAGTATGATAAGCCCTTGACTTCGTCTGCGACTGAGTCCAAGACCAAAGTATATATTGAGTCTCTTACAAAACCAAATTATCCTGTACAGATCCCTCAACTTAACGTTGAACCCATTCCTCATATTCCAAAATGACCATTACGCCATAATGCGACTTCTAATAGAGCTTCCCATACATATATTAGAGTAGACAACTTGGCGCAATCACCTGCTGCCATTTGCTCCAGTCGTTCCCATTCCAAAAGAAAGCTCTACTAACTACCTTGGGTGCAGTGGATCCTTCTGATAATTGTCATATTGTCTTCCCAATAGATACATCAGAGCATCCCCCACTGCCTTCATCTGTGTTGGAAATAATACTGGGGGGGGGGGTGAATCAGTATTATCAATTCAATAATTTTTCATTTCCCAAATAGATTTATATACACTACTTCGGTGAAGTGAACTTGCATGTGCATGCTACTGTGATTTGAGAAACCAGCATATACCCAGAGAACTTATGATTTAGTCAATTTATCATGTGTTGATCTTTAATCAGTGCATCAATAACTTATTATATAGAGACTATGTGCAGTAATAACATAATAAACCATCACACATAAGCAACACACATGAACACCAAGATTTAAGGCGGAAACCCAATGTGGGAGAAAAGCCACCTGCTACTATCATCTTTGTCTTCTTTTAATATAAAGAAAATCTATTTACAATCTAGTATTGGTGCAGACAATTACCAATACGTAGGAACCCACCTGCAGAAGGCTACAACCTTCTCTCATTTTCCAACTTCTACTAGAAGGGAGCTACAACCCCCTAGATCTTGTACTAGCCGATATGTTTACTAGTATGTAGGCGCTAGCCTACAGAAGACTACAACCTTCTCTCTTCCTCCACAGACCACATTTCATTAATTTTCAAACTAGATGCTCCTGGTACACAACAATACAAAATGAATGCCTCGTTTCATGAAATTTTCACACTGGACGCATTAGAACTTTCAAACTGCATCAACCAACAATCAATTAATCCGAATAGTCAAATCATTGTCACCAAAACACCGTGTTGAACCCAGAAACCTACAACATCATTCAGAGCCAATTGCAACCTCAAAAACCATACATCAAAATGTACACGCTACTTTACTGAACCCAACCTGCGTGTATATGCTACATCCTTTAACCAAACCTGCGTATACCATCAAAACTACTTAAACATAAAACTTTTGAATCAAGTCTGTACCAACCATAAATATTTACAACTTCTTCTGTCAATTTACAGATCTCTAGACAGTTAGTAGCAAAGATAATCCTTCTGACTTAAACAATCAATCAATTAGACACAAAACTCCTTATGCATTCAGTTTTACATTCAAATCTAAGAAGACTTCATTCATTGATAACAGTAAAACAACAACACTGATCAGATGGATCAGTCATTTCTAAAGAATAGGATTTTCCTTTACATACGCTACTTGGAAGAGTCGAACCTGTGTGTATACGAACCTTTACTGAGGCGAACCAACATATAGATTTGTAAATATTAACTCACAACTTTGCTGCTATTCCAGACTTCAGACATACCCAGATCATGACATTTAAAGAATAAAACATGTGTAAGCAATCAGATCTAGCCCAACCAATATTAGATAATTCAATGATAAGTCATTTTAGGTCTGATGATCCTAATCCAACATTGAATTCAAGGTGTACAAAATATTTCAGATCATATCACAATCATAGCCCCTACAAGATAAAATATATTTCAGATAGAAGTATTCCTGAGAAACCCTTTCACTTGCACACCTGCTTCTTTCCTTCCCATATGACTTGCTCGGAATTTACCTTTTAAGTGTGCATTAGCAGTGACTAGCTTAAGAGAGAAAGTTATGCCTTTACAACCCCCTACTAACTCAAATAGCTAGCATATGCTGGGCCTAGTACCTCACAACAAGAAGTTGAAATAGTCTCTACACCGGTAGTGACAATAGGCTTTCCAATATTTTCAGTATGTCTTCCCAAGATAAAACATAGTTAATAGTCCTTGTTCAAATAGGCCCTTGATCTTCTCCTCCTTATATATTTTTCACCTTCCTCAACACCTCAGACCAAAACAACACTTAGATCATGTGCTATTCTACAACGGGATCAAACAGTCGTTACTCTGCTCAAAATTTAGGGCTAATACCATGGTATTAACCCTTGGTATTCTTTACTATTGAATTTTCTTGATTTTCCAACCCATAAATGCTTTTCCTCTTGTAAAAGTGTGTGTATACATATACGCTCTTTTTGTTTTGTGAAACTGCGTGTATATGCCACTTTGTCAAGTTGAATCTGCATATACAACTTACACTATCTAAAAACATCCTTTTCCTTCAACTTCTTGATTCTGATCAGTAGACCTTTGTACCAACTTCATGTTCTTCTATACCAATGCCCTATTACCTCTGAATTGACGTGTTACACTATGAGTTTCCTTCTATCAAATCTAAGTTGACTTGTGAGTGAGTTGCCATCAAGGAAAACACTTGTATCATAATGCCAACAATCTCCCCCTTTGGACTTGATTGCAACCATATTGGTGTCGATTACTGCAAGCTGTAGGAACTGTTAGAGATTTCAAGCAACACCAAAATACTCTCCCCCTTTGACATCAAGGGCAAAGGGCAGACCAAGATATTATCCCCCTTTGAGATACACTATGTTTTCCATGCTCCTCCTGAGTACATGTCGGGTATGCAGAGATAATTTTCAAAAGAATAACATGACTCTATAATTCAACTAAGCGAGTATGACCTCCCTAAGACTAATGACTCATACATACATCAATCACCCAACCAAGAGGGGATACACCAAATTTGACTCATCCTCCCAAGCAAGTGGGGATATACCAATTGTTTATACATGATTGAAATATAGAAATTATTACATCATATGTCCAATAGGACTCATTCAAAAATGACTATGATAGAAGGACACATATTACACCCTAGATCTCTACATGACCTATGCAACAAATGATATGAATATCTAAAACCATAGCTAAAATCAACAACCATAATGCAAACAATGCAGAATGCTTGTGAAGGCTAATGCTCCCCCTGAACCTGTGCTACTTGTGCATTGTCAACAAACCATTCATAAGGAATTTTCATTAGTGAGATAAAAATCAATGAACAAGGGATATCAATAGACTGTAATCATCAATACCATATTGAGCACCCATAATAGAGTCTGGCCCACTATTTTTCTATTAGAAAAACATATACGCTCCTGCAACTACAAAAACTCATGTATATATGTGACTATCCTCCATAAAACTCGCATATAGGAACCTTCCTCTAAAAAATGGATTTAATAGCAGGATGATGCAAAAACTACTCCCAACTTTTGTCTGAGATATTCAAATGTTTCTCCGGGAAGCAGTTTGGTGAATATATCAACAACCTATTCTTTGGAGGGAACATACTCCAATTTAACCTTTTGTTTAAGCACTTTTTTCTCGTAGAAAATGGTATATAATGGGTATGTGCTTGGTCTTTGAGTGCATGGCTAGATTTTTTGAAATACTAATGGCACTTGTACTATCACATAGAATGGAGATGGGTGGAATACATGTGATTTGAATTTCTTTCAATGTTTGCATCATACAAATTAGTTGTGCACAACAATATGAAGAAGCCACATATTCTGCTTTAGCTTTAGATAAGGCAATCGAACTTTGTTTTTTGCTGAACCAAGACACTAACCGTGATCCCATATAGAGTGAACCTCCACTAGTGCTTTTTCTATCATCAACATTTCCTTCCCAATCTACATTTGTATATCCATGAAGAGTAAGATCTGTATCATTGGGATGCCATAAACCAAATTCTTGAGTTCATTGAAGATATTTGAATATTCTTTTTACTGCCTGAAGATGTGATTCCTTTGGATTTTCTTAGAACCTTTCAACAATTCCTACTGCATGCATGATATAAGGTTTGTTACCTATTAGATAAAGTAGACTTCCAATAATATATCTGTATGTTGGTTGGTTCACTGCAGGTGATTCATCGTTAGAATTGAGACTGCATCCTGTTACCATTTTGTACTTCTTCAGAATATGCTTGAGATATTTAGTTTGTGAATGAAAAATACCATCTTTTGTTTGTTGTACTTGTAGACCAAGAAAATAAGTAAGTTCACCAAGTAAAGAAATTTCAAATTCTTGTTGCATAACCAAAGCAAAGTTCTGACTCATAGATTCTTCATTGCTACCAAAGATGATATCATCAACATAAACCACAATAATTAGCAATTTATCATTTTCAATATTTGTATATAAGTTGTTGTCTGCAAAACCTTTTGTGAAGCCTTGTTGTTGTGGATATTTGTCAAGATGACAATACCAGGCCCTTGCAACTTGTTTAAGACCATATAGAGTCTTTTTTAGCTTACATACAAGATTTGCATCATTTCCTAGAATGAATCCTTCTAGTTTCTCAATATAAACTTCTTCTTCTAAATCTCCATTAAGAAAAGTTGATTTTACATTCGTTTGATATAATTTGAATTTTAAAAAACTTGAAAGAGTAAGAAACATTCTTATGGCTTCAAGTCTGGAAACAGGTGCAGAAGTTTCTTCAAAGTCTATATCTTCTTGTTGAGCATACCCAATACAAACAAGTCTTGCTTTATTTCTAATAACTTCTCCATTTTCATTCAACTTATTCTTAAATATCCATTTTGTTCCTGTAACATTTTTATCATGAGGTCTAGGAACTAATTCCCAAGTAACATTCTTTTCAATTTGGTCAAGTTATTCATCCATGGTCTTAACCCAACATTCATATTTGCTAGATTCATTTACCTTCTGTGGTTCTATGGAGGATAGTAATGCTAGATAATTGGAGGTTCCTGTAAGGGTTCTTCTTTTCTATACTCCAAACCCTTCTCCTAGAATTTGAGATTGTGGATGATTCTTTTGAACATACATGGATGGAGTCTTTTCCCTGTCTATTGTATCATCTTCTGATGCTTCGTTTGTTTCTTCCTCTATATCATTTTGATTTGATAGAGGAAATCAATCATCGTCTTCCTCATTGTCATATTCCTTTGTTGATTTCATCTGTTTTGTATTTTTGCATGCTTCATCAATGCATTCAACAATTTTCTAATGTCTTTTATTATAACATTTGTATCCTTTACTTCTATATGAATAAATAATAAGAATTCCTTTGTCTACTCTAGGTTCAAACTTACCAATTTTTTCATCAGTCATTTTGATGAATCATTTACTTCCAAAAACTCTAAAGTGTTTTACAGTAGGAGGCTTACCATACTAGAGTTCGTATGGGGTTTGACCATTATTTACCTGAACATTAGCTTTGATGAGAATTGTCACGACAACAAATGCAACTTCACCCCAGAAGGTTGCAGGAGTTCCAGATTCATCAAGCATAGCTCGAGCCATTTGTTGTACTATTTTTTTCGTTCTTTCCACTATGCCATTTTGATGAGGAGTTCTAGTGACTGAGAACTACCTTTTTATTCCATGTTGTTCACAAAAATTGAAGAATTCATCTCATATGAATTCTCCCACTCGATCAGCTGTGAGACATTTGATTTTTCAATCTGATTCATTTTCAACTAAAGCTTGTAAGGGTTTGAACTTTTCAAATGATTCATATTTATGCTTTAGTAGACCTATCCAACACATTCTAGAAAAAAGCATCGATAAATAAAATAAAGTATTCTTATCCACGACATGACTTTTTCCTTGTTGGTCCACATAAATTAGTATGGATGAGTTCAAGAGGCTTACTTGTTGATCCTTCTTTTTGACTGAAATGAACTTTGGCTTTCTTACCGAATTGACATGGTTTGCAAATGGTATTTTCTGTAATGTTGATATCTAGAAGATCACAGACCACCTTGAGCTTGCATGCTTTCATTATTTGAGAAAATCTTAGATGACCCAATCTTTTGTGCCATAACCAGTTTTCATCTATTTTTCTTAGATATCATTATTTTTGTCCTCCTTTGAGTATGTATAAATTGTTTGGAGTTCTTGTACCTTTGATTACGGTCTTTCATGTATCAATCTCATGAACCACACATCCATTTGATTGAAACACAACTTCATTTCCTTGATCACACATTTGACTGGCACTCAACAAGTTATGCCTTAAGCCATCTACATACTTGACATTTCTAGCTTTAACCTTTTCTTTCAAATAAACAGAACCTTTACCTTTAATGATAGCTGGTGTGTCATTTCCAAATGAGATATTCTTTTCCTTTTCTAAAGCATTATATGAATGAAGTTTCTGTTTATCACCTATCATGGGTTTGGGGCATCTGCTGTCACTGTACCACTAATTTTCTTGTCCTTCTGCAAACAGAGCTATGCACATATTTTTTATTGAACTTCCTTGTTTTTCGATACCTTGGAATTTGATAATGATTGCTCCTTTCGAATTTTTGGCCAAAATTTTCTCCTACATTCACATTCTTCATGACCAAATTACAAAATGAACATTCAATTTCATCTTCAATAGGAGAGAAGTTATTATAGGAACTTTTCTTGATTCCTATTATGCTCCTTGATTTCATGCTTCTCTAGTGATGATAGTTTTGTAAGCAACACATTCAGTAGCCTTATGCCCAAAGTTATCGCATGAAAAGCATTGTCCATTAAAGAAGCTTTTGTGATCAAAGAATCTTTTGGCAATGTTTACCTTTTGGTTGATTCTTCTATTGATGTTCATCCTTGGAGTAAATTGAGCATGATTTACCTGATGAGTAATTTTATGTTTTTACAAAAGATTGACATACTATTCACTGGTCTTTACTGCATCAAGATAGCTTCTTGTGGAGGCTGATGGATTTTGTGATTGGGATGATTCTTTAGTATATCCAAGACCTATATTTATAAGATGAGAATGTTGAACCTTGATGATTTCATTTTAAGTTTCTAATCCTTTAGCAAATCTAAGATTAACAGATTTTGTCTTCTCTAGTTCTTTTCTTAGACCCACAACTTCACATTCTAGTTTTTTGTTGTGCTTTTCTGCTTCAGTGAGTTGATGTTTCAACATGTCTATGATCATATTCTTTTCTTCCAAACAGATTTTGAGTTTTGTGATTTCTTCAAGAAAGCCTTCCTCTTCTAAGAAATCTAAAAAATCATCATTGTCATAAGCCATAAGTAGTTTATAATCTTGTTTAGTTTCATCTTCATCACTATTAGATAATCCATCATTGTCTTCATGAGTATAGTAACTTCTTCTATTAACAACATGTTTTCTATTGCCTTTTGCAGATTCCTTTCCTTTTTCATGAGGACATTTTTCAGCAAAATGGCCAACTCTACCACAAGCAAAGCATTTGAATGGTATCTTACCTCTGAATCTTCCAGAACCCCATTGAAGCTTCTTGAAAAAGTTAACCTCATATTCTTCTTCTGAAATATATCATGATTCATTGCACTCTTCCTTTTCTTTTCCCTTTGTTGAAGCTTTGAAAGCGACTTCTCTCATATCTGATGGATGTCATTTCGTCATTTTAAAGGCAGTTAGAATTCCATGAAGTTGAACAACAGTAATAGATTTAAGATCTTGTTTTTCTTCCATGGAAGATACTTTTGACTCAAATTTAGAACACAAAGATCTCAAAATTTTCTCTACTAAAATAGCCTCCTTTATCTCTTCACCCAGATTCTTCATACAATTAATAATTTCATCTACATGTAAAAGGTAACTAGAAATACTTTCATCACTATGCATCTTAAGAGTTTCATAATGAATTCTAAGTGTTTGGACCTTAGCATGTTTTGCCTGGGAGTCTCCTTATTAGCCTTGAATAATTTTGTCCCACATCTCTTTGGTTGTCTTGAGCTGCATGACTTTGACGAATTTTGATTCTGATACACTTCCCAATAAAGTATTGGTTGCTTTAGCATTGGATGCATTTAACTTCCTACCTGCTATATTTATAGGTATAGGTGCTGGAAATTGATATCCTCGTTCCAAAATTTTCCAAACATCGGCTCCAAGCGATGGAAGATAGGCTCTGGTTCTCATTTTCCAATATACCAAGCTGTTCCCAGTGAAGATTGGTGGTCTGATAGATCCCATACCTTTGTGATTTTTCATCTTGAAAGATCTCCCTTCAAGCAATCAAGCTTCTTCTAAAGGACCTGCTATGATACAAATTGTTGGAAATAATACTGGGAGGGGGGATGAATCAGTATAATCAATTTAATAATGTTTCATTTCCCAAACAGATTTATATACATACTTCAATGAAATGAACTTGTGTGTGCATGCTATTGTGATTAGAGAAACTAGTGTATACCCATAGAACTTATGATTTAGTCAATTTATCATGTGTTGATATTTAATCAGTGCATCAGTAACTTATTATACAGTAACTATGTGCAGTAATAACATAATAAACCATCACACATGAGAAACATGCATGAACACCAAGATTTAAGGTGGAAACCCAATGCGGTAGAAAAACCACCTATTGTTGTCATATCTGTCTTCTTTTAGTATAAATAAAATCTATTTACAATCTTGTACTGGTGCAGACCCATACCAATACGTAGGCACCCACCTACAGAAGGCTACAACCTTCTCTCATTTTCCACCTTCTACTAGAAGGGAGCTACAACCCCCTTGCTCTTGTACTATCTGATATGTTTACTAGTATGTAGGCGTCGACCTATAGAAGGCTATAACCTTCTATTTTCGTCCAGGGATCACGTTTCATTAATTTTCAGACTGGATGCTCATGGTACACAACAATATAAAATTAAGGCCTCATTTCATCAAATTTTCACACTGGACCCATCAGAACTTTCAAACTACATCAACCAACAATCAATTAATATGAACAGTCAGATCACTATCACCAAAAGATTGTGCTAAACCAAGAAACTTGCATCATCATTCAGAACCAGCTGCAACCTCAAAAATCATACATCAAAATGTATATGCTACTTTACAGTACCTAACTTGCGTGTATACACTACTTCCTTTAATCAAAACTGTGTATAGCTTCAAAACTATTGAAACATAAAACTAATGAATCAAGTCTATACCAACCAGAAATATTCTAAACATCTACTATCAATTTACAGAGATCTATACAGTAAGTAGCAAAGATAACAATTCTCACTTAAAAAATCAATCAATCAGACACAAAACTTCTTATGATTTAGTTTTACATTCAGATCTAAGAAGACTTCATTGACTGATAGCAGTAAAATAGCAGCACCGATCAAATAGATCAGTCATTTCTGAAGAATAGGCTTTTCCTTTGCATACACTACTTGGTAGAGTCAAACTTGCATGTATACGCACCTTTACCGAGGTGAACTAGTGTATATATATGCAAATATTAAATCACAACTTTGCTCCTATTCCAGACTTCAAACATACCCAGATCATGACATTTAAAGAATAAAACATGTGTAAGCAATCAGATCTAGCCCAACCAATATCAGATCATTCAATGATAAGTCATTTCAGGTCTCATGATCCTCATCCAACATTGAATTCAAGGTGCATAAAATAATTTAGATCATATCACAATCATAGCCCCTGCAATATAATATATACTTTAGATAGAAGTATTCCTGAGAAACCCTTTCACTTGCACACTTGGACCTTTGATGTTCTCCTCCTTATATAGTTTTGGCCTTCCTCAATACCTCAGACCAAAACAACACTTAGAGCCTGTGGTATTATAGGATGGGATCAAATAGTCGTTACTCCACTCAAAATTGTGGGAAAATACCATGGTATTGACCCTTGGTATTCTTTACTCTTGAATTTCCTTGATTTTCCAACCCATACACGATTTTCCTCTTATGAAAGTGTGTGCATACGTATACACTCTTTTTGTTCTGTGAACCTACATATATACACCTCTTTGTCAAGCTGAACCTTCGTATACAGCTTAAACTATCTAAAAACATCCTTTTCCTTCAACTTCTTGATTCTGATCAGTAGACCTTTGTTCAAACTTCCTGTTCTTCTGTACTAATGCTCTGTTACCTATGAATTGACCTGCTACACTATGAGTTGCCTTTTATCAAATCTCAGCTAACCTGTGAGTGAGTTGCTATCAAGGAAAACACCTATATCATAATTCCAACAATATTTTGCTTTCCATATACCAGTTAGAGTTCATAATGCCATCATCTCTAGATGCATTATTGACAAAACTGCATCCACCTAGGTGATGTCTGCTACTATTTGGAAACAACTCAAGTCACCTGAGTTGTCCCCCTCCACCATCACTTTTCGTGCTTAGGATGGACACCCCTCCCAGCCCCTTGGCATGTACTGCAACTATCCAGTGACCCATGTGGGTAAGACTATCCATGTCGACATTGAATTCATTGATTCCCATTTAGATTACAACATTCTCTTAGGTCGTAGTTACACATATCCTATGACATTTGTCGCATCTGCAATGTTCACCAAGACATGCTTCCCCCATGAAGGGAAGATCATTACCATCGATCAGTTGACTTACTACGAGTCGAAATTCATCACCTCCCCCGAGTCCATTATCTCATCAATGTCTGACAAACAGTCTTCAACTCCTTCCACCAGTGTTTCACTCAGAGTCTATAAATATTCCTCATTGTTGGGTGCTTTCCCTGGTCCTCTACATCCCATCTCAAAGCCTACCTGTATGATTGTTTGCATGTTACTAGTGTCACAAGATGCCCTTAAGTAGTTTGGTACACCTGATCAATAGCCAACTCCTCAGCACCCTATTGTTGCTCTTCCAGATGAAACCTTTGGACCCACTTCCCTAGGACCTCCTCCATTTGTGGGTGCCTCTCCTATGTTCACACTAGGAACTATTCCTCTAGGTCTCAACCATCTAGGAGCTATTCCACTGAGACATTATCATACTAGCAAGATACCTTTCTTATTCTCCCCTCCGCGAATTTCTTCTATACTTCGCTACTCCTTCCTAACACAACTTTGGGGATCCCAGTATGGTACATCGATCCCCCTGCAAACATTCCACTTAGTCATCTAAGACCATATCATGCTTTGACCCTGATTCAACTAGTCCCCATTACCCCTGCCACTGCTTCAGTCCCATCACAACCCCAATAGGAACCAAATCCTGTTGTGAAATCATCCAAATAGGGGGGCAAAGCTAAAAGGAAAGAACCCAAGGATAAGGCTCCCCAAGATCCTCTAGCACCTAAGGCCCCAAAGCTGACAACCCCATGCACTTTGTGTCAAGTTATTGGGCAGGCCACCAATAATTGCACTGAACTTCCTCAACTTAAACCTTTGGTTCATGAAGTGTTCCATGAGTCAAATATTCTGGAAGTCCATGTTAGCTTACCAGTCCCACCTAAGAAACTCAAAGCGGTATGCACAAACCACCCATGTGCCCTGTGTGATACTCATGGTCACTATTCCCATTGTTTACCTCGTCTCGATGAATTTCGCGATTGTCTTGGGGCGATTCGCGAATATGAGACCACTCATAGTGGAGAATCTGCTGCTCTACCTATGAATTCTGGTACCACAAGTCAACTAGCGTAGGGAGAATCTGGCCCCACATTGTGATCCCTCCCCCCGATGTCGAGATGACAGACACCACAGGCCCCATCCTTTACCTGCCATCATCCTTGAGTTCCTCATAGGGAAACCTTTATGAAGTTTTTGTGTGCTTCGATCTAACCTCTTTTGACAGAATCCTAGGTCTCAACATCCGTAGATTCTCCATCTACTAGCCATCGTCTACCGGTCAGGATGATGTGCATGTGAACCTTATTTCTCAGGTTGATGCACCATGTAATGTTGCTGCATCATGTAGTCAGTATTCCTCTCATTCGCCCATCTCTCAGCCTAATGAGGACACCATGGAAGCTATGTCTACCCCTGATTACCCCTACCCTTAGGCAAGGGGGCATATTTCTTAAGAGGATTTTGAAGGTCATTTCCTTCCTCATTCTCCAAATGTGCTCTACCTCAAGAAATTTTTCTCATAGAACATCCCTTTGATTTACGTGTCTTTATTTTTTCCACGAAGTTAGGTAGATTGCATCATCTCATAAGTTGTCTTTTGCACCTTTCAAATGGATCCATCATCCGCACCATATATTAGTCATGTCAAAGGTGCAAGTTGTTTCTCCTGGAATCTAGCCTCAACAGCCTGGGCCATTTTTACCCACTTTCATATGCTAGTCCTTTCAAACAACGTGTGCATTGGATCTACCACAAATAATCAAGCCGAACATGATGCAGTGATAGGTTTGTTAGTCGATGTGCTTTCTCATCACATCCTTCATATTCATGTTCATTTAGATTCCTTGCTATGTGTCATGCAATTGAATGGTGTGTATCATGTGCATAACCAAGTCCTATTTAGAAATATCTGAGTTAAGCTATTGGTACATGAATTTGAAATCATTACGTTCATGCATGTGCCTAGAGCTGAAAATCACTATGTAGATACCATCACAAACAGAATTCTAGATTAGCATTCATGTATACCACAAAATATAACCATAAGAAAAACAAATGGCGAACCATAATCGTCATATAAAATGCATAATCATATTATGTATCATAAAATTGTTTGACGCCATAGCTCTAAATACATCCAACATGCCTATGGCATGTTACAAAAATCACAATTAATGGGACCCACATGTCCATGCATCTAGTCATTATTCGATGGATCTCGTACCAAAGGCTCTGTTCTACCTGCACGTAGATCACGTACTACCTGACATACCATCACCATGCGCCGCACGATACCTCGCCACTCTGAGGGAAGACCAGTGCACTCATCTGTGTACTGATCCTCTAAGTCATTCCATACGCACATTGAAACCTCAGTCAAGAGTACTTCAAACCTACGATGCAAATCGGGAAGCAGCATAGTATCCTCTGGACCCTACTGTGATGATGATGTCTCTCAATCTGCAGTGCTAGGTGTTGCGGTTCGGCTTGCATATCCTATCGGCTTTACCAATTTTATGTCTGCATAGAACATGTTTCACACTCAGTACCATATACATGTGCTAAAAATATTAAAGGCACCATAAAACATAGAAACTTAACACTTACTATCTGGTACACATGCTCACACGAGTGGAAGTGGCAAGTCAAGATCCCCCTAATAGTTCATCTCGCTATAAGGGCAATTGTCAAGGGTATCTGATCCCAATGTGTGAAAAAATCAGGCCAGAACACCCGTCTGACTCCCCCTCCTCCTCCTCTCAGTAGTAGCTGCCCCTAGCAATGCATCCTAGGCTCCTGTGGGCCCCCATCTCAGATTTGTACATGAGGACAGATGGTGAGTACCTTCTCAAAGAATAACACACATAGTACTGTACCAAAAGCGCAATCAAAATTCAATTTCCTCTTGAAAACACTCAACTATCATTTCACCGATGACAGCATCATCTGGGCCCACCCATAGTATGTCGCAACCAAAACACTCTCAACTAACATCATCTACCCACCAGTGATGTGGTGGAACACCTAGCTACCCAAGACCTATAGCACAATTGCGATCACAACCTGTGTCTCTAGCCTCTTTAGATTAACAAGCGGGATAGTTGTTCCCTTGACACAAACACCCCATCGACAATGGTGCTCCATGAAATCATTAAAGTTCCTCCCACGAGGTAACACTAGATGAATATCCCCCACCACTCTGAGAGGAGGCAGTCCAATCAAGAAGTAAATATCCTGTAATGTGATCTCGATCTTATGCCCCATCATAAAAAAACCTCTTGGTCTGGATCCCAATAGCTCACAATTCTTGATAACAAGGGCTCACCTTACCTCATCAATGGGTTCTTTACCAACTTGAGAACCCCAAAATGAGCCAATTCCCCTCAAACCACCTGATCCCCATGGATTTTGGATCAAAGAGTATCCAAGTACCATTCATTCTAGTTGATTTTCAACTCTGCCATATCTACAAAACACCACATGTCTTGTCAGTTCAAAAAAGAAAACAATGGTCTACACTAATTAGCCTACACCCCCACCAAGTGAGCAGATGAACTCTCTCTCGAGCCCTAAATCATAGTTTTCAACCCGAAAAGTGGAAGTTCGTAGATTTCTAGCTATTTCCTATGAGCTAGATCACACTTCTGGGCCCAGAAAGTGTGATGCAACCATGAGCATGAGAAGGGGTCTCTCAGGGAGCAGCTAGGTGCCAAAAATTAGCAAATAAACCACTAAAATTGAAGAGATGAGTAAGGTCACCTACTTGAGAGTTTCATATCCTAATTCCAATGGTTTGTTTATCCACTATGATCTCCATAAGATTTAGGGCCTTTTCCTCTTCTCCACATTCAACACAACTCACTTAGCAAATGAATCCAAATTGGATGGAAAACGTCCTCTCATAGAAAAATCCACAATTTTTCTTTCACCCATTGCAATTGGACCATAGCTCAGCTTGACGAATCATTAACACCATTGGAAAGCTCTCACCAAGATCTATAATGAGTCTTCCTCAGTTTTTGATGATTTGACACTTCACCAGGAAGCCTCTTTTCCAAGAAAGGTCACTTCGTCACCCCTCAAAATCGAATTTCGTCATGAAGTGACCTTTCTACTTTAAGGTCCACCTCCTCTTGATGCTTGTCGTACCATATATCAATTTTCATCATGAGTAACCATCATTTACTCATTTTTTTATGGGCCCCATTGGGCCTAGTCAGGGTGGCAGCGTCAATGATTCACCCTTGTTCAGAGCATCCACGATGAGTCACCCTTGCATTCTTGTAGTCTGTTTCATTTCCCACCATATCATGTCATAGTATTTTATCCATATTTACATATCGTTCATCCTGTGTTGCCCATTTTGTCCTCCAATCATATTGTCCCCATCCCCTCTATAGTTGATTTAGTTGCTGCTAGGTCAAGCATGTAGTCCATGCTCTGACAAGGGTAGTCATTTGTTTGTCCTTTTGTCTCACTTTTCCCCATTATCCCTGGTGTTAGTCCATCAGTCACATTACTACTTTCCCTTGTGCTTTAGTTGAGGATCCTCATTGCCTCATTTATCATGGGCCTTATTCTCTCGACATCATCTCATTCCAAAAGAATAGCCTAGAGGGTGTTGTATCTCAGTTCCAACTTCCATTCTTGTTCAACGCCTTGGATCAAGCAAAGGGTCTCATTATTTCCCTTGACTTGGTCGTTTTGTGTTCATGATCCATACACTTGATGGTCCAGTGATGTAGTAGATTATACGAGAGATTCCTAGGTGTGTATGAGATGTTTCAGACCTCACGAGGGGTGGCCCTTCAGGTAGGCCCCCACATGCTTAGATACATACCTACTATACTACAGCCTCAGATGCAGTTCTGCAAAGTTGATGGGTTCAGTTCATACAGACCGTAGTGTTCATAGCATGCACATCTCCTCTAGATGATCCATTCAATTTTGCATAGCCCTTCCTTATTCAACAGGGCTTCTCGAGTTGTTATACCCAGCTTCCCACCCATTTTTTGAGGGAACGGGATTTGTATCTCATGTACTCAGATATTATTGTATTCATTCCTAGCTTATGTTTTTTCCAGGTGCATTATGTATATGGGACAAATTGTATTATTTTCTAGCTCTGTTATGCCAGCATGTCACATACCCTTCAACATGTACTTCATTGCTGATTTTTATATTTCTGGGTGAACCATTATTTTTCTACTAAGTTATCTCAGTGGGTATGGGTATGCCTCCCGCACCTCATTGAGGTCTGGTACCACAACATAAAAGGATACTTGCATTAGTCTCACCCCCTTTGTCCATATCCTTTTTCAAATTCAGCTTCATTGGTCTCTCTCTCTCTCTCTCTCTCTCTCTCTCTCTCTCTCTCTCTGATTCCCTTGTGTTGTCTACGTGATTGTGTATTTACAATATACTTTGGTCATATGTTTTTCTCCTAACACTCGTACGTTGGGGGGAAATCTCTTATAACCAAAAAATTGATCATCTTACCTAATTTACTATATGAATCGAAGTACACCATGGAAAGCCAATTCTACCATAGTAAATTTCTTTCAGTGTGTGAAATTACCTAATAAACTATCTTTGTTATGTAATTTATAGTTAAACCCATGAAGAATAATTAATAAATCACTATTTATTTAATTTTCTTCTAGGAATAATTAATTAAACCATTGTTTTATTATTATTCCATGTCAAGTTTGAGCCAATCATGGAAAATAAACAGATGAATCATTATTTATCTTATTTTTCAGTAATAATAATTAATTAATTATAGAGTTTCTCTGAAAAGTTGATGGTTTTGCGCTCTGCATTCTAGGGATTGCACATTTGCAGCGACGTCAGGCTGTGCAAATCTGCAGAATACCTGCAAATTTTGACGGATTCAAGCTCCTTCACTCACAGGACAGAGGGTACATGACCTCATGGAGCCCCCGCGGGGGGTGGGCGATGAACCTCCCCCACAAAACGACAATGAGCAATCTCTGAATAAGGAAGAAAATGGAACTGCAAACCAGACAGAGAATAATGAAGATCTGAAACACCAACAGACAAAACAAGATGAAAAGCCACCAGAGGTACGCTCTGCTACATGCAAACCAGTTGCAGTAGTACGCCCAAGGGTAGAACTACCAGGCCATCGAATCGATGCGAAGATACAGTACATGAAAGATCATGCTTTAATAGGGAAATTCATTGGTCTGTGGCCAACTGAAAAAGCATTAAGGGGCTGGATAAATGCGAAATGGCACCCAAAGGGACATATAACCCTGCAGTTAGGACCGAAAGGGTTCTTCACTGCTATCTTCAACTGTTTGGAGGACAGAAACAGGGTCCTGGATGGTGGGCCTTACTTCTTCAATGTAGTTGGTCTGTTTCTCAGAGGATGGGTGGAATGCTTCAACCCGGACAAGGAGGACCTCAGCTGGGTGGATCCGCTTATACTCGCTGCCAGTGGAATATTGGGAGGAAGACTCCCTACAGGTGATTGGAAACACTCTGGGCGAGTTTGTCAAGGTTGCAAAGGAAACGAAAACATGCAGATACACTTCTTTTGCCCGTATTTGTGTCTATATGAATCTCAATCAGGCTCTCCCAGATGCGGTAAGCATATCTCACTATGACATTGAATGGGTTCAGACGATTGACTATGAACATGTGCCTTTTAGATGTCGAAGATGTCATGCCCTGGGGCATTTATTCAGAGACTACCCATTAACGCAAAAACCCTCTCCTGCCTCTGATCCGGAAGCTTCTGAAGCAGGTGGCTTCATTAAAGTCACAAATCGCCAGAAATCCCACAAGAAACAAGCTTCAAAGCCCAAAGTAGCGCAAACTATCCCTCCTAGGCCCTCAACAAGCAACAATTTTGGGGTTTTAGCTAACCAGCTAGATCTGCAAATGAACTCTCCCATTCCACCTGAGCCAGAGTCAATGAACGATGACCACTCAAATAAGGGAAATCCCACAATGCCACATGCAGAAACTCAAGGTAAGGAAGCCTCTACCTCAGAAAAGCAAAAAAGAAATATTATGGAGCACTCAAGTCATGTAGCTGGAGATACCACAGTCAAATGTCAATCTAGAAGAGGACTCGATGGAAGAATCAAATTACCCTCAGTTCATGGAGGAAGAAATAGAAGCAATAGACATTAGGGATCTGGACCTTCCAGGTTTAGAAAAAGCTTGTACAACAAAAAACTTTGACAACATTCCAGCGGGACAACTTAAGAACCTGGAAGAAGTATTATCTCGGGCACAGAGGCAAAAATATTTAGGTATACAGACTAGAGGCCCATGGGATGGTAGATTCATAGCCAAAGATATCAAAAAGTGGGGAAGGAAAACTGATCTATAGAGAACAATCAAAGTAGGACAAATTCTAGTGGATTCCGGCAGGTATTCCAAGTTAACCAAGTACTACCGCTCTGAAAACACTCCTTCCCAATGAAGTTAATATCTTGGAATATTAGAGGGCTTAATGGCCCAAGGAAGACTCGAATTCTTAAAAACATGATAAAGCAAGAAAACCCTCAAGTTTTGTTCTTGCAAGAGACCAAATGCGATTCTAATGCACTAGATAGATTAGCTGCTAAAATCTGGCCTGGGAGTCATAACATAGCAATGGATGTGGATGGCGCCTCAGGAGGCCTCACAATTATTTGGGATTCAAGAGCTATCAAGCTCAACAATTTCCATGCACACAGGAATTTCCTTCAAGCAATTTTTCACATCATAGGCACAAATCTACATGGGCTCTTAACTAATGTATATTTTCCACAGGAGACCTCTCGTAAAGCAGGTATCCTAAACTCAATCTCTGAACTTAACCATAATAGATTGCACCCTCTATGGATCGCAGGAGGAGACTTCAACATGATTACAAGACTGGAAGAAAAGAGAGGAGGCAGATGCAGAGGTTCTCAGGAAGGGTCACTCCTAAAGGACTTCATTCAGAATAACTGGCTCATCGACCTCCCTTTCAACAATGGAGTATTTACCTGGAACAACAGAAGAGCAGGGAACCAACAGATAGCTTCTCGGTTGGATAGGTTTTTACTCTCAGACAATGCCATTCATCTCGGTGGTGATTTCGCAGCTTCTATATTGCCCTTCTCGGGCTCTGATCACTGGCCCATTTCCCTCCAATGGGCTCGTCCGGGAAACAAGCTCCGTAGGCCCTTTCGCTTTGAGGCCTTCTGGTTGACCCATCCAGACTTCCATAAATTAATCAGTACAGAATGGAACAGCTTCTATCCTCCTCCAGGCTCAAAAATGTTCCAATTCCAACAAAAGCTCAAGCACCTAAAAGGCAAGATCAAGCATTGGAATCACACATCATTCAGCAACATCTTCCAGGGTAAAGCAACCCTCGAGCTAGAAATGAGGCAGCTACAGCAAAAGATTATTATTAATGGCCGATTAGAGGACATGGTAGAACAGGAAAAAACCCTTGAAGTGCAACTAGCAGAAAAGGAAAAGCAGGAAGAGACGCTGTGGCAGCAAAAATCAAGGGTCAGGTGGCTCAAATATGGAGAGAAAAAGACTAAGTTCTTTCATAGCACTACAATCCAGCGTAGGATGCACAATAATATAACTCATATTCAAAACGAGCAGGGAATCAAAGTGGAAAAGCATGAAGAAATTGAAATTGAACTATTAAATTATTTCAAGCAGGTGCACCGAGAGCCAAACAGTGACAGATCTCGGGCCATAGAGAAAATACCTCAAAATATTCCCAAACTTATCTCAGAAGAGCATAACCAAATGCTTCTCAAGCCTGTTGATCTCCAAGAGGTGGAACTTGCAGTAAGACAATTGAAAGCAGGCAAAGCCCTAGGCCCGGATGGATTCACCTCTAATTTTTTCCATAACTTCTGGGATCTGATCAAGATGGAAGTCTGGCAGGTGGTTAAGGAGTCTCGCTCTCTGAGATGTATGTTTCTGGGAGTAAACACTACTTTCATAGCCCTGGTTCCCAAGGTGGATCACCCAAGCACACCTGATAAGTACAGACCGATAGCACTATGCAACATAATCTATAAGATCGTGTCTAAAATCATAGCCTCCAGGCTCAAACTCCTGCTTCCTCTCATCATATCGCCCGAGCAATACGGATATGTTGAGGGGAGGCAGATCACGAACGGGATCATCCTAATCATGAAATGATTCACTCTTTGAAGATCTCCAAGAAGCCAGGTATGCTACTCAAACTAGATCTTTCAAAGGCTTTTGATAGCCTTAGTTGGAAATACATTGAAAAGGTTCTAATGGCTTTTGGATTTGATGCTTCCTAGGTTCGATGGATTATGAGCCTCATCTCGTCCTCCTTTTTCTCTGTCTTAATCAATGGCATACCCTCTGCTACCTTTCATCCTTCTCGTGGCATCAGGCAGGGAGACCCCCTCTCCCCTTTTCTGTTTGTTATCATGGCTGAGGGTTTAGGTCGCAGTATTAGGTCAGCTCAGCAATCTCTCCGTCTCAAAGGCCTCTCCTTTCACAACTCCCCTGCTTTCACTCATCAGCAATTTGTAGATGATAATATGCTTTTTGGGCATCCTTCGGTCCAGGAGGCTCGTCAGCTCAAAACCCTTTTGACAGACTTCTCGGAAGCCTCTGGAGCCTCTATCAATAACTCCAAATCTCAAATCTTCTTCTTTCATACCCCCTCAGTTACTCAGTCAGCCATCATCCGCATCCTGGGCTTCTCCTCTGCCAAACTCCCCTCCTCTTATCTAGGTGCTTCGCTCATCGCCTCAGCCCTAAAGCACTCTTCCTGGAGAATCCTTTTAGAAAATCTGGAAGCGTGGCTCTCCTCTTGGACTCACAGATCACTTAATATGGCAAGTCGTCTTGTCCTCATTAAAGTTGTTCTTCAAGCCATGCCTTTATACCTCTTCTCCATCCTTGCTGCTCCTAAATGGGTTCTTAAAGAAATCAAAACTCTCCAAAGATCATTTCTTTGGGGCAGCAGCGGCCTCAAGCGCAAGTGGGCTCTAGTTAAATGGGAAACGGCATGTCTTCCAAAGAAAGGAGGCGGTATTGGATTGAGGGACCCCTCTCACAGCAATGCAGTTATGGGGGCTCAAATCTGGTGGAAATGGCTAACTGAACCTCTCACCCCTTGGGCCTCGCTATGGACTACTAAATATGCGGGAAATTGTCCAATGGAGGAACTAATTAGAATATCAGAGATCAGCACAGGCTCAATCATGTGGAACTCAGCCAAACAGCACAAGAATCTCATTCAGCAGCATAGCTTTTGGGAAGTGAAGAATGGTAGTAATGCAAGGTTTTGGGAAGACTCCTGGCAGCAGATGCCCAAACTCAGGGACCTTTTCCCTCCAAATCCTCTTCTGGAACAGGATATGCAACCTCATGACACGGTGAGAAATTTCTGGCGCAATTCATCACACCAAGATTACAGAGAATGGCTCAAAGCGACTCAAATCTTAAGACAGGGGCCGATGCAAGACCAACAAATTCTGGATACAAAATTAATGAAAAGGAAAATTCAATATTCTGAGGAAAAGGACATTCTCAGATGGGGATATGAAGAAAAGGGAACCTATTCTACAAGAGAGGCCTACAACATCCTTATCAAGGAACACATGGTGCTGGACTCGCTCTGGAGCAAAATATGGGACCCCTCCATTTGGCCGAAAGTGTCCACCTTTCTTTGGCTCCTTTGTCACAACAAGATTCTCACATGGGACAATCTGAGAAAAAGAAACTTCTATGGACCCTCCATCTGTCCCAACTGTAAAAAGGATGAGGAAACCATTGAGCATCTCATGCATTACTGTCCGTTGGCACACAAGCTCTGGCAAAAGATCAGTTTCCGCTGCCAAAAAGAAGGAGGATCTAATGGAGATATCATTGCTACTGTGCGCAACTAGGACCACCACCCGTATCAAAGTAAGATCTTGAATTTTCTCTGGAAGCTCATTCCAGGATTTTTTATGTGGGCCATATGGAAGGAGAGAAATGGTAGAATATTCAAGAATCACACCAGATCGCTGGATGACATCTGGAAAATAATCAACCAAAATATTGAAGAAACCATATCTCTCAAGACCTGGTACCAAGAGGATTTCCCAACTATCCCCCATGAACAATCAATATGGAATAATTGGAATTTCCAAAGGAAGCAAGAACAGCTAATCAAAGGAACAAAGCCTCCGAGAGGCCACTCACCGGAGAAATGGCTTCCTCCCCCCATGAACATGTATCAGCTAAATTTTGATGGTGCCTCAAAGGGTAACCCAGGGAATTCTGGCTTTGGAGGGATCTTCAGAGATCACAAGGGAGCTCCTATCTTAACCTTCTTAGGCTCAAGAGGGTGGGATACCAATAACTCAGCGGAGTTAGAAGGTCTATGGCAAGGGCTACTTCTGGCGCAAGGTAAGGACCTTTTTCCTCTTATAATAGAGGGAGACTCCCAAATTATCATCAAAATGGTCTCAAGAATTCTACAGGGCTCCCCCTCTTGCAAGGTCAGTAACAGCTGGAGAATGGCAAAAAGGCTACAGCATATTGAATGTTGGTTTTCCTCCCATAGAGCGGTCTCCTTGAAACACATTCGCAGAGAAGGGAACAAAGTTGCGGACCTATTAGCTAATATGGGAGTTGACTGTGGGATGCATCTACATGTTGGATCATTCACTAACTTAGCATCTGAATCTCAACTCCTGGATTTTAACAATCTAGTGCAGAAGGAAATGCCTCAGATAGAAGAAATACCCCCGGATGCGGGTGGCACTATGGCTTTAAATGCTCATCATGCAGAACAATAAATCCTGGTACTGCCAGCTGCAGAGCAGCGCGGCTTCCCAAGACTTCACCTTGCACAAGCGGGAGGGAGTTATTAAGGCTGGATTTGGTAGGATATTTGCATTAATGAATCATGCTATTCAACGCAACATTATCTCTGTTATAATCATGTCGACCCTGTATGTTTTCCTCACACCTTCCGCTCAGTCTTACGGCGACAGAACCTGGTTAGCTGTGGTCGATGGTGACGGGTTGATTCTTGCACACAGAAGCAAGCTCCAGGCTGACTCTTTCAGGGGTAAGCTCTCATCAGTTCTTGACTTCAGCATTGATAGTATTGTGCCTCCGTCTTGGGTGTTCTCTATGCATTCAATTCGGTATCTGTGTCATTTCTACCATCCCTGTATTGTTGTCTCTGGTCTCTCTAGTCTCTCTGCGCCCTACCCTTCGTCATTCATAATGGTTCGACAGGGTAAACGACGTCGCTCCGTGGGGCGTCATGACAGTGGCTTACACTCAACTGTCGGTCACTTTATGGAACTTGAGTAGGTGCCCATCAATCTTCCCCCCTCTGATGAGGCTGTGCCACCCTTGAGCTCTGGGCGCAAGCCAATTCCTAGCAGTGCTTTCCAAACCACGCATTTTAAATTTCAAAGCAATTTGAACAGGCCTCTGATTACTGCTCACATCACTATAATCCTTTCAGAAGAAGAAAATCAAGTCTCCCCTCTGGCATGCATCGCTCCTGATCCTTCCCAAAGTAGTGAGCATTCCATGAATAAAGATAGCCCGGAGAATTGGAAAAGTGATAAGTCTGGTCAGGAGGAAATTCCTAAAAGTATTCCGCCCCTTGAAGACATAAGCCCAGCTATTGAGGAAGGGACTCTTGGTGCCACAAATCACTCCATGGCGATCCTTGTCAGCGAGATGGATGGCAACGAGAGTCTGAGGACCGACAGTGCGTGTCTGGTTAAGGAGAAGACTCTTGGTAAGGTTAAGGAAGTTTAGCGCCACCTGGCATCGCTTTTTTCTTTTTTGTTTTTGCTACTGCTCAGATGACTACCTACAGGCATCGTCGCTCACAGTCAAGGTTTAGCACTTATGGCCTGTTGTCTTGGCATCATGTTGGGGAAATGGTGATTCACTTACTGGCTAGTTTGCAATGATTTTAAGCTTCTGTTGCCAATGTCTCTTTCTCAGCTAAACACGTCATCCTCTAGGTTTTATATCTGGTTTCTTGCTATATGTAACTGGTCTCCCCAACTTCTTTTTGTAAGGGGGAAGTTCTGCTGTGTTGAGTGCCCTCTAGCTCTGATCTTTGAGGCCTCAACTTTATGTGAAAATATTCTTCTTTTCAGTTAATAGAATCTAGTATTTGCAGAGAAAAAAAAATAATAATAATTAATTAATCACTAATTAATTATTATTCTTTGTTAAATTTGACTAAATCCCTTAGGAATAATTAAATAAATCCTTATTTGTTTATTATTCTTTAACTAATTCCCTGAGATGATAAATAAATAATTTATTTATTTATTATTTCTAATTAAAATTTTAAATACTTTTTCCCTCCTAACCAAATATAATAAAATATTCCAAGTGGTTATTCCAAGAATGGGATCAATAATATTTTATTATTGCTCATTATTCAAGGATAACACAATATTTTGTTATAAATAGAATGGTTTTCCATTCATTATTCAATTTTGATTATTTTCATTGTTGCACTCATTGTTGTAATTCTAATTATTTTCATTGTCACACACCATATTTTTGTTGAATTTACACATTATAGAGGAGAGAGACTCTACACAAGTTGAAGACGTTTAAGGATAGGCAAGAACCCATCCCATAGAGGGGGACTCGTCACATCTATTTGTTCCCTTCACAGTTGTTATAATAAAACTATTCTTTGTATATATGGTTTCTAGTGGATGATTGGAGTTATTACTATTTCTTTTTCTTGTTTAACTATGATTATGGCATAGATCAGTTGCTGCAGATCTACAATGTTTAACAACCATTTATACTGTTGAGATTTTTTGTAATCCACAATATTAAGTGGGTTCTTTTCATACATCTTTGAGAATAAAACAGTACAACAAATCTCTTTCATTAATAGCCAAATTTTAGTAGTACTACACATATTAATTAAAAATATAGATTTCAAATATTTCCACTAGTCTCCAATCTCTAACAGTAGTGCACAAAACTTGTATATGGCTTCAAGCCTTTGTGTGCAAACTATTTCCAAGGATCAACTATGATATCATAAGTTTTTCCTTGGCCTATGCATGCTCCTCCCCCCTATTCTTTCTATAGTTTTCAACCTATAAAATAATTTCAATTAATAGAAACATAATATCTCTCCCTATTTTCTAAACAAAATATACAAATATACAATTCATTGATGAAGATAAATTTGTTGTTGAATCAAAAGGGATTATGTTGTTTTTGTCTCGTTCATTTTAATTATTTTTTTCTTCACTTTTTACTTTGATTATTTCATATTTTTGTTTCAAGTCTATTCTTATATCATTTAAATTCATATATTTACATCAAAAAAAATAATAATAATGGATGAAACTAACACATTTTATAAACAAAATAATAAAACTAGAAACGCGGACAAATATTTTCCCATTTTTTACGCATTTTCTTGACTAATTCAACCATATTAACCTTACCAAATTATTATCCTCCATCTTAGCTTTCCGAAAAAGCTATTATGTGTGTAATTTGGGATTCTAGAACTCTAGATATGGCCTCCTGAAGTTTATGCTTAGCCACTGCTAATGAAGCTTGTGGGTTAATATTGGCCTTTGATCTATATATATATATATATATATATATATATATATATATATATATATATACACCACATGCATCATAGAGGGAAATCTTGGAGGGTTTATATTATATTTTATAATTACAATGATTTGTGTGAATGTAAATATGAAGGTATAGGTGGAGTAGTCCACATACAGGGATTTTGACCGTGCATGGATTTCTTTAACTTAAAAGTAAAATTTAGAAAGGAAAATAGAATGTAATAAATTTCTCGTATTGTTATAGGTTTATTTGGGCACATCACTTGTGACGATCAGATCAGTGTAAATAGGGTCTATCAAACCCTAATTCAGTTGCTACATGCCCAAGACATGCCACTTCATTGGGTGGTTTCATCCATAAAAGTTTCCTAGCTTGAAACCCTTCTGAAATGCCTCCTTGGGACACCAACGTAGCCTTGGTAAGGGACAACTACTCTGCATAGCAGGTAGGCCCATTCAGACCTACGCTGCATAGCACTTAGGCCCACTTAAGCCTGTGTTGGGAGAGGATGAATGAAATTGGCATAGGATTCTGGGAAAATTTCTTGATTCTAGAGCATTCTAGAAGGAACCCAACTCCTATCCTATCAAGATGAGCTTGACTTAGGATAGCCTTGTATCATCTAATCCTCTATTGTCTCATCCCTTTGAATATGGAAACTAATCATCCAATTATGGAAAACCATTCAATGCCATATTAATGACAAAACCACTTGCATTCATCTATAAATTGGCCTCCCATCATAGAGCCAAAGGAGCTTGGATATTATAGAGAAATATTATTGGTTTAGAGACTTGAAATCATTGTCAAGTAATGTTATGCTTCTGAATTGATGTGGCTATTGGCGTGATCAGGGTTTAGACTAAGCTGGATGAGTGACACGAGATTGAAGCACATTGGGTGTAACTTATCCTTCTATCAATCAATAAAGTTGTTTGTTCCTTTTCCAATACTTCTATCTACATCTATGATGAATGTATGTTCAAATGTTGTCGATTCCATTTGTTTACAATAAATATATCATATGCTTTGATTGTTGTCATCTTCTATTTCTGTTGACAGGTACCAATTGAGTGAATTTAGTTTGAGCAGGAGTGACGGGAGAAACTCAAAGGAGATCAAAGGAAGCGAAGGATCACAAGTAGGTTTCCTTATCTTATTTTTTTATTGTAGGAAAAGGTCAAATATGTTTACTTCAATTGTTTTAAGTGTAACTACCCACTTAGGGAAGATGTACTTATCCATAGGTATAAATTTTGTATAAAATATTGGTGACCATACTGGGGAACGACCATCATTCCTCTTAGTTATCCTTATCATATTACATCCTAGTAGACTTTACTTGACTTCATTGATCTCTTTTCAGTGATTTTTAAGTTTTATTGGTCCAAAATTTGCACTAGAATGCCTACTATAGGAATGTTCTGTTACCAAAGCACCCTTGGTCAGGGGACAGTGCTCTGCAGAGCACCTTTGGCTTAGAGACAGTGCTCTACAATGCACTGTCTCCCACGCAGGGGACTCTGTCAAGTAAAAAAAAACCATATTTTTCTTGATTTTTTCCAAAGTTGCTTATGATGTGGTTTGTTGAAGATTAATGTTTTTATTTGTCTCTGAAATCAGTTTGCATTTCCTATCCTAGTGCTACTTTGACCTTGATTGTTTAGTGTTTCTTAAGAGATTTATTTATCATTATCAATTCATTGTCAAAGTTAGCTTACATTGATTAGTCGTTACTTTTCTGAAAAAGAATTGCTGTAAAGTATTCATTTCTTTGAAAAAGAGATGGTCGTCAAATCTTCGTTTCTTGTGAAAAGCATTGATTGATCATTTGTGCATTTAGTTTCTTTGTTTTCATCTAAACATTAAAGGAATGAAAAGAAAAACATGCATAATGCATTTAGAAGTTTGTGTGTGCTTGTAGGAATGGTATAAGGAAAGTTGCACTAGATGTGCTCTATGCTCTTTGTTTAGAGATCCTCATTGCTCTATCCCTTTTATTTATAGTTTTTGTTGTTTAAATCAAATGAAAAGTATGTTTCTCATCGTAGTTCCATTCTAGGAGTTTTAGAAACATCATGTGGTGAACCTGAAAGGAAAACTTTTAAATAAGATCAACTAAAATTTATCTCAATTAACCTAATGGAGCATTGTAACTTAACGCATAACATTTAGAGGTCTAGGCTAGAGACATGTTTCGATATCCTTAAACATAGCAGTTGTCGCTAATGGTCTGAGATACATTTTAAGTGTGATACCTCATTCCACGTACGTGAGTATATTGTAGCTTGTCCACATACTTTTGGGTATATCAGACGGTGTTATAGTATGAAAAGTATAAGGGAATTCTCTCACTATGCAGTTTCACATTAGACAACGCTAACACGGATTAGGCCTCCATGTACTTTTGGGTATATTTGGGAGGACTACATTAGGCTGTTATCCATCCATAGGTAACCGAGTCACCCACCTTGTATACTGTGATACACCGAAAACAACAATCGAGGAGATTACCTGCACGTATGTTAAGTTCTTGGCTCTTCCGAGGTGGTATGTTGTAGTTCACAGTTACTTGGTAATTATTTTTCTTAGATGACCCTCTTTTTGTTCATTTCTTTTATAATAAAATCAATCAGCAATTGTGAAAAAAAAATCAACCTTTACCCCATAGTTCGCATAGGGTAGCGAGTAGACCGCCTTTACCACCTAAAGCCACACCTAGTCAGTGAAAGCAGTCTCATTTATAGGTCTAGTACATCAAATGCTTTTGGTTCTTCATCTGATTTACCAAAGTCACCTATACCAGTAAGTACTGTGATTCCAGTTACTCCTACTATTACTGGTTTATCTGCTAATGAAGTGTAACCTTTCTAATTACTTGAGGACACTGAAAATGAACTTAGTGAAACGGTAAATGAAGTTGTCGAAAAAGAAGTTGATCCTCAACCCAAATTTTTTCAACAAGAAATTACTTTTTAACTTAAATTTGTTCAACCAGAATTTGATCCTGAACCTATCATAGTTCAACAAGAAGTTACTTCTCAACCAGAATTTGTTCAAGAAGTTCATCCTGAACCCATTGTTCTTTTACCAAAACACTTGGATCCTGAAGTTGAAAGAAGACGATTGACTAGTTTATCCTCAAACATTTGTAACTTTTGAGACTTCTCCTTTACCACAAAGTCAAACACCAGAAATTTATTATGGACCTGACGACAAAATACTTCCACTCAGTTTGATTGCTATTGAAGAGGAATTTGAAGAAGAAACTTCACCTAGAGCTCCAACTAGTTTTGGACCAGGGCTTTATCTTTATCCTTCTTTTCCTCAGTTAACTTATACTTCTCCTCTTGATCCTATTTACTTTCAAACTCCCGTAGATTCATTAGGACATTCATTGGGTCATTTGGCTATGACTGAAACAACATCCCAGACAGTATCATCTATTATAGATGTTATCCATCCATCACACATGGTTACCAATCATTATCTAGAACTCACTCTGGTGTTTCTTATAGTCCATGGTCTTCACCCATGTCATCCACAGGAATTTTACCTGGTTCTTCACTTACATATACTGAACAGTTTGATCCATCAAGTCAATATCAAACTGGTCCATCTGGTTACCATCCAATGTATCCATTTAACACTAGATTACCTCCATATGGAGAACAATACACCCAATATTCTTATTCTCCATACTCTGGGGGCCCACCATATGACAATATATCCTCGTCTTTAGGTCCAACTTATTCTGGAATGACTGTTTTTCAATGGCAGCTGATCTGGAATTTGTCCAAGATAAAGAATTAAAGGTATTATAGACTCATGCGCATGGATGTGCCTATGTTACTTTATGCAATGGATCGATAAGATTGTGAAATACATAGACACTGAAGTAGTTAGAGAAAACACAACAGTAAAACATGTAAATAAAACAAGTTTGATAAGGAGTTCACCCAATGCTCCTGGGCTACGTCTCCTGGTCCAGCCTTTAGTGGTGGCCTCTCTATTATGTTTTCAAAGCAGAGTTTTACAAAAGTGAGATCAATTTAAGTCTCACTCAATAGATATAAATCAGTAGGACTGAACTTTGATCCCCAAAGTCTCTAGAGTACACAGACTCTCCTTTACTGAAACTCGACCTCTATTGGTCATAGTAGTATGAGCCCAATCTGAGATTGAATATATGATAGATATTTATAAACGAGTTCACTTGAACCTCTCAAGCCTTCTCTAGAGTACACAGACTCTCTGACTCTCTCTAGCTCTATCTAGCTTGATGTTGCGTTCAGGTCAGCTTGGCTCTGTTATCTGCTCTTAGCTTTCTTACTCTCTTTTCTCACTGCCTACTTTATTTCTGTCAGTTCTTGGCTTTAAAGCCAATCTACTTCCTAACTGTTTGTTTCCGCTTCCCGACGTTCTAGTTCTTCTGCTTCTGTCTGTATGAATTCCCATGTTCTGTGTCATCATCACTGTGTAACGCTTCACAAGGAGGTCACCACCTATTTCATAATGAAGTGAGTGCTAGTTCTCTTGGAAATGTTTGAACTACCATTATTTCCATTTAACTCGCAGATTTCCCATGAACATGCTTCCTCTTCCAACTCATTGTTCATGCTCGACTTCAAACCTTTATACAACTCACCCTACTTATCCTGTTGAATCCGGTCATTCGTCAGATTGCATGTCCACTGTCAATCTGGAGCCTCCAGATCTTACGGTATCCATCCATATCGAGCGGGTAAGTTGCATGACGTTTACCCATCTGATGTGAGTGGTTTTCTCTCTCTTTCGCTGGATGCATGGCACCTTGTGTGTGGCATCGGGCGGGACTCGATTGAAACCACTTATTGCTGAAAGCCCTTCCGATGTCCTGCCAATTTTCGTGTGGAACCTGCCTCTGATGGAATCGGAAAATTCCATACAATTTTTGACATTTCAAGTTTGGGTCGCTTAGGGCTTTTTCTTCTCTAAGGGGTTTGTCCGGCGATATGTGATTAGTGACTTTCCACTAATCACATATCAGAAACCTCCCTCGTTTCTCAAAAATACTTCTCATTTTGTTGTTTTGTGGCAGCACATGTTACCATGGGCCAACAATCGACGCGCTTGACCGAGGGTCCTCATTGCTTGGCGCTACTCACAAATTACAACTATTCGAGGATATTTCTGTTAAGCTCAACCTTTGTAAGAGTTTGAAACTTTGGCATGAATTTTATAAAGTTATGAAAGCTTAGAGAGTTCATCAAGATACAATTCGGATCACGACCTTCCCACTGAAAAATATTTTGGACGGCCAAAAGTTGGGTTTTAAGCATCAATAAAGTGAGGGTACACATTCCTCGTTTGCCCAATTTCTATCCATTTTTCACTGCTTGGTTTTGAACCTTTGAGTCCAATCCTCAAGTCCTCAACATCCCCCATGTGTGTAGTTCTCACCTTCCTGTCCAGAACTGTATCTTCCTGCAGCTCATTGAGATATTCAGGTAACAGATCATCAATAGAAGGCAATTGGCTCTGCTCTTTGAGGTCTTCAATTAATGAAGGTTCAAATAGTCTCCAGTTGTTTGCATTAACAACTGAGTAGATGTGCATGTAAGCTGGTAAATAAAGGTGAAAATCATTCTCACCAATTTTCTCAAGTATCTTAAAAGGTCCATACCTTATTGGCTTCAACTTCTTACCTTCACCTTGCATTTTTTCTTTGCTAATATACAGCCAGACTTGATCACCAACTTGGAAACTATGCTCAATATGATGCTTATCATGCCTTGCCTTGTACTTGCCTTGGCTCTTCTCCAGTTGTTCCTATTCTGCTTGGTGAATCTCTTGGATTTGTTCGATGAACTTGGTTTCCTTGTCCACATCGTTGTGTCCATCAATTGCTATGTCTTTACCAAAGACAAAATCAAAGGGAGACCTTGGTGTGAAACCAAAACAGGTCTCAAAAGGAGATCTTTGTGTAGAAGAATGTTTAGCTCGGTTGTAAGCATGTTGCACATAACATAAATGTTCATACCAAAGCATGGGATGTTTGCTGCAATAACTCCTAAGCAACTAGATCATTGTCCTATTGACTACCTCTGTTTGGCCATCTATTTGTGGATGAAATGTTGTGCTCTTCTTCAGTCTAGTGTCCATCAATTCCCACAGGCTTGACCAAAATTTCCCAACAAATAGGGTATCTCGATTAGATATAATGGAAGTGGGTAATCCAAAATGAACCCATACATGCTGAAAAAACAATTTTGCAGTTTGTTCAGCTGTAATTTGTTTGTTACAAGGTATTAAAATACACATTTTGTTGAACCTATCCACAACAACATATAAATAGTCATGACCTTTTCTAGATTTAGGTAGTCCCCCAACGAAGTCCATAGAAACACTTTCCCGAGGATGAGAAGGAACTAGTAGTAGAGTGTACAAGCCTAGTTTTCTATTGTTGGGCTTGCTTTTAGTGCACATGGTACACCCTCTTATATATCTAGAAACTGTCTCATTCATTTCTGGCCAATAACAAAATCTTTGCAGCTGTGCAACTATTTTACTTACACCAAAGTGACCTGATATTAGAGAAGTGTGTGCTTCTCGAATTATCTTTACTCTTTCTATTTGAGGAATGCATAACTTTCCCAAATGATACAAGAGTTGGTCCTTAACATGATAATCCAATTCTTCTACTTGTTTGCTATGACTTAAAGTTTCATATACATCTTTAAAATCTATATCTTGAGCATATTGTTCAATGTAGATTTCATGCAATACTGACTTATGCTTAAGTATAGTGGATACATTTATTATTGGTTTGGACAACATATTTGCATCTTTGTTGTGTATGCCCTTTTTATATCTGATGGCAAGATGAAATAGTTGTAGAAAACCCATCCACCTATAGTGTCTTGATTGTTGCAACTTAATTTGTGAGTGCAAATATTGAAGTGGTTGATGATCAATATGTATAACTATCTCTTTGCCCATTAAATAATGTTTCCACTTTTTCACACTCTGTACTAATGCATACAATTCTTTATCATATGTGGGATAATTAACTACTGCAGAATTAAATGTCTTAGAATGATAACATATGGGTTTACCATGCTGCATCAACACTGCTCCCATGGCGTAGTCGCTGGCATCCGTTTCAATCTCAAATGGTCTTTGAAGATCAGGTAGTGCTAGTACTGGTGCTGTAATAATCTTTTCTTTTCAGGTGTCGAAGGCTTTCTACTATTTTCATCCCCATTTAAAACCCTGTTCAATCCTATTAAAGCATGTAAGCGAGCTACAATCAAGGAAAAGTTAGAAATAAACTTTCTCCAATATTGTGCTGCTCCCAAGAAGCTTCTAACTTCTGTAGCAGATTTGGGTTTGGGCCAGTTTATAATGGCTGCAACCTTAGACGGATCTATCTTCAATTCATCAACCCCTACAACATGACCCAAATAATTCAAATATGTTTTGCCAAATTCACATTTTGAGAGCTTAACGTAAAGATTTTCCCTTTTCAAAACATCTAGAGTCTGCTTGACATGCTTTAAATGTTCTTCCCATGTTTTACTAAATATAAGAATGTCATCCAAATATACAATGACAAAATCATCAATAAAAGATCTGAGTACATCATTCATTATTCTCATGAAAGTAGCATGAGCATTAGTTAAGCCAAAAGGCATAACCAACCACTCATACAATCCTTGCTTTGTTTTGAAAGAAGTCTTCCATGCATCTTGTTCTACAACTCTGACCTGATGATAGCCACTATGCAAGTCCAACTTGGAAAAATAAATAGCTTCTTTCAAC